>JAMXBD010001445.1:0-368957 GCA_024138025.1 Combretum micranthum | reverse complement strand
GTATTTTCTTAAATAAATGAAGTCCTTAGGGTATAGGTAAAATAAATACTTAAAGATCTAAGTATAAAATGCATTTTTCTTAAAAGAATCAACTTGAAAATGAAATTTTCTAAATTCAGAATTTTGGGAACCACCCTAGTATAAGACCCACTTAAAAGTTTACAAATGAAGATGTTGTTTAAAGAAATAAAGGCCTTAGGATATAGTTAATATGAGAGTCAAATTTTCCATAAAATAAATAGGAATTTCCTAAGAAAAATCCTTGGATATATAAGTGTGACCAAGTGTAGTAAAACTATTAGTTAAGTAATGGTATGGAATGGGTTCTTTATAAAAAGGTTATTTAAAATTCTTTAAATCTAAATTTATGAGAACTTAGGCTCATTAGAGTTCATGTCATGACATTCATAATAGGGAAACCTCATTTCCATGGCATTTAGTTCATTTTGTACTTAGGAACCTCAAGTGCATTCATGAAAACCGCATTTTCAGAATCAACACAACCGCTGTATAGATCTGATCCCTAATTTCCGAGGCTTAGATATTTTCCAAAATTGATTTAAACTTCATATTTAGAAATCTCTTCCAAAGTAGATAGAAATCGATATAAAATTTGCGAAATTCCAACTTAAAACGACTAAGTTATGGCCATTTTAAATCGAGGCTTCGGAAATAACTCGAATTTCGATTTCACTAAGTTTTCTTAGAGTATTAGCATCCTTAGATGGTAGAATACTCATTAGGGTATTTCTTGTGTGAATAGGTGAACCCGAGGACATTGAATCTTTACCCCTGGATTACTATTACTAGAAGAAAGGCGAACCTATGGCGAGTGAGTTCCTCTTCCCGATTCATTTATTGTATGTGCTTGTTAATTAGTGCACTAGAATGTAGGCCAAAATGAATGGATATGAATGATGGGAATAATGGAAATTATATGTTGATGATGATGTGAGAACTCAAATTAAGAATATCGAAACCGGGTGATAAATTTTGGTTGTGTACTTAGCTATGATGGATTGTTAAGAAATTGTTTGATCGCTCTAAGTAAAATGACTTAATCAACTACTCGGACTAATGCCAAATTTGACATGTGCATATCATAAGAGGAAGAGCCATTAGCATTTGTAGGTTAATCGTGATCCATAAATGATATCAAATATGTAGGTTAATCGTGATCCATAAACGATATCAAATAATTGTAGGTTAACCGTGAACCATAAATGGCATAAAGTTAGTACCGCAGTATTCATTAATCTGCTAAACCAGGGATGGAGGCGTAAGTCCATCCACATATGATTTCGGCTGGTCATATGTTTGTTGAACTCATGTGTTTGGTGCATTCACTTGCTTGCTTAATCACTTGGTTGAATTGTTGTGACATGAATGTTATTGTGAAAGATTTCACTCACTAAGCTAGTTAGCTTACATCCCTACAGTCCCTTCCTTTTGCAGCTACCCCATTTGTGGCTTAGGCGGCGTGACCCGGCTGTACAGTTACAAAAAGCTAGGAGTTCCCTAGAAGTTGGAATTGTTGTTTTAGACTTCCATAGGAAACTTTTAAGACTTTGGATGACTGTATAAGGCCATTGAATATTCTTTTGCGGGAATGCCCCTTAATAAATGTAATATTTATTTATGTCTCATGAGTTATATCCTACTGCTAATGAATGCCAAGTTAAGCTTTTATCTCCATTTGGACTTGTACTCTATTGTTGTAAAGGTACGCCTTACATCTATATGAGGCTCTCGAAAGACTAAGGCGGTAATTCGGGAATCTATATGGTATGTGGCGGACTGTTACGTTTAGGGTACCCTATGGGGCAGGACACTTAATATATTTCATTGAAATATAAAGTCGTATAACTTCTACGGGGCATTCCCCTGGTAAGTCTCCATAGTAACAAAAGTCTCACTAAAGCAAATAACTAAAGCTAGAAGATTTTAGAAAAAATCTAATATAAGACTTCAAAACAGAATTTTTCCAAAAGCTTCCAAAACATAGATTATACCCGGATGATCAAGATGGTCTCGAGTACAAAACAGAGATCCTGCAATATCAAAAATCTATTAGGGAATAAGCATACTAGCTTATGAGATATTCCTTATGCAAAAGTACTCATAAAAAACATTCAACCAAGTTCATTAAACAAGCATATGAAATGCAACAACCATATGATCAAATAATACATACAACTATCCGGTTTCGTATGTATGATGGATTTACCCCTCCATTGGTGGTTAGGGAATGATTTGAACTGGGCCCTATTCGACCTCCTTGAAATTTTGCACATGTCTTGGGGTTCCAACAAACTGTACTACTAGTCTTCAGGCTTTCCTTACCCAAATCGATCGATCTGGCTTGGCTACAACTTAAGGCCGTATTCCCCGAACGCCTAAATCCTCAAGGTGTAGCTAGACAGCTTACCTTTCCGGTTCCACGTTGAGGAATAGTAGCAAAAATGTGAAATGCTATTCTAAGTGATATGCATGAGCAATTTAGTTTAAGGGAATTTCCAATCCGACATTAATTTATTTAATGCGATCAATCAATATATACACATACATCAGTATACATAGAGACAATTATAACATTACAGATCGGGTTCCGATATACTTATCGTTTATTGATCGCACATAAATTCACATACATAATTCTCATGATATCCATATGCATATCTATTTTATTTTTTCCTAACATCTAGTGCTTTATTCGACAAGCACATACGCGAATACATAAACGTAAAGGAAACTCATTCATCCATAACGAACTTCTATCAGTTGAAGTAATCCTCGAGGAAGAGAAGATCTTCGCCGTGTCACCTAAACAAAAGAAATACCCGAAATGAGTATTCCATCCAAGATCTACTTAAAATTTCTAACTCTATCTTATTAGGTTCGTCAAAATTCGCATGAATGGAAATTTCAACTTAAAATAGCCATAACTTGCTTATTTTAACTCGGAATTTTGCATATTATATATTATATACCATTTTCTACCTACTCAAAAAGATCTATCCATTTCTAAGGTTATTTTTATCAAAAGAAGCCTTTGTGTCTCAAAATAGTGACGTATAGATTTATCACAAAATTTCTAGATTTCAAAACTCAAGTTTTCAAACTTTTCTTCATCCAAAAATCTTTGTACCAAAATATAGATATTAATGTAGTTGGAAAATCCTTTGAACATATATATATATATATATATATATTGACTCATATCATATGCATGAATTTAATGAAGTTGTCCCAATAATGATTTTTGTAAAACAATGTGTTGTAAAAGTTGGAAAAGTAATGCTTTGAAAATTTTTATTTTAGCTTTGTTGGAAAAGTTCTTGGATTATTATAAGTAAGTATTTTCCTCTTTTTAACTTTATCTACCCTTTGAAAACAATTCATATTTCCAAAATAATTTTATTCCTATAACTTCATTATTAGGAGTTAAAAGTGTAGTTTCTAAATGTTTTCTTAATAGTGACAAAAAATTTCTTAAATTAAGTTTTACTTTAATAAGTAATAATGATTTCCTAAGTTGTTTACTAATTTTATTCCCCGCGAGAAATTTATTTTCTTAAAAAGAGAACTTCTTGATGATCTTGCTAAACTTATTTTTCTTTAGTACTTTTAGAGTTTTGATAAACTTTCACAAATATGTTTAAAGAAAATTTTTGCTAAGCAAGAATTTAAAATCTAAAGTTTTTTTTTAAAGAAAACTTTTCCATTTTATTATCTTTGAAAGGAGTATGTGTGAAAATTTACTTTATGCATCTTTTGTTAAAACTCTAATGTACCATTGATACTAACACTTGTTAAGAGTTTACTTAAATTTGGTAAAAGATTTGTGAAGGTAAAACTCTTAGCTTTTAATGAAAATCCTTTCTTTAAGTAACCAAAATTTATTTTTGAAAAGAGTTCATAGAAATACTTTCTTCATATTTTTGTTGAGACAATATCAATATGCCAATTCATGAACATGAATATGTAGACATGAGAAATATAATATGACATAACAAGATAAAATAAAAGTAATAAGAGCATAATAGTAAAGTCAGGTATTGGGAACCTTAGCTTCATCAATGTATCCCAATATTAAGAATAGACTAGTTCCAAAAGAAAAGAAAGAAAATTGTTTTTACTTAATAAGGACAAGTCTAAGACTAAAAAGACTACTCTTAATAATTTGCATGAAAGTAAATAAATTGCATTACATGAAAATAAATAAATAAATAAACAACAAGTGAGCTTATATGCTCTAAAGAATATATATATATAGATACATAAATATATTTAACTAGATATAAATATGGAAGCATAAAAACATTAACATAATAACAATAATAACATAATGGAATTATATGAACATGAACAAAAATAAACATACGAAGATATTGTTGCTTCTTTAAGTCTCATAAGTCTAAGGAACATGCATTAAGCTCATGCTAAGTTATAAACATGATGAGTATATGTAAGAAATTTTACCTAAGGTTATGTGTTTGCTGAAGAGGAAAAGAAGGAGTTGTAGTAATATGTGAGAAATGGTTTTAAGGAGAGAAGAGACAACTTGGAAGAGAATTTGAGAGAGAGAGTTTGTGTAGTGATTTTGGTAGAATTTTGGTATAAAAATGAGTTGTGTGAAAGAATGAAGGAGGAAAGGGGTATTTATAGAATTTTGGAGTAAAAATTAGATGTAATTAAATAAAATGAAAAAGCAAAATAATTGAGAGTGATGAGAGAGGAGTGTGGATGGCAACATAGGAAGGAGAGAGAGGAAGTGATTAAAAATTAATTTTAGAAGAAAAGTGTAAGAGAAGTTTAGTAATATATGATGTAAAATTTTTATGGGAAAAGAAAATTGTAAGAAATAGGTATGTAGGTTGTAAGAATAAGTAGTAGAAAAAATAGAGATAGATGAATAGCAGAAAATTACTATGAATAGTAGACTAGACAATTAAAATACCGGTAGTAAAGAAAATACGCTTAAACGGCCTATATATGATATTTTTAATTACCAAAAAAATTCTAAAACTGATATTTTTGAAAACCTTATATTTTTAGGAGTCTATAGGTATTATCGGAATATTTTCACTATCTGGTGTATCGAGGCATATTTTTGAAAACTGATCCTGTTTGGATCCGAAAGATACTAGAAAATTGCGAATATGATGTTTCTAAGCTTTCCTATTTTATTACGAACCATTATCCATAATTATCTCAATTTCGTTGTTTAGGGGTTAAGAACACGGGATTGCTGGATCTAGATTCTCTAGACTAAACATTGAACTAAGTTAACTTTAGGATTCTGGTTTGACTTCTAGTTCTTAGGATTTACTATATTTACCGAAAAATCTAAGGGCTTACACTACCACTTCCATATGCCTACTTTAGGTAAATATTCTTACCTATGTCTTGTAACATTTATTTTCCATATCATTAAACTTAGCATGACTATGTGTTGTTTCTCAAAGACTCATATGAGTTGTAGAAGCAACAACATGTTCATGTTTTGTTCTTGCACAAGCCAAGAATTCCGATTTTTATTATCTTGTTATTATTATTATTATTATTATTATTATTATATTATTATTATTATTATTATTATTATTATTATTATGCTTTTAACTTAACCTTATATATATATTATTATCTATATGTATTTCTATATATGTATATATTTTAAAGCCTGAGTGCTAACTAACTTATTAATAAGCTTATTATTATTGCTTTTCTTTTTTTTTTTGCTTTTTCCTTTTTAGGACAAGTCTATTTTTAGTTTCGAGATACCTTGATGAAGCTAGAGCTCCTAATACTTGACCAAGATTGCTTGATGAAGCTAAGGCTTCTAATACTTGACCTTACTATCTTGCTTATTATTTGCTTCTTATATTTTCCCATATCTTCATCTTTTTCATACTTCATACTCATGTACATATACTGTCACGCCCCAAGGGGTACCCTAAATGTAACAGTCCGCTACACTCAACATTAAAGCTTAGGTATGACAAACTTAGCCATTCCTAAAAGCTTTGATATTAAGTGTAAGGCGTGCTCTCACAAATTTAGAGGACCATCTATGGAATTATGGAGTTTAAGAAGATATAATAATAGATTAAGAAAAGAGGATTCATAATATTTATTTGTTCATAATAATGATCTTACAAAACTTAGGGGCATTCCCCAGTCATAAATCTATTGCAATAATATTTCTACATCTTATCCAATACTAAACTTCATCTATAAATTCCTTAATCCAGAAGGAAAATACCTGGCTGTAGGGTCCACGTGGCCTTAACCACAAATAGGTGAACTGCAAAAGACATCTATAAGCGTATAAGCTAATAGGCTTAGTGAGAACTATTTCCAAAAATATCTTCTTGTGTAAAGGAATTCAAACAAGTTGTTTAAGCAGACAAATGAAATGCAACATACACGTGGGCAAACAAGGCATATAGTTTTCTGGGAACTATATGTTGAATGGATTTACACCTTCCATTTGAGGTTTGGTGATACGTAACCTCAAAACAAGTAGCTTTAGTAAAAAGATTTATGCTTTTGATTAATATCACCAAGCATATTAAGTCTACTTGAATTAAGCTTTGCTTTCGGACTTTCTGCTAAGCATTTCCTTCATGTCACCAAGCAATCGCTTTTGATCACTCCGCCAAGTGTTGCTTTCGACCTGAGCTACAATCCTTCTCACCCAAGGATAATAACCCAATGCAATGTGAATCACTTCATGGTATGCATAAATCCATTTATTTATGATATCATAACATTTGTTAATATCAAATTTAAGGTGATCATAGAATCTCATACAAATCAAGTGTTACACTAAAACAAACATTAAATCAATTCTGGCCTCGATATTCCTAAGGTTCTTTCAAGAATTATCTTACATACATATCAATTTGTCTTTTCTTAATTCTAATGCAACTTGATTACAAGCACAAACAAGTAAAGCATTTTAAGGAAATAAACACACGATGCCATGTCGACTATTCTTCTATACGGATAAGTCGTTCACACAATCCTCTTAATTGAAATAGTCCTTGGGGTAAAGGTATTCTTTCTCGGAATCACCTAGTCAAAGAAAATACCAAAAATGAGTATTTCTTGATGATTTTCTTGAATTTTGACAAAACAATGTCATGAGAACATTAAAGCTCGTATAAAGGAGAATTCCAATTTAAAATGGCCATAACTTGGTCATTTTAACTCGGAATCGCACATATAATATACCGATTTCTACCTACTTGAAAAGATCTATCCATTTCTAAAATTATTTTTACCAAACTAAACCATTTAGGCCCCAAAATAGTGGTGATCAGATTCACCACGAGTTTTCTATTTCAAAAACAATTTTGTTTCAAACTTTAAATCATCCAAAATTTGTTTGATAAATACTTAGTTATCTATATAGTTAAAAATTCCTCTTTTTATAGCTACATAGCTCATATTTATTCATGCTCAAGTGTTTGTTGTCCAACTATATTTTGAGTAAAACAATGTCAATTAGGAGTTTTAGAAAACCATAGTTTACAAGAAATTTATTTTGTAAATCTTTTAAAATGAATACTTTGATTCTTTTGTTTTCAAAGAATTACTTTATGTTTGACTTATTATTTTTCCGATATGACTTTTCGAAAAGTAATTTTCTTCTTTTCTAAATTCTCTATATTAGTGCTACTTTTCCTATTTATTTTTTATACAATTTCCTTTGACCATTTGTTTAAAAAGGATCTTAATTTGAAAATTCTCATTCCTTTCTCATAAGGTTTCCTCTATATTATGTTTTCACAGAAATCATTTTTTTATTAGAAATCATTTTCTTTTTGGAAAACAAAGTAATATAGAAATAAAAGCTTTTTAAAAAAAAGTAGTTTCTAAATTGTAGTGAGTTCATTTTATAATTTGGAAAGGAATGACTTTATTTTTTTGTTAAACCATAGATTTCATTTTTCATAGAACTTATTCCTAAGTAATAAAATCTCATTTTTATCAAGTATTTTTAGAGTTTTGAAAAATTTGGACAACAATCTTGATGGCATGATTTATGAGAAATAATAACAAGCAAAAATAACATAAATATTAAATAGAGTCAAGTATTGGGAGTCTTAGCTTCTTCAAGCTCTCGGGACTAAGAATAGACTAGTCCCAAAAGAAAAATAAAATGAAAGAAAGAAAAATTTGTTTTGACTTGGTGAAGATAAGTCTAAGACTAAAGACTAGTCTTAAAATAGCAAGAAGTAAATAAATTGCAATTAAAAAAATAAATAAATTACTTTGCATGAAAATAAATAAATTGCAAGTGAGCTTATATGCTCAAAAGAATATATATATATATATATATACATAATACTTAGATATAATAACAACAATATGAACAAAACAACAAAATAAACATAAATAGATTTCCATGAACAAGAATAATACATGAACATAGTGTAGCTTCCATAACATTTAGTTTTTGGAAACTCACACCTTGGTCATGTAAAGTTACATGACATGAGGAGAAGAAAATAATAAGAAAAGTTTACCTAAAGAAGGTTTTTGGAGTGTTATGTGGTTATGAGTTTTGTGTAGGTAGAAAGTGATTTTGGGATTATTTTTTAGAGAGTTTTGGAGGATATTTGGAGAGAGTTTTGACAGGAGAATTTAAGAGAATTTTTGTAGAGAATTTGTGAGTAGTAATTGTGTGAAAGAAGTGAAAGAGGAGGGGGGGTATTTATAGGAAAATGTGGAGTGATTTTTGAGTGATTTAAATAAAAGAAAATTGAAACAAAATTGAGATGGATGAATGGGGGAGGGGAGCGCCGACCATGCTTTGAGAGGGGGAGAGAGAGTGTTTTTGTTTTGTATTTTTGTTAAATGAATGTATCATTAAGTTAGGTAGATGTTAAATAAAGTTATGGGAAAGGTAAAAAGTAAAAGTTATAGGTTATGGTGCTTGTAAGAGTATGTAAACCCCCAATTTTCGGAATCGGTTTAGCATAAAACCCTAAACCAGAAGTCAAACGGAACCTTAAAGATCAACAAAACCCTAGTTTACCATAACCGTTTAAATCCGGCATTGCTGTTTTCTTTGGCCCTAGAAAACGAAGTTGAGATAATTAGCTAAAATAGTTCGTAATAACCAAGGTTTAATAAAAATATCAGTTTCGCGAATTTCGATGTCCTTTGAACCCGATCGGACACGGTTCTCGAAAAGCGTGTCCGGGAGCCTGGAATAGTAAAAATATTCCGAATATACCGTTAGACTCGTAAAAATATGAGTTTTCCAAAAATATCCATTTCAAAATTTTTCAGTAGCTAAAAATAACAATATAGCTATTATACGTGTATTTTCTTACTACCGGTACTTTATTAGTCATATCTACTTTACATTACACTATTCATTACTATTCTACACTATTCTTTTATCTCTACTTTTTCTTACACCTATTCTTACACACTCCATAACCTATAACCTTAACTTTTTACCTTTCCCATAACTTTATTTCACATCTATCTTACACATTACATCTTTAAAAAAAAAAAAAAATAAAATCTCCTCTCTCCTCTCATCAATATGGCCGGTGCCTATGCCTCCCCCCCTCTCCCTCAATTTTGTTTCAATTTTTCTTTATTTTAATCACACAAAAATCACTCCTCAATTTCTATAAATACCCCTCCTCTTTCACTTCTTTCACACATTCACTACCCACAAATTCATACCAAAACTCTTCCAAAATCTCCTCTCAAAATCTCTCAAACTATCCCAAAACTCTCTCAAAATAATTCTACAACAACTTCCACCAACAACAAAAACCTATAACCACATAACCATACCAAAGTCTTCTTTAGATAACTACCTTCTTTTAATTTCTTCTTCTACATGTCATGTAACTTTACATGACCATAGTGTGGTTTCCAAAGACTACAAGTTATGGAAGCTACATTATGTTCATGTATTGTTCTTGTTCATGCCAATCCATTTATGTTATGTTGTTATTTTTGTTATTGTTAATATAATTATCTATATATATTACATATTCTTTAGAGCATATAAGCTCACTTGCAATTTATTTATTTATGCAAAGCAATTTATTTATTTATTCCATTGCAATTTATTTATTTCTTCCTTGTTAAATTAAGACTAGTCTCTTGTCTTAGACTTGTCCTCATCAAGTTAAAACAAGTTTTTCTTTCTTACATTTTATTTTGTTTTGGGACTAGTTTACTTCTTAGTCCGGGAGCCTTGAAAAAGCTAAGACTCCAATACTTACTTTATTATCTATGTTTTATGTTATTTTGTTTACTATTATTCTCATAACCATGTTCATTTAGATTGTTGTCCAAAAATTTTAATTTCTAAAATAATTAAATAAAAAAGAATTTTGTCACTTAAAGATAAGTTTATGTAAAGTAGAAAATCTATAAGATAACAAAAGATAAACTCATTTCCAAAAAGAACTCATTATAATTTTAGAAACTACTTTTACCTTAAAAAGCTACTTAAAACTTTATTACTCCACATTGTTTTTCAAAAGAAACTATTTGTTGATACAAAAATAGTTCTTTTATAAAAAGATAAACAAGATGAATGGCTAAGTAATTTTCACTGTGTGACCTTTACAAACAAATAGGCAAAGAAAATCTATGGTTTGAAAACAAAAATCAAGTTATTTCTTTTCAGTTACAAGAAGGAAACCACTAAAATTTTAGAAACTACTTTACTATAAAAAGGTTTCTTAAGTCATATATTGATATACTTTTATCAAGAAAATAAACTTCTATGCATGGATGAATTTTATGAAAAGCATAAGACATGAGGAAAGAATGAGAAATTTTCAAAAGAAGATTTTTGTAAACAAATAGACAAAGGAAATTTGTATAAGAAAAATAAATAGGAAGAATAGTGTGTTTTCTAAAATAATGGAAACTATGAAAATAGAAAATTTATTTTCAAAAACTTACTTAGGAAAAATAATAAAACCAACATAAAGCCTTTTTAGAAAACAAAAGGAAACAAGGTATTCATTTCAAGAAATCTACAAAAACAAAATTTGAAAACTATATTCTTCCAAACGTTGTTTTACTCAAGAAAAATAATTGGACAACAAAACACTTGAGCATGAAAGAATATGAGCTAAGTAACCATAAAAGAGAATTTTTCAACTATATAGATAACTAAGTATTTATCAAACAAATTTTGATTTTTTGAACCAAAGTTGTTTTTACTTGGAAAATCCGTGATGAACTTTGTCGCCACTGTTTCGGAGCCTATATGGCTTGTTTGATGGAAATAATTTGGAAATGGGTAGATCTTTTCGAGTAGGTAGAAATCGGTATATTATATGCGCGATTCCGAGTTAAAATGACCAAGTTATGGTCATTTTAAGTTGGAACATTCCTTTATACGAACTTTAATGTTCTTTTGACATTATTTGTCAAATTTCAAGAAAATCATCAAGGAATACTCATTGTGGGTATTTTCTTTGGTTATCCCGAGGAAGATTCCTTTACCCCGAGGATTATTACGATTAAGTGGAGTGTGTGAACGACTCATCCACTTAGAGGAATAGACGACATGGCATCGTGAGTTTATTTCCATTAAAAGCTATACTTGTTGTGCTTGTAAATTAGTTACATTAGAGTTAGGAAAAGATAAACCGATATGTATGTAAAATAATTCTTTGAAAGAATTTTTAAGAATATCGAAGCCAGAATTGTTTTAAATGATTGTTTTAGTATAATATTGATTTGTATGAAATTCCTTGATCGCCTTAAATTTAAAATAATTATGCTATGACTTTATACATAAATGAATTCATGCATACACGAAGTGAGTCACATTGCATTTTGGGTTATTATCCTTGGGTGAGAAGGATAGTAAGCTCATGTCGAAAGCAACACTTGGCGAGAGATCCGAGAGCGATTGCTTGGTGCTTAAAGGAAATGCTTGGCGGAAGATCCGAAAGCAAGGTCAATCAAGTAGGTTCAGAATGTTTGGCGATGAGTGCTCGCGAGCATGAAAACTTTTTAACTAAAACCACTTGAATTGAGGTTATGTATCACCAAACCCGAATGGAGGGTGCAAATCCATTCAACATATAGTTCCTGGAAAACTATATGCTTGTTTGCCCACGTGGTTGTTGCATTACATTTGTTTGATTAATCAACTTGTTTGAATCTTGTTACAAGAAGTTATTTATGGAAATAGTTCTCACTAAGCCTATTAGCTTACACCCCCATAGATATCTTTTGTAGTTTCCTTATTTATGGTTAAGGCCACGAGGACCGTACGGGCAGGTAATCTCTTTTGGATAATAGAAATTTAGATAAAATGTAGTATTAGTATTAATGTACAGATATCCATGTAATAGATTAGTAATCAAGGGAAATGCCCCTAAGTTTGTAACGCCATTAATATGAATGAATGATTATTATGAATCCTCTTTTCTTAATGTGTTATTTATATCTTCTTAAACTTCATAATTCCATATATGGTCCTCTAAAGTTGTGAAAGCACGCCTTGCACTTAATATAAAAGCTTTTGGGAATGACTAAGGTTGTCATACTTAAGCTTTAATATTAAGTGTGGCAGACTGTCACGTTTAGGGTACCCGTTGGGGCATGACAGAGTAGGTGTAAGAAAAAGTAGAGATAAAAGAATAGTGTAGAATAGTAATGAATAGTGTAATGTAAAGTAGATATGGTTAATAAATTACTTACCAAAAATTATAAAACTAATATTTTTGAAATCCTCATATTTTTATGAGTCTAACGATATATTTGGAATATTTTTACTATTCCAAGCCCCGGGACACATTTTTTAAGAACTGTGTTCGATCGGGTTCAAGGCGATTCGCGGTTTTACTAATCTGATATTTTTAAGTTTCTTTAGGTAATTACGCACTATTTTACATACTAAACTCTTACTTACTTTCTCTAGGTTGCTTATTCGGGATTGCCTGACTTAAGTTATTACGTCAAACTGAGGTTTTGTTGATTTTAGGGTTCTAGTTGACTTCCAGATTAGGGTTTTAAGCTAAACTGATTCAAAAGTTTGGGGGTTTACATACATCATTATAATGTTATTGTCTCAACACAATAAAGAGAAATTTTCTTTAATAAAGGAAAAACAAAACTAAACTCTTTGAATATATAACTTGTCTCTAAGTCAAGATTTTGTTATCAAACACATAGGAAAATTTATTTTACAACTTCTTTTCAAACCCTCAAGATTTTTCTTAAATGATAAATAAAAGATGATGTATCAAGGAAATGACTAATAAAGCTAAACTTTTCTTTTTATAATAAGACACATGAAGTTTATTAAAACTAGTGTTAATATTTCTTTGATAAGCAAATTTTCTTTTAAAACTTGCTTATAGTATTTTTTACCAACTCCATTATAAAAACAAAAAACTAGACTAGTTTTCAAAGTTAAGATAAAATCAACTCACTAATTTATAAACCTACTTAGAAAAACAAAGGTTGCTAAGTTCTAAATGATAAACCCATCTTTAAAGAGACAAAAAGAATATGAACATTATAAGCTAAAAAAATAATGGATATTATCAACAACTTAAGGAGATGATTCCTTTCCTAGTAAAAAAAATTGGTAAAAAGATTAAAAGACCAAGTTTTAGAAATAAAATTATTTTTAAAGAAGTTAGAAAATAAAAATATAAGAGGAAAAGACTTATTTATCAAAACCATTTAAGAAAAATGTACAACTCAAAATTATTATAGGTTATCAACAACTTAATAAAAACTTGGAAACTTCATTTTTGCCACTATAAGCAAAATTTGTAGAAGATTAAAGTTAAAGGAAAATTTATTTGTTTTGGAAAAGAAATTGGGAAAAACAAAATAAGAGTATACTTATTTACAATAACCTAAGAAATTATAAAGTTCCTCCAAAACACTTAGAAAAGAAATTGTTAAGTTTCATGTTACAACACCTTAAGATAAATTGTTTACAAAAAATTCTCGTTGAGACAACACTATTAGAATTTTTGCATACAATATGAGTCTATATATATATATATATATATACTCAAAGGATTTTTCAATTATATGCATATCTATATTTTTGCTAAAGGATTTTTGAACAAAGATGAGTTTGGAAAAATATTTTATAAAGGGTGGAATTTTCTTGGTAATTCTGTTTCGTATCTTTTAGAGACTCAAATGACCTTTTATGAAGAAAATAACCCTAAAAATGGGTAGATCTTTTCGATTAGGTAGAAAACAATATAATATGCGAAATTCCGAGTTAAAATGAGCAAGTTATAGCCATTTTAAGTTGGAATTTCACTCTTTGTAAATTTTAACGAACTTAATAGAATAGAGTTGCAAGTTTAAGCAGAAATTCCAAGAAATACTCACTTTGGGTATTTCTTTTGTATAGATGACATGGAGTTCGAACTACCTTACCCGGATGATTACTTCGACTAAGAAGCTTCTGCTGCTATGGCCGAGTGAGTTTAAATTCTTACATTTTTATACTTATGTTTTTACTTATAGTTTAGAGGCACTAGACTTTAGGTAAAGATAAAAATATGACTGCGCATGTGCTTTACTTATATGATCGAAATTATGGTAAGTATATCGAGCGGGAATTGTTAACTAATCATTGTATGATTTAGTACATGAATGATTTGTTTGCAAATTCTATGATCATTTAGTCTAATATTATGTCGTGATTACTTAAATAAAACGATTCATGCATGACACGTAGTGAGTCACATTGCATTCATTACTATACCTTTGGTAGGACAAGGGCATAATAATTGGGTCAAGGAACCCGAAATATACTCTATGGCTTTGATTGCCCGTAATTAAATGGTAAGTGGGCACCTAAATTAACTACAATTTAGTGATTAGTAGGAATCTGTATAAAAACTACAAAAACTTCATTTGCGAACTATGGCTTTGTTGCTCAAACACCTAACTGCCGAATGGAGGGGTAAATCGATTCAAACATATAATTCCCGAAAAATCGTATGTATTGTTTGCTCACGTGATTGATTGCATCTCATATGCTTATAAAATAACTTGATTGAATATTGATTGTTAAGTACTTTACTTGTGGAATTAATTCTCACTAAGCAAGAAGTTTACCCCCTTTAGATACCTTTTGTAGCACCCCTATCTATGGTCGAAGCCCTAGGGTTATTTCTCTCAGGTACTACCTTTTTAGTCTAAGGAGTTTTTTGAAGAAGTTAAAGACTAGATGTAGACTTAGACTTCTAAGTAAATCCCCATGTAATTATTTTGAATAGACTTTGATAGACTATATTTTTTTTATAGGGGAATGCCTCTTTGATATTTGTAAGACCTTTATATTTCCATATTCCAGATTTTATGTTATGATTTTCATTCTTAAATTGTTATATGAATGTCTTCTTAAACAACTTGTTTTATGATCGTGAATGTACACCTTACACCTGGTATCGAAACTTACGAGGTGACTAAGGTTGTCATACTTAAGCTTCAAAATTGAGTGTGATGACTATTGCATTTAAGGTACCCTTTGGGGTGTCACACAAGCAATGCAACCAATCATAACAACAAGCAGTAGCAAACACAAGCAAATAGTAGATCGTCAGAAATCTCTCACCTAAGCTTTCTTGTTTACTTGATATGTCCTTGGAAAGTACTCGGCGTTTGAAAACGTGGCTCAATATCTCCTATGAAATAAAATTACAATTGCTCATTATAGTATTTATGGTTTTGTAATACATCCTAAAATTGGTTTGTACTATTTTTAGTCCTATTTCCTCATTTTTGATCCGTCTGAAATGTATAGATAAATAAAGCACGAATTCTACCAGCAAGTATACTAGATCGAATCAAATAATATAGAAAAATGAGTCAAGTATCGTTCCCATGAGGAATTTTTATAATTACTAGACCGGTATCAGTTTAAACTAATATTTAGGCTATTGATTTTAGAATTTTGTAATTATCTAATCTACTTCTAAAAATAGATGCTACACAAGTATGAGAATGAGATAGATATATCAATAAAAATGTGGGAAAAAGAAGAATCCATCCTAATCTTTGCTAATCATATTGGAATTAAATTATATGAATAGTTAGAATTATAGATATTTATATGAAATTGTCAAAACCTAAAACTACAAGTTTTAGGAAACCACAAATAATCTAATAGCTTCCTAAATAAATTATTAATGGAATCGAATTTACAATTATAAATCTCCCGATTTTACAATTGTCTAATGTCCTAAATCAATTTCTCCTAATTTCTTAGTAAGAAATTAAATTAAAACATTGCATGAATCATATGAGTCAATTTCTAAACTAGATTAAACTTCGTCGCTTCCGTAGTTGTTGTTTAATCTTGTTTTATGAATTCTTGAACCCTAATTCTTCTTCCGAATTGTCAAGATTCTTATCAATCTAATTTCATACAGAAACAAGATGAATAATTAAGATTCAATACAAATAATCTATAATTCTAACAACCCTATAATATAATTTCAAAGATCATTTTAGCAAAATTAGGATTTCATCTTTTCCCACAAGTAAAATTTAGTTGTTCATGAATGATTCAACAATCAGATAAGAAAATGCAAATAAAATCATATTAAATAGATAAATCAAACAAAAGAGTTGCATAAGAAATAAGATTAGAAATCACCAATTCAATTGTTTAAATCTTCACTTGCAAAATCTGTCAATACAAAGCTTCAATCTCTCAAATTCTTTTAAACTCTCACAAAGGAATTTCAAAACTGTCTATTTTCGTGTGTCTCTCTTATGAAGAAAACCTATCCTTATATAGAAGAAAATTCAGACTCTTCAATTGCAAAATCTTGCAGTTGCAACATTGTATGCCAGCAGTTACACATTCAATGCCGGCGGCTTACAGGCGGCGTACATATGAAAAGTCAGTGAACACTGGCAGTGTTAACTTCGGCCTTAAAATTTAGCTTTTTGTGGATGAACTACGCTGTTTCAAAGCCGGCGGCTTAGCACTTGATTTATTCGGCGTAAGTTTAAGGCGTGTTGTTGATAATCAAGGCTGGCAGCTTTATCAACAGCCTTAATTATTTCAATTCTGTGCACAATGAAAGCCGTCTCAACGCCGCGGCTTTGAATCCCAGAAAGCCAGGGTTGGATATATTTGCAGATGCTGGCTTTGATTCCTTTACGTAGTGTCAAGCCGCCTTTGTTGTTGTTTGCTCTTCCACATCCTACATCGCCTCAAGGCCGGCGGTTAGAGGCGGCCTTTAAGTTGTTGAGTTCTGAGCTGGCACTACGCCGGCTTTGATTTTAGAAAAGCCGGCGTACCCCCTGAATTTTCCTTTTCTCAATTCAACAATGCTTGTTTTGCATTCTTTACTCAATTTAGACCTGAAACATGAATTTAGTCAATACAAGTATTTATTCAAGCAATTTCTATAGAATTTAAGATAGGTTTATTCAAATTGCATATTGAAAAAGTTGTATAAAATATGATTTTATCAACTCCCCTACACTTGAACTTTTGCTTGTCCTCAAGCAAAATAATGAAGAACAAAATTATTAGAATCTCTCATAGATAGTACAATTTTTCTAATTTAAGCACAATTTCTCTAACTTGCTTTTCTTGTATCTGCTGCTCTAGCCACACTAGTTTCTTGTAATTAGAGTACTATAATCAAAATTGAGGAGTTAATTCAGACAAAACAAGTTTTAATCTTAATTTTAACAAAAGAACATTCTATTCAAAAAGCAAATACACAATCCACTAAGGAAAAATACTCATTTAAACTTCATTGGATTTTTAGCTTATATATATATTCTTAGTAACAATAATGAAAGCACGTGGTATCTACTTTTTCCTTAGATTTTCTCCTTCTTTATTATAAGTCTCCTTTTATTTGCATATTTGCATTCATTTTTCCTTTTTCTTTTTTCAAGCATTTATTTTCTTTTTGAGAGGTTTTTGCCTCCATCTTTTCGCTTTTCAAAGTTCATAATTTGAACTTTTGCCTTTCATCCCTTCTCGTTATAGTAAGTTTATTGAGTTGGCACATCCAGGCTCATCACCTAAGTGACCAGGTTTCAAAATACCCCTAAGAACTCTTCCTCACTTTAACATTCAAGTTTAGATACTCATAACTAAAATTTTTAAGTCAGAGGAGTAGTGGCTATGCTTGTTTCTTTCTTTTTGAATGCAATAACAAATTAAAGACTTATTTTTATAAAGGATCACTAAGTTTAAAAGTTTTTTCTACCTCTTTCACAAGTGTTATAATTCAAAGAGTATATACAAACTAAAATTTCTTAGAAGTAAACCTGTTTATTTTTCACAAAAGGATTTGACTAGCTCTTAAATTTCCAATTCCAAAGTTAAAAATAAAGTAAAATTGTTTGTTAAGGATTTTACAACTCAATTTCAACTTAGTAAACCAATCACAACAGCAGGTGAGTAAGATACTTTTACAATTGCTTTCAGTCTTTACTTTGTACTATCTCCAATTTTTAAGAGATTTTTGAAAAAAAATTGGCAGAATTTCCCTATAATTTGCTTTCAAACCAAAAATACAAGGTGGGTATTGATCAATCCTACAAATTTCAAATATAAATAACAGCAATTCAGACAACAGATCATATTCACAACTTCAATTCAGCACTTCATTCAGTTTATCCCTTCCCCCACACTTCAATTAAACAGTGTCCTCACTGTTTCTTAGCAAATTAAATTATAGGAAAGGAATAAGAAAAAGAAATTGATACTTTCCTGACTTCATTTGTTCAAAGTCATCAAGATTTGATCGCAAGAGAGAATTTTTTGCTTTGCTTGCTTTCCTATAGTCACTACAAAAGAAAAACAAAAAGAAAAATAAAAGCAGAAATAAAGGAGTCTACCCACAGGAACTTGGGTGCTCAAAATAAGTACAAGCCAATCAAATAAGACATAAATAAGATCAAATTAGAGCTAGCAGGGTCTCTAGCTCTCTGGCCTTGGATTAGATCTGCTGGTGTGCTCAGGACTATGTCTCTGAGTATCTCTTGGGCTGGCTGTATGAGTATGCTCTGAACTAAGTCTAGCTGTGTGCTCTGAACTATGCTTAGACTCAGTAGAAGTCTCATAGACCATCTCAGCCCCTGTCTCTGGGTTCAAGCAGCATATTGCAGTCTTTACTGCCTCAAAAATATATTTCTGAACTTCTTGTTCTTCTTCCTCTCCTTTTCTTGTCTATCTCTGAGCTCTTGATTCTGCTTCTTCAATTCCTGAACATCCAGCCTAAGCTGGTCCATATCATATGTTGAAGAAGCACCAACAGGAGGAGGAGGAGCATATGAAGATGGTATATCAGTCGGAATATTACCAGGAAAGACATACTGGAATTCAAGCTCCTCTAAAGCTGGTGGCTGAACTCCTCTGGGTTTTTAAGTAATCCCCAGCCTCTGAAAGGTGCTGATGAGATTTTCTTGCTTTCCACAATCTCATCTCCTTCAGGTTCCTCAAAAATCCCCATACTCTTTAATAATCTAGTGATACATCCTCCATAGAACAGGAGATTTGTCCTGGTATCTTCAACCTGTTTGTACATAAAGCTAGCCACCTCCATCCTCAGATCTATCCTGTAGCCTCTGATAAGGTTGTACAGATAAAACATGTCAAATGTAGTCACCTTGCTGTGGTTAGTCTTCTTGCAACTCAGAGTATGTGCAAGGATGTGGTGAAGAAGTTTGTGCTTTACTTTCTGAAATTTGGTGGCTAATGACTTAGATGGAATGTATGGGTCTGTCAGAGGATGAATCAAGTGAAGCCAATAACTTTCTACAGTCTCCCTATTTCCTTCGTCTTCAAGCCATTTGTTTGGGAGCATAAAATTTTTTTCATCTTCATCATACAAACCCAAAGTTTTACCCATTCTTTTTAATACCACCTCTTTGGTTATTCCATAAGCCTGAAAAATAGAGATGGTTTCTTCTCTATTTGGATGATAATGAAGAGTAGACATGAATTCTAGTGTAAGATTCTTGTAGGCTGGCTCTCTCAGATCAAATAGCCTAACCCAAGCCTGATCTTGAATCAACTCCTAGATTCTTTCTCTCATACCATACTCCTCCAATAAGCTCCAATCCATATGCTGGCTATTTAAGAAGACCATCTTCATGAGTCTCTTTTTTTTTGTCCTTGGCAAATTATTGACTAGACAACAAATTTCCAGTCTGTGTGCCTGAAGTGGAAGTATCAGCAGTCCTTTGCTTTTTCCTTGGTGTCATTCCTAAAAAATAATAGTAATCTAAATTAAGAAATTCACCACTCAAAATACATATCACTATTAGAATTGCAACTAAAACCAATATCTATTATTATTATTATTATTATTAATTAAATTTTTATTATTTTTAATTTTTATTTTTTTATTTATTTTTAAGATTATGTCAGATAAATCTTAGCACAATTCTAATTCTACTAATCCTAGAATAATTGGGTTGAATATACTGCAAAATATATACCTAATACTAATGATAACATGAATCAAAATTCCTAGGTATATTGGACAATGAACCATGACATGAAATTAGAATTGACAGATTTATACTTGCAATTTCAGACTCAAGGTTGGCAGCTTAGGCTTGCCATCTTAGAAGTGACCGTTGGAAATTTAAAGTTCACAGAAACAATTTAAAGCCGTGATTTTCAAAATTTTTTCAGCAAAATTTATTTCAAGACTTAAAAACTCAACCTCAACTGAAACAATTTTGAATTTCTCAGTTCAATGGGGCAAAATCATAATTGAAACAACATAATCAATTGATGAAATCCACATTCTAACAGCATAATCAAAAACCCCAAATTTTATTGAAAATTTTCAAAACCCAATTTTTCAAACCCTAAGTCACGAACTCCACAACTTCAATGCATCAAAAGAAATCAACATTGAATCAGTTCATGCTTAAGCTATAGAATCATCAAAATACTCAATCTATTCAACCTATTCAATCTAATCTGAAATTTGCCAAATCTTAGCACAAATCCAATACAAATCATCCAATCTTAGTCTAAACCTATTGGAAGAAAACAATTGATAAAAACAAGTAGAGTGTAGAAGAACTTACTTGATTTGAAGCCAACTAGTCCATGAGTGATTGAGAGAAATTCTAAGGAGAGTGAGGAAGTGAGAGAGAAAAGAATGAACGAAAGATTGAGAAGCGAAACCTGTTTAAAGTAGATTGCAGAACGTACGCCGGCACTTCTGTCGACCACGCTGGGCGTAGATGCCGGTTACTCTAATTAAAATTCATGCCGAAGCAAATGGCTGGCGGCTTACCAAAGTATACTGCCGGCGTACAGGGCTACGCCGGCTTTGAAAACTTTAATGCGGCGCTCACCTACTTCAAAAAGTCTTCTGTTGACATTTACGCCGGCCAAATGCTGCCGGCATAAATATGTATTGAGCCGACCTTTCCTTAATTTTCAACACTGGCTTAAGGTTGGCAGCCTTATGTCGACGTTCACCTACTTTTCCCTTCTTCTTTTTTTTTTTTAAAGAAATTAACTATAGTTCTAATTAAAATAGTACTCTAAATTTAGAATACTTACCTTAAATTCTTTTAGAGCTTTTGACAATTTGATCAAATTCTTCTCATTTTTCTCCTTGAAAGATATAATCTTCTCCTGTCTGTTAAAAGCTCAAATTTCCAACTAGCCTGGCCTGTATAAACCAAAAACAAAGTTAGTAAAAACAAAAGACAAAAATTCTACTACGAAGTTAGACATGGGTTGCCTCCCAAGAAGTGCTTAGTTTAGAGTCGCTTAGCTTGACTTTTCCAATTCTTTTCATGGTTCCTTCAAATTCATGACAGTGGAAGCACCATCATGGTTTTTCCCTTCATAAAAATGTCTAAGTAGTTGTCCATTCACTTTAAAAGTCCCATTAGTATCAGTTTTCACTTCTATGGCACCAAAAGGGGAAACACTTACAATCTCAAACGGTCTTGACCATCTTGACCTCAATTTTCCTGGAAACAATTTCAAGCGAGAGTTATAAAGTAAAACCTTTTTTCGGGCAAAAACTCTCTCTTGATAATGTTTCTATCATGCCAATTCTTTGCTCGTTCTTTATAGATACGAGAATTCTCATAAGCTTCATTCCTCTATTCATCCAATTGATTCAATTGAAGCAATCTTTTTCTCACCTGCAGCTTTTCATCAAAATTAAGGAATTTAATGGCCCAATAGGCCTTGTGCTTAAGTTCCATAGGAAGATGACATGATTTACCAAAAAAATCATATAAGGAGACATTCAAATAGGGGTTTTAAAAGCAGTTCTAAAAGCCCATAATGCATCATCTAATTTTAAAGACCAATCTTTTCTAGATGCATTGACAGTTTTTTCCAAATTTCTTTTTATCTCCCTATTGGATACCTCAACTTGTCCACTTGTTGATGGATGATAAGGGGTATCAATTTTATGTGTAACACTATATTTTGACAAAAGTTTTTCAAATTGCTTGTTACAAAAATGTGACCCTCCACACTAATTATAGCTGTAGGCACCCCAAATCTGGTAAAAATATTCTTTTTCAAAAATTTCAAAACTACTCGAGCATCATTTGTTTGTAAAGCAACAGCTTCCACTATAAACCCCCAAAAAATTTTCATAATCCTTAAAAATAATTCTAGAAGTATAAATATCAAAAACCCAAAAATCAACTTGAGATTAAAACTCAATTCTAGACCAAGTCAAATACCGGAAACGAAACCTTAAAACTCGAACCAAGTTAAAACTTAATTCCAAATGAGAACAAAAACGAGTTTTCTCAATCTTGAGAAAACAGGAACCCTTGAAACGAAATATAAATTCTAACTACCGGTTTAATCAACGTCTGTACATCAATTAAATTACCTAACCGTTTTCTAACACGCAAATCAAGACAATATATCCAAATAACGATCAACAGCAAAATCTTAAAACCTTCGATAAATTTCAGAAATCACAAATTTCAAATTCTCACCAAAAGTCAAACTGAGTCAACTCATAACCCTAGACTCGGTTAAACGATTCCGAGAACTAAAAACTATTAAATAATCACAAATAAAATAAAATATAAATTTCGAGCTAAAATTCTAAAACGATCAAGACTCGAAAATTATATCTTACGAATATCTCGACGAAAACGGAAATCAAAACGGAACCCTAAAAGTCAACAAGCCTATAACGAACCCTAGTGTTTAAGATCCGGCAATCCGCGTTTTCAAACCCTAGAAAACGAAATTAAGTTAATGACCTAGAATAGTTCGTAATAACATAGATAACATAAAAATATTAGATTCGCGAATTTCAAGTGACCTTCGGACCCAAACGGATCGGTTCTCGAAAAGCGTGTCCCGGAGCTCGGAATATTAAAAATATTCCGTTTATACCAATAGACTCGTAAAAATACAAAGATTCCAAAAATGTCAGTTTTAGAATTTTTCGGTAGCTAAAAATTACAGATATCGCATTATTACGCATTTTTATTACTACCGGTACTTTAATTGTCTAGTCTACTATTCATAGTACTTTTCTACTATTCATTACTATTCACTCTCTCTACTTTATATCTAATCACTCTTACAAATGACACAATTCACACTATTCACATTTTCTTTTCCCATAAAAATCTACTCATACCTTTCTTACAAAATATCACTTCTCTTACACAAAAATTAATCATAATTGTACTTTTCTCTCTCCCCCTTCATGTTACCATCCAATCACTCTCTCTCTTCCCTCTCTTTTTATTTTCTTTTTCAATTATTTAAATCACTCTTAATTCCTCTCCTCTTTTCCTATAAATATCACCTCTCCCCTTCTCATTTCTTCACACCTTTCTCAAGTAGAGAATTTATGCAAAATTCTCTCCAAACACTCCTCTCCATATTCTTACAAGAACTCTCTTCTTGTAAGAAGAAACTCTCTTCTTCTACCAAAATAAGTTTCTTTTCAAGCCTCATTTCTAACCACTACCAAAAACCTTCAAGAAAGCAATCCTTCTTTTCTTCTTACCCATTTAGGTAATGAAGAACTCATATTTCATTTTTTTCCCATGTCAAGTAACCTTATATGGTTTTGATGTTGTTTCTTAGGTTGAAAAACTAAAGACAACCACATTAAGATCATGTTTGGTTCTTGTTCATGGAATTACCTTCATGCATATTTATACCTTCTCATTTATTACTTGTTTTATATTTTGATCTTGTTATTTATTTACTTTATGAATGCAATTTATTTACTTGCTTTCTTAGTATTTTAAGACTAGTCTTTCTAGTCTTAGACTTGTCCATATCAAGTCAAAACAATCTTTTATTTATTTTCTTTAACTTTTGGGACTAGTCCATTCTTAGTCCCGGGATGCCTTGATAAAGCTAAGGCTCCAATACTTGATCGGGATTCCTTGATGAAGCTAAGGTTCCCAATGCTTGATATTTTATTTTCTTGCTCATTAATTATTTTTAGTATTTTCTTATGTTCTTATTATTTTATATGCTCATGATACTTGCATTTGCATAATGTTAATGTCTCAACTAGTCTAAAAATAGAATCTTGTTTTACTAAATGAACTCAAAGCTAAGTTTCCAATTATATGATTTACCACAAAAACATGAAGTTATTATCAACAACCTAGAAATAGAATAATACAAGTTTTCTCAAGTTTTCTTAAATAACAAAGATAGTTTTACCAAGAAAACATAAATAAATATTTTCCTTGTATTTTATGGTAATCTAAGTTTTTAGAAAAATAAATCGTTAATATCGAAAGTTTAAGACTTAAATCTTTTCTAAACTAAGGAACAAACTAGTTTTCAAAGTTAAGACAAAAATCAACTCATCAAGTTATGAACCCACTTAGGAAAAATAATGATTTTCAAATTTCTAAAAGAAGGAACTAAAAAGGAATATAAATGAGGTAAGATTTATAATAATGGATTTTATAAAAATGATTCTTTTCAAAAGAAATGAAAGAACAAGTTTTGGAAAGCAAAAGTTTATATTTTAGAAATGAATATAAGAAGACAAAATTCATTTTCTAAAACCATCCTAAATACAAAATTATAAAAAGGTTTTGAACAACCTAATATACTTTTGATAAAAATAGATCTTTTATCACTAGAAGCGAAATTTATGAAAAACTAAGGTTAAAAGGAAAATTTACTTGTTTTGGAAAAGGAAATGAAGAAAATAAAATAAGATATACTCATTTATAACAACCTAGAAAAATATAAAGTTTCTTTAAATACTTGAAAAGAAATTTTCAAAGTAAGTTTAAATGAATTGTTTTATGAAATAAATTGTTGAGACACTACCATTAGGATTTTTGCATATAAAGTGAGCTACCTATATATTCAAAAGTGTTTATCAAATATATTTATATATGTTACAAAAGGATTTTCTTTAAAATGGAAGTTGAGTTAGAAAATGGATTTTTGCAAAAGTTGAAAATTCGTTTTAAATCTGTACCTGACGTTTTCGGAACCCAAATGACCTTTTATGACCAAGATAAGTTTAGAAATGGATAGAACTTTTCGAATAGGTAGAAAACGGTATATCATATGCGAAATTCCGAGTTAAAATGAGCAAGTTATGGCCATTTTAAGTTGGAATTTCTTCTTATACGATTTTACCGCGATTTTAAGAAAGTTTAGAATCTCCAAGAATAGAAATTCATGAAAGACTTATCCCGGGTATTTCTTTTGTCTAGGTGACGAAGGACACGAGAATACCCTACCCGAGGATTTCTACGACTAAGAAGATAGCGAAATGGACGAGTGAGTTATTCCTTCTAATTTCGTTACCTTGCTTGTGCTTGTAATGTAGTAGCATTAGTATACTAAGAAAAGATAAAAACGAATATATTTGGGGATTTCGGGATTATGCGTATATATATGATTCTATGTTTATGCGTGAATTGAGAATTAAGAATATCGCAACTTCGATCTGCTTGTTTAAATAATTTTGTTTACTTACTTGTATGATTGTTTATTGTTGCTAAATTGATTGATCGCCCCTAATAAACCTTAATAAGGTTTGACCTAAGAACAATAAAACGTTCACGCATAGCATCCATCGAGTCACATCTATTTCGGAAGGCTGCTACTCCTACGCGTAGAGTTGGATTGGCTGTGATCGTGCGGTGCCACGGGCCATGTTCCTTCCTGGAGAATCCAAATCGCTCGGGGAAAGCGACTCTAGGTTCGGAGCCGAGCCAACCGAACGCTGTGGGTGAGGACCTGGGGACTAGCAGTAGAAGGTCGAGGACCTTCAACCCCGATTCCCTAACCTTTGATACGGAGGGGTAAATCCGTTCTATATATGGTTTCCGGATGACTATATATATTCGCGTAATCATGTGATTGTTGCATTGTATGCATAGCATATGTGTGATTAAATAAATAAACTTGTTTGAAAATATGGTGCGAATGAAAAGGAATATCTCACTAAGCTAGTTGTAGCTTATACCCCTATAGATTTTGTTGAAACAGGTATATTCGTGGATTAAATTTGAGGATCATGACATTAAGGAAGTCATGGACATGATTAAGGATATGGAATCATACGATGAAGAAATTTTGTAAGGTTCTTTATATGTGATAACCTATATGATTAGGGACGTATATTTATTTGAAGATAATAGAAGAATATGCCTTAAGAATTGAATTGTGATATGCTTATGTTTTATATAAGTATTCTCTTTGCCTTGTTACTTATTTATTATCAATGTAAATTGCGCTACTCCGATGCGTCCCCTTGGTTGTTGTAAAGACCCGGCCCACTTAACCCAATTATTAAGTGTGCCAAATCTTCCGACCACGCATAATACTCAAATATTAGGAACAATATTCAAGTATTATACGTAAGGTCGTCTTAAAAAGAGATGTTTGTAATGGCTACCTGTTTAAAACAAATATAACATTCATAAGCTTAGAATTAGAAACATTACCACTACATAGGTAGTGGGTCATTAACTATACACAAGTCATACATAATATATTTATACATTACAACTTCCCAAAACATCACATAAACATAGAGATCTCACTTAAAACCCAACTATATTACAAATACAATTCAACTCAAAATACATTCTAAGGCATAACAAATAAGCCTAAACACTTCAAAAAGAAATCTTCATCAAAAGGAATCCTAAGCATATACTAGGCCTCTCTCCTAGTGAAATAGCCAAGAAATTCCTATATTGCATGCTAGTATGATATTTGGATGATATATATATATATATATAGGTATGTTTAGTAATATAATTAAGGAATGTGTTATTTTATACATGATTAGTATTATGAAATTAAAATTATTGTTTGATATCCATAAATGTGTGAATAGTTTAATGAATGTGTGTGTCTTTTTGTAAATTAATATGCATGCTTTATGTTTAGAATGTAATCAAATTGTTTTGAAGTTGCTTAATTCATGACAGAAATTTTGTGAATTTTTAAACCCACATTTTGAGCTCAAATTTAACTCAAATGCATTTGAAATTCTCCCAAATTAAACCTAGGACAAATATGCCCCTTAAAGGTAAGATTTGGATAACAAATTACTCTAATTGGATAAGATAAGTCCTCCTTTTTGGCAGCCATAATTTCCATACGAATTTCATCTTCTTTCTTTCTTTCTTTCTTTCCTTCTTCTATCAATCCAAAAATTTTGAACCCTAAGCCAAGGTTTACTACAAGCTTAAGGATTTGAATAACATTCCAAGCCAAGATTCACTCATGTGAGTTTAATGCAATCTTTGTCTTTTAATTTATGTCTTATAATGTGTTGTTTGTAAATGTTAGGGTAGATAGGATTTTGAGATGATGTTTGGTATGAGATTGGATTGGTCCATGAATGATAGTTTGAATGGGATTATGTGATTAATGAAGTGGTAGTTTGCATCTCATAGGAATGTGGAAGTGTGGGAATGAGTATTATAGAAAAATTGAAGAATGAGTAGTTGATAGGTGAATTTGAAATATGATTGGTGATTTGATGATTAGAGGTGGAATTCATGTGGTTAGGATAGTATTTGATTCATATAACAAGCTTTAGAAAGTTTGGACTAAGTTTGGAAAAGTTTTGAGAATTGATCAAAGTGTATAAAACAGGGGATTTCAAAAATCATTTTCGTATAGGCTAGATTTTGAACGTACGCCGGCATCTGGGGATTCTACGCCGCCGGCATAGAGGCGGTGTAGAAAGCCCACAGAATCAATTTTCCTAACGCCGTTTACAACGCCGCCGGCTTTCACTAGACGAGTGAGTCGGCGTTCTTTCATCCATATTGTACGCCGGCTGTTTGGAATCAACGCCGCCGGCATATGTGTCAAAGCTGCCTGCCTACCTAAGTAAGCGGACGGCTTAGACTTCTCTGGATGTTTTTGAAACTTTGGGTTTTGGATTCAACGCCGGCTAAAGGCCGCCGGCGTAGGAAACATAGGCTGACGGTGTACCCTTGAACACTGCCAGCGTTGGCAGTGTGAATTTTCAGGACATTGAACAACGGCTCAACGCCGCCGGCGTTGAGTTCCGGCGTATCCCCTGAGCTTTTGAATTTTTAAAAGCTTTTTCTAAAATTTTCCAAAGTTTGTTATTCGAGTAATTATGTATTTATTAAGCGATCTAGGGTATGATAGGGTGTTTAAATGCCTTATTTTGACTTTGAATCAATTTATTTGGATTCTTGGATGAATTTATATTTTGAACTAATCATTTAGAGTTTAAGCTAAGAGTGAATTTTAATATTGATTAAACAGTGATAGATCCTCGCCCATTCGACTCCGTTAATTCCCGAGCTTTATCAGGTACGCAGTAACCTGCTTGTCTCTGTTAGGATAGGCATTTATAAAACTTAAATATATAATAAGAAAACTTAAAATGTGATTGTTGCTTGTGTTTTATGCTGTTAAAATCCAATTCCTATGCCAGGTCATGTATGAACCTAACGGCGACCCCTCATAGTTTGATGAGTTTAGGATAGAAGTTGGTATCCGGTTCGGGGAGCGGCACCTTGCTCGGTTTGAGCACGGTAGATCTAAGCGCTTAGGCCACTCCTGTCATTTGAGATGACTTTCATTAAGTGGTACGGCGGGTAGTCGACGGGGGGTATAGATCGGTGAAAATTTATTTAAACTTGGTCGGAAGTACCATAGTTTAGTTCAAACGTTTATGAGAACGGGTGAACTATATTTTATGATATGGACTGAGTATAAATAGAGCTAAGTAACGGCTATTAACCCTGGAGGAAGCTACTTTTCTCTTTGACTTAATATCTAGGACGATATGAGTACCCGAACTACTTATATCAACCCCCTGAGCGTCCGAGTGTTACTCAGGTCCCCTCGCGATCCCTGTTGTCCGGAGTTTGAATACTCCCGTGTTGATTGATTAATTAAAGATTAAAGAATAATTGAATGGATGTTGCATATTGCATTTAGACTAAGCTTGTGTGCTTCATCTCGCTTTTGTATTCGTTGCTGTGTACTGGGCCTCTGGCTCATTCTTTTAACAATTTCAGGTGATGACCTGGACAAGTCCTATGCGAGCATGGGTTATGGCTCCGATTTTGAGGACTTCTTGGAAGGATATGAGGACTAGAGTTTGACCAGGACTGGACGGAACCATTCTTTTTGTAATAGACTAGATAGTTTGTTAGAATGGATGTTTGTAAAGCTTTGTTAAGCTTTATATTTTGTTATTTTGTTTAAGGCTTGTAAGAAGCCTGTGGATGTAATATATGTATGTATATATCTAGCTTGATCTGCCTTTGTTTGAAGTTGTGTATATATATGTTAATATGTTTTGAAAAGCTACTAAGTAATTATTTAATTAAAATGATTTATTCCTTAAGATTAGGTGAACAATTCATCAAACAATCCTTTTAAGACAACCTTGCATATAATTCTGCAGATTATATGCGGTTGGGGAACTGCTATTGCTTATTTCAACTAGGGGTAATAGCGGGTCCTTACACCTAGTCATCCATAGAGTCTTCCCAATCAGTCCCATAGCCCATATCGTCATAGAGCTCGTCATCAAAATCACCTGCAAGATAGCAGCATGAGCCAAAGGCCCAGTACACAATAATGCAAACAAATACATATGCAATGCTCACTTAACTAAAAATAATGGAATAAATCACCACAACTTCGTTATCTTTTAGTTAAGTGAATAAACAACACTGGAGTATTCAAACTCCGACTCAAGCTTGGGAATTCTAGGGGTCCTGAGTAACAGCAGCTGCTCAGGGGGTTGATTTAGATAGACCAGATATCTATATCTCCTATATCTAACCGATAAAGAACAATAGCTTCATCTAGGGTTCACACTCCTTTATACAATCCACTTATCCCGGTCTATAATATCAGTTAGTTCAACGGTCCCATAACCGTGGACTAAAACATATTTATTTCCTCCCGAGCCTAAGTAGAGAATATACCGATACAGTTAACCCTATTAGCTACCCACTTAGCCAATAAAAAAATCACCATTGCATCATGGTGAACCATTGCATCATGACAAAGGATTGGGCTAAGTGCCTAAACTACCGTGCCATTGCATCATGACAAGGTTGTCGCTCCCCGGATCCGGATTCAACGACGTAAAGCACAACCAATTTCAATATCTTTTCATTAATCTTTGATTAAGGTCCAATTGATATATGCCTATCCTAAGCAACAATTAATCAAGTATTGTGTACCTGTACTAGCTCGAGAATCAATGGGAATAACCGAAAGGGGATCACTCACTGTAAAAAGAAGTAATTACAAACTCACACTTAGTTCTAGTATATATATTCATCAATTCTCAAGTATAATCATCCAAAGAATTCAAATAAATCATTACAACATCATCACATAGCATTTAGATATCATATATTAACATGCAATACTCAACAAATACTTAAATGATCATTTATCAAGCTTGGGGGAACCTTTAACAACCACACTAAGTTTTAGACTTTATTTGAAAAGTGTATCAGTTGAAAAGAACTAAAATTTAAGCATTGTTACTCTTAAAATTTGTGAAAATTTAATACATGAAAGTTGTAGATCTCTTTTTAAGCTTTCCAACGCAATTTGAATCACCTCAATCGGAGGTCGGATAAAAAAGTTATGACTAATTTACAAAACAGCGTCGCAATAGGGAAAAATATCCAAGAGCGAAACGCCCTAGCAAACGGGGCCGTTTGGGAGACCGTTTGCACTCAGGGAAATTGAAATTTTGCTCCGAGACCGCAACACCCTTACAGACGGGGCCGTTTACGAGGCCGTTTGCTCCAAATGGGGCCGTTTGCACCAGCGTTTGACAGTTTTACGAAATTTTTTTCAAACTTTAACACTTTTAACTTACTTTTCTCAACTCCTAACATGTCCTAAACCTTATACAAACTTATACAACACTTCTTATACATTTAACAACATAAAACAAAAGTGATCTCCACTCTCAACTTCAAACAAGTTCAAACACTACTCTACATAAATCAAACACTTCTTCATCAACTTTCACCAACCCTAATACTTCAAACAATTCTAGTACTTATCATACTTCAACCTTCAATTCCAAACCACATGAGGGCCTTCTACAACCTATCTACAACAACTCAAGCATTCTAAAGCTTTCCTAACAACTCTACAACATTCCAACAAGAATTTAGCATACCAACTACTTATTTTACACCACATATGCATATTTCATGAATTAGAAGGGAAATAAAGCATCTCAAACATCAAATAAACTTACCTCAATGTATCTATAAGGCTTGGGGAAGGATTTTTGGTGTGTTGAGTCAAAGAAAACTTGTTTTGGGTCTTGAAAATTTTTAGCCTTCTTGAGTTACGAATTTTCTTTTTTCCTTGCTCTGTTTTGGAGAGTCTAATGATACAATTAAACTTTTGTGTTTATCCTATTATTGTTGACTTTTGAGGAGGCAGATTTGGGAAAGGCTTGGGCCTTATTTGGGCTTGGAGTTGGACTTAATTTGGGCTTAAGAAGGGTAAAATAAAATCTACTAAATTTAGTCTCTAATTTAGGCCTAAAACAAGTTTAAATCCAACATATACAATTCATTACAATAACAATTAACACTAACATGATAATTTCTAACATGAATAAACTATCAGCCTAGATATATTTACCATAGCATATTATCTAATCACATATGTTATAACCACCCAACATTACAAACACTAATCCACTCAAACACATACACACATATAATTATCAAATTTAGCATTCATTAATATATATTAAAATTATGGCTATTTTAGATGTGATGTATGCCTTGTACATAATATGGAAGCCTTCGCGTGACTAAGGTAGTCATTCCTAGGCTTTAGTATTTGTACCGGACTGCCACGTTTAGGGTACCCTCGGGGCGTGACATCCACCCATTTAGAAACATAATCGACTGCCACAAGTATATATTTATTTGAAAAAGATGAGGGGAAAGGACCCATGAAGTCAATTCCCTACACATCAAAAAGTTCAATTACCAGTATGTTGTTTTGTGGTAATTCATGTTTCTTTGATATGTTACCAGTTCTTTGACATTGAGCACATGACACTATATATTTCCTGCAATCACGAAATAAATTAGGCCAATAAAATCCAGATGATAAGACCTTAGCTACAGTCCTTTGAAGACCAAAATGACCTCCTGCTTCTTTTGAATGACAATGTTCAATAATGTTAAGCTGTTCAGATTCAGGCACACAACGTCTAATTACTTGATCAACACATTTTTTGAATAAATATTCATCCCAAAAGTAACTTTTCACATCATGCAAAAACTTCTTCTTTTGTTGATAAGACAAACCATATGGAATGATTTTGCTAACCAAGTAATTAACATAATCAGCATACCAAGGAAAACTTAGGATTTCTACTGCAAGCAATTGTTCATCAGGAAACTTTTCATTGATAGGAATATCTAAACTGTTAGATTCTAGTCTAGATAAGTGATCAACAATCACATTCTCAGTTCCCTTCTTATCCTTAATCTCAAGATCAAATTATTGCAGTAATAGTATCCATCTAATCAACCTTGGCTTTGCATCAACTTTAGCAAATAAGTATTTCAAAGTAGCATGATCAGTATATATTATGACTTTAGAACCTATCAAGTAAGGCCTAAACTTGTCACATGCAAATATAACAGCTAAAAGCTCTTTCTTAGTTGTGGCATAGTTTTTTTGAGCGTCATTCAAAGTTCTACTTGCATAGTATGTAACATGAAATAACTTACCTCTTCTCTGACCCAATACTACTCCTACAGCAAACTCGCTAGCATCACACATAAGTTCAAAAGGCAACTCCCAATCAGGTGCAATAATCACTAGTGTAGATGTGAGCTTTCCTTCAATAAGTTAAATGCCTGCAAACACTTGTCATCAAAATTAAACATTGTATCCTTTTCAAAAGATTGCAAAGGGGTTTAGAAATTTTAGAGAAATCTTTAATAAATCTCCTATAAAAACCAGCATGTCCTAGAAAACTTCTAACTCCCTTAACAGTGGTGGTGGCAATTTCTCTATGATCTCAATTTTGGCCTTATCAACTTCAATTCCTCTCACTGAAACTTTATGACCCAAAACAATCCCTTCTCTTACCATGAAATGACATTTTTCCCAGTTTAAAATCAAATTTGTTTCTTTGCATCTTTGAAGAACACAAGCTAAGTTTTCTAAACATGCTTCAAAAGACTTTCCAAAAACAGAAAAATCATCCATAAAAATTTCAATAAAATTTTCAAGCATGTCAGAAAAGATATCCATCATACACCTTTGAAAAGTAGCAGGTGTATTGCAAAGACCAAAGGGCATCCTCCTAAAGGCAAAAGTGCCATAGGGACAAGTGAAAGTGGTTTTTTCTTGGTCATCAGGAGCTATAGAAATTTGATTATAACCATAATAACCATCTAAAAAGCAATAATAATCATGCCCTGCAAGTTTTTCCTACATCTGATCAATGAAAGGAAGGGGAAAGTAATCTTTTTTGGTGGCATCATTTAATTTTCTATAATCAATGCAAACTCTCCACTCAGTCATAGTATAAGTAGGAATCAAGTCATTTTCTTCATTTTTCACTGCAGTCATACCACCTTTCTTTGGTACAACTTGAACTGGACTGACCCACTTACTATTAGAGATAGGATAGATAATACTTGCATCAAGTAGTTTCAGAACTTCTTTGTACTACCTCTTTAAGTGTCGGGTTAAGTCTCCTTTGTGGTTGAACTGTCGGTTTATACTCAGCTTCCATCAAAATCTTGTGAGTGCAAATCATAGGGCTAATTACCTTGATATCAGCAATAGTCCAACCAATTGCTTCTTTATGCTCCCTTAGAACTTCAAGTAGGTGCTGATCTTGTTCACCTGTCAAATAAGATGAAACAATTATTGGCAAAGTATCTTCCAGTTCCTAGAAAAGCATATTTTAAATGTGAAGGATGGGGTTTAAGATCAAGAATTGGTGGTTTTGTCAATGATGGTTCTGGCTTGCTTTCAGTGGTACCCAAGTCTTCATAGTATCTTCCTTTGATTTGGTGCACATGTTCACTTTCTTGTTCTTCATCACTCCATTCATCAAGATCTTTAATAACAGACTCCATAGTTTCTACACCTGCTTTTTCTTCTACAGACTCAGAAATAAGCTCATCAAGAATATTGATAGTGTAACAGGCCTTTCTATCATCGAATTGTTTCATTGCATTATAAACATTGAAAGTTACCTGATCATTTTCAACCCTTAAAGTGAGCTTACCTTGTTCTACATCAATTAATGCTTTACCTGTTACAAGGAACTGCTTGCCAAGAATCATTGGAACTTCTCTATCCTCATCCATTTCCAAGACTATGAAGTCTATTGGAAATATGAATTTATCAACCTTAACAAGGACATTTTCCACAATACCCCTTGGGTATTTAACACTTCTATCAGCAAGTTGTAGAGTAACATGAGTTTCCTTACACTCTTCAAGTCCTAATTTCTTGAAAATGGATAGAGCATAAGATTAATACTTGCACCAGAATCAATAAGTACTTTATTCAAAATGAAATTTTCCTATAGTGTAAGGAACAGTAAAACTCCCTTGATCTCTTTGTTTGGTAGGCAAGTTAGGTACACTCTTTTGTAGAATCATGGAGCATTTTCCTGTGAGCATCACTAGTTCATTTCCATCAATCCTTCTATTCTTAGTAAGCAATTCATTGATGAATTTTGCATATGAAGGCATTTGTTTGAATTACTTCTAAGAATGGAATATTGATTTGCAGCTTCTTAAAAACATCTAGAAACCTAGAAACTGCTCATCCAATCTTTGCTGTTTTAGTCTTCATGGAAAAGGAATAGGAGGAACATAAGGTTTTACTTCAGGTGATTTTTCAGCTGGTTCCTCCATCTTTTGTTTTCCCTTGTCTTTGATTGGAATCTCCTCAGTTTCCTTAACTTTTTCCTCAACGGGTTCAACTTGCTTACCACTTCTCAAAACTATAGCATTCATAGTTTTAGGATTTTCCTCAATGTTGCTCTTTAGAGAACCAGATGGTCTATTACCAATTTGCTGAGCAAGTTTATGGAATTTCCCTTGAAGGTCTTGAATAATCGCATGTTGATTATTGAGTGTGGACTGTGTGTCTGAATAAACGTCTTCAATAACTCATCAGTTGAAATTTGATTTTGCTGAGATGGAGGCTGGTTATTTTTTGCAAGACGTTGTCTTTGAAATCCAGGTGGGGGCTTGAGAACATTTGCATCATTTATGTAGGAAAGATTTGGATGATTTCCCTCAGCCGGATTATATGTATTGGAATAGGGTCCAAGATTACCCCTTTGAAAGTTTCCAACGTAATTAAGCTGCTCTTCACTTATTGATGGTATGGTTCCATGTGGACAATCATATGCCACATGTGGTCCTGAGCATAACTCACAACAAACAGATTGATTAGTATTTAAAGAACTTGATGTGAGTTTACTTACCTGTGTGGTCAAAGCTGAAATTGAGCAGTGAATTGTGATATTACTTCATTATCATGAATTACAGCTGCTTTTGACTTTGTTCTTTCACAACTCTAATTGTGTGCACTTGAAGACAATTCTTCAATCAAAACACTAACTTCTTCATAAGTTTTTCCCATAAGTGATCCTCCGGATGTCGCATCAACTAATGACCTCAAAGTCTTATCTAGACTAAGGTAAAAGTTTTCAATAAGTAGGTTATCCTGTAGTCCATGATGTGGGCACTTTCTAACTGCTTCCTTGAACCTTTCCCAAGTTTCATAGAATGATTCTCTAGGAAATTTAGTGAAGTTGGTAATTTCATTTCTAATCTACAGTTCTGGCTGAGAAGAACCTTTTTAAAACTTAGTCGGCAAATCTGCCCATTTTGTGATAGACTCAGGTGGTTGAGAATTATACCAGGCTAAAGCTTTATCCCTAAGAGAAAAAGGGAAAAACTGCAATTTGATAGCCTCATCAGTAACACCATTGAGTTTGACGTTGTTGTAGTATTGGTGGAATTTGGCAATGTGTTCGTCCAGTGTCTCATTAGGGTATCCTCCAAATTGGTGTGACTCAATCATTTGTATCAGAGCCGGTTTAAGCTCAAAATTGTTGGCCTCCACAACTGGCCTCGAACAGCAGGACCCTGAATAGTGGGTACCATATAATCTTTAAGTGCTCTACTAATGGGAACTGCAGGTTGTAACAAAATGTTATCATTTTGATTCCCATTATTTTCTGCCATTTCTTGTCTTCTTCTGTTTTCTCTCCTTTGTTGATGCAAGGTTCTTTCAATCTTAGGGTCTATTGGTAGAAGACCAGCACTTCTACTTCTTTGCATATAACTTGCAAAGAGAAAAGAAAAGAATCAATTCTTAGAAAAGTACCTAAACTATTAGCAAAACCAAAATAGTCTAATATTATTTGAATTCCTCGGCAACGGCGCCAAAAACTTGATCAATCTGAAATGTATAGATAAATAAAGCACGGATTACTACAAGCAAGTATACTGGATCGAAACAAATAATATAGAAAAATGAGTCAAGTATCGTTCCCACAAGGAATTCTTATAATTACTAGACCAGTATCAGTTTAAACTAATATTTAGGCTATTGATTTTAGAATTTTGTAATTATCTAATCTACTTCTAAAAATAGATGCTACACAAGTATGAGAATGAGATAGATATATCAATAAAAATGTGGGAAAAAGCAGAATCCATCCTAATCTTTGCTAATCATATTGGAATTATATTATATGAATAGTTAGTTTTATAGATATTTATATGAAATTGTCAAAACCTAAAACTACAAGTTTTAGGAAACCACAAAATAATCTAATAGCTTCCGCAAAATAAATTATTAATGGAATCGAATTTACAATTATAAAAATCTCCCGATTTTACAATTGTCTAATGTCCTAAATCAATTTCTCCTAATTTCTTAGTAAGAAATTAAATTAAAACATTGCATGAATCATATGAGTCAATTTCTAAACTAGATTAAACTTCGCCGCTTCCGTAGTTGTTGTTTAATCTTGTTTTATGAATTCTTATGAACCCTAATTCTTCTTCCGAATTATCAAGATTCTTATCAATCTAATTTCATACAGAAACAAGATGAATAATTAATATTCAATACAAATAATCTATAATTCTAACAACCCTATAATATAATTTCAAAGATCATTTTAGCAAAATTAGGATTTCATCTTTTCCCACAAGTAAAATTTAGTTGTTCATGAATGATTCAACAATCAGATAAGAAAATGCAAATGATATCATATTAAACAGATAAATCAAACAAAAGAATTGCATAAGAAATAAGATTAGAAATCACCAATTCAATTGTTTAAATCTTCACTTGCAAAATCTTGTCAATACAAAGCTTCAATCTCTCAAATTCTCTTAAACTCTCACAAAGGAATTTTAAAACTGTCTATTTTCGTGTGTCTCTCTTATGAAGAAAACCTATCCTTATATAGAAGAAAATTCAGACTCTTCAAATGCAAAATCTTACAGTTACAACATCATATGCCGACAGTTACACATTCAACACCGGCGGCGTACACATGAAAAGTCATTGAACACTGGCAGTGTTAACTTCGGCCTTAAAATTTAGCTTTTTGTGGATGAACTACGCCGTTTCAAAGTCGGCGGCTTAGCACTTGATTTATCCAACATAAGTTGAAGGCCGTGTTATTGATAATCAAGGCTGGCAGCTTTATCAACAGCCTTAATTATTTCAATTTTGTGCACAATGAAAGCCGTCTCAACGCTGGCGGCTTTGAATCCCAGAAAGCCAGGGTTGGATATATTTGTAGATGCTGGCTTTGATTTCTTTACACTGGCAGCGTTAAGCCGGCCTTTGTTGTTGTTTGCTCTTCCACATCCTACATCGCCTCAAGGCGGGCGGTGTAGGGGCGGCCTTTAAGTTGTTGAGTTCTGAGCTGGCACTACGCCGGTGGCTTTGATTTTAGAAAAGCCGGCGTACCCCCTGAATTTTCCTTTTCTCAATTCAACAATGCTTGTTTTGCATTCGTTTACTCAATTTAGACCTGAAACATGAATTTAATCAATACAAGTATTTATTCAAGCAATTTTTATAGAATTTAAGATTGGTTTATTCAAATTGCACATTGAAATACTTGTATAAAATATGATTTTATCAATTTCTAATCTGATTTGACTTATAGAATATTTTAAGTCTTATTTTATTTAATAATTTTATTATTAAGCTTTTATTATGTGATATATAGATAAATATTTTATATTGAATGGATAAGATGCCATTTAAGATAAAATAAGAGGTTTTTATGGCCAATCCTAAAGTTTAATTAATTTTTTATCGGTTATAAGATGCATGAATGAATATGAAGAAATGTCATTAAAGATGAAGAGACGTTATTAAGATGAAGAGGCATTATTAAAGATAAACAATTATTCCTTGTTTTCTATATAAGCTAGGCTTTCCCCTTTTCCAAAACATATCCTAAACCTAGAAATCCTCTCTTCTAATGACCTTGGCATCCATTGGAGTTTGAGGAGATTCAAATAAGGTGAGTGAATCTTTTCCCTTGTCCTTGAGATTCAATAAAGCCAATAAAAATCATTAGGGTTTTTGTTTGTGAATTTGAAGGAGGAATTGGAGAACATTTTGATTTGGCTTGAAGATATGATCTTTTTAATCAAACGGGATTTCAGAAGGTCGATTTAAGGTAATCAAACCTATATTTTCTTTAGGATATTTATTAACTATGAGATTTCTTAGGGTTTATTGTTGTTTTAAAAGGGAGATTTGAGATAAACCCTAGAATTCTTGGAGATCTGGAGATTCATTGTTTGGGAAGGATTTTGATCAAGTTTTGGTTAGTGTGTTATGTTGTTAATCTTTATAAATTCATAAAAGTATTTTTTGATGATTTTTAGTTATTTGGCATGAAATGGAGTTCTAGGGTTTGGAGATCTATTGAGGAGATTAATGATTTTGAAGGATTGTTGTATTTTGATTAAAAAGAATTAAGGATTTGATCATAGGTAAATTCATAAATCCTTAACCTCTATCATAGCTATGATTTTATATTGATTCTTTGGTTTGATTGATATTAAATTGTGATCTAAAATTTGGTTAGATTGTTGAGTAGATTGATCCCATTGGAGGGTTTTGAATTTTAATTTAGGAATAAGGTGTGATTTTATAATTCTTTGGAGATTAGAATTTTATGATATATTTGGATTTAAAATAGTTATATGAAAGACATGTATTGAAATTTATGTGTTTATATGATCAGGATATTTGTGGAATTTGAGTCTTATTCCTTGAGATTGAATCAAGTACGACCTTACCTTGTTTGTTGTATGTGCTTATAGGTTTAGATCTACTTGTTGTATGTGTGTAGGGTTAGAATATCAAATTAATTTTAATTCTATATGATATATAAAATTGTTTTGTTGCTTGTGTTTGACTTTGGTTAGTAAAGACCACACAGAGTGTAATACTAATGAAGTACCCTGATGATCTATATGTGAGGTTGTCCCTAGTGGACTCGTGCATAGAAATGATTCTGGTAGATTAGGTTTTGGTAGAGGTCGTAGTATGTGGATGATTCTCCAACACCAATATATGTATAATTATCTATTTTCTATATGCTTGTTTTCATGAAGTCATGAGTTACTCCAGGTTTAGGATTGGACTATAGATAGTTCTAAACTATACTGTATGTTGGCTAATTTAAAAGATAATAATTTATGCTTATTGCATTAGAAATAATTGCATTTCAATATATATGTTGTGTGTGCATATGAATTTGTATGTGGTTTAGTGTACTGGGTGCTTTCACTCATTCCATTTATTTTTCAGGAATAGGGGAAGATAGGGTAATTTATGATCTTACTAGATATGACATCTTTGTAGATCATGAGGATGGCGATAGTGAACTTGACTTTCCTGCTAAGGATCAATAGAGGTAGATTTTAGATACATAGAGATAGGAAGACGATTTAATAATTTATGAAGTAGTTTGAAAGATTTTATTTACTTTATGAGTTTAAGATTTCTTTATGAGACTTTTCAGTTAAGTTACAAGTCAAGATGAGGTTGGCTTTGATTTATGCCAACAAGTTAATTCAAGAGTATTATTTATATGATGAATTGTTTAATAGGTACCCTTTATATGAGAGTATTCGAATTGTGTTTTTTATATAATATGTGGATTAGTATTTCATAGCCTTGGCGTGTTTTTATAAAGAGAAGGACACATGGCGGGTTGTAATATCTTTATTTTAGGGCGTTATATATTATTTATATAATTGTAAACTCCGAGAATATTTTATACCAGTAAAAATAGATAGAAATATAAATATAAAAATAAATGGTTACTATTGAACTCAACAAAGACTCTAGAATAGAACTACGAGTAGTAATGAGTATACATATAGTTTTAAACCTTAAAAGAAAGATCCCTAGATAATATTAAATAATACTAATAAGATTTCATAGTGGGTATCAAAAATTCAAGATATAAGAATAACTTGGCTAAGATATTAAGTGCGATAAAGAATAAACAACCAATTACACTTATAGTTAGGAAACGATAATCTAAAGAGAAATCGTTAGGATTATAAATATACAATAAAAACATAAACAAATGTATAACTAATAATCTAGACTCCAAATAAATATTTGGATCAAACCATTGTTTTAATTAGAGTATTCTTAAGCTACTGGAGCCTAAAACGAAAATTTACCTATTAAGCTTAGAAAACCCTAATCGGGTAAGATAAAACCTATAAATAATTAATCGTGTAAACTTTAAACCTAAAGTTGAACTAAATAACAATCTAGAAAATTTGTAGAACTTCATATAAATTTTTACTGATAAAACTCTTGAATAATTATCATATTTTTACTCGTTTAACTTAATAAACTACCCTAAAGTCTAGAAAATTATTAACTAATTAATATTATAATATATATGTAAAATATAGAAATAAAGATAAAAATATAATGAATTATGAATCATGAGATGATACAGGATGAATTTAAGGTCAAAACAAGTAAGTTGTAAAGGTTTAAGTTTGATTACAGAATGAATATTAAAGTTCGGATTTATGCAATTTTTGACAGATTGTACGCTGCCTCCTGGAGAATCTATACTGCAGGCATAGAGACGACGTAGGAAGGAAACAGTAGTGTTTTTCTTAACGCTGGGTGGAAAGCCGCTGGTGTACACTAGGGTTTCTCTCAATGTCGGCTAGGAATACCGCCAGTGTAGGGCATGGATTTGTCAGCGTATGTAGTAGGATCGAAGTTCTAGGAAATCAAAGCCCCGATGAACATTGCCAGTGCTTGTGTAAATTTTGCTATCGTAGGGTGTATGCTGGCAAGATCTATACGTACATCGCCAGTGTAGGGCCGATGTATGACCAAATTTATAGAAATACGAGACGTGAAAAACAATTTGACAGACACGTCATTCATATTTCTCCTTCGTATAAGAGAATTTTGGAGTGCTCTTGAAGATCTAGGCTTGGAGAATCATCCTGAGGGTGTCACACCCCAATGGGTACCCTAAATGTGACAGCCCGCCTTACATAATATTAAAACTTAAGAATGACTACCTCGGTCACTCGAAAGCTTCTATATCAGTACAAGGCGTACATTCACATCAAAGGGAGACCGATGAAGTAATGCATTTTAAGATATTGGCAGCGGAACATACAAAATAACACTTAATATAATGTATTGAAGTATAAAGTCTTACAACTTCTAAGAGGCATTCCCCCGATAAAAACAACATGGTTCTAATAAAGATAAAATAACTAAAGCTAGAAGATTTTAAAAGAAATCTACTCTTTAGACTTCAAAACAGAATTCTTCCAAAAAATTCCTAAAATAAGAATTCTACTCGAGGGATCAAGATGGTCTCGGGTGCAAAAGATAATCCTGTAATATCAAAAGTCTATAGGAGTATAAGCATAACTAGCTTAGTGAGATATTCCTTACGCAAAAGTACTCATAACAAGCAATCAACCAAGGTTATTAATCAAGCATATGAAATGCAACAACCATATGATCAAACATTACATACGACTATCCGGTTTCGTATGTGTGATGGATTTACCCCTCCATCGGTGGTTAGGGAATGCTTTGAACTAGGTCCCAAATGACCTCCTTAAAGTTGCACGCGTCTTGGGGTTCCAACGAACCGTACTACTAGTCCTCGAGCTTTCCTTACCCAAAGCGATCGATCTGGCTCGGCTACAACTTGAGACCGTATTCCCCGAACATCCTAACTCTCAAGGTTGTAGCAAGGCAGCTTACCTTTCCGGTCCCACACTGAGGAGTAGTAGCAAAATTTCGAAATGATATTGTAAGTGATATGCATGAGTAATTTATTATATGGGGATTTCAATATGATATTAAATCATTTAAAGTGATCAAACAATATTTGCACACATATCAATACATGCTTGGAAACATTTATATCAATCACAATTTGGGTTCCGATATACTTATTGTTCATTGATCGCACATAACAATTCACATACATAATTCCCATGATATCCCACATGCATATCAATTTTATTTTTTTCTAACATCTAGTGCTCTATTCTACAAGCACATGCGCGAATATATAAGCATAAATGAAACTCACTTGTCCATAGCGTTCTTCTAGGAGTCGAAGTAATCCTCGGGGAAGAGAAGATCTTGGTCCTCGATACCTAAACAAAAGAAATACTCGAAGTGAGTATTTCATCCAAGATCCACTCAATTTCTCTAATCTATCATATTAAATTCGTAAAAATCGTATGAAATGGAAATCCCAACTTAAAATGGTCATAACTTGCTCATTTTAACTCGGAATTTCGCATATTATATACCGATTTCTACCTACTCGAAAAGATTTATCTATTTATAAGGTTATTTTTATCAAAATAATTCATTTGGGTCTCGGAATAGTAACGTACAGATTTGATACGAAAATTCCAATTTCAAAACTTAAGTTTTCAAACTTTCTTCATTCAAGAACTCTTGTACAAAAATATAGATATATTGTATGGTTGAAAAATCCCTTGAATACATATATATATATATATATACTCAAACCATATGCATGAATTTAGTGGTGTTGTCTCAACGATGATCTTGTAAAACAATGTGTCTTAAAAGGGAGATAAGCTTAAGACTTTGAAAAGAAATTAGTTTTGTTTTGAAAAATTTCCTAAATTATCATAAGTGAGTATTTCCTTCTTTAACTCCATTTCTTAGTTATTCAGAATAATTAAATTCTTTAAAAAGAAATTTTCATCTTTTAAGATTCCCATAACTTTATTTCTAGTGGTTTGGAAAACATAGTTTTTCTAAATATTTCATGGTTATATGTTCTAAAGTTTTTCTAAATTTTTTGTTCACTTTAAAAGAATAATATCATTAATTTTATAAGTTATTTATTATTTTTATTTCCTAAGTAAAGCTTATCATTAGAAAGGTTATTCTTTAATAATTTTGTAAAACTTATCTAGACCTTAATATGTTGATGAAAACTTTACATAAGAGTTTAAGAAAACCTTTGTTTAAACAAAGAATTAAGCTTAAAGAATTTTTCTTTATTTTATTGGTTTAAAAGAGAGTTTGATAACTTTATTTTCATTGATAAAATACCATATAGTATTATTACTAAAACTTGAACTAATCTTATCTAATTTTAGAAAGTATTTATTAAGATGAAACTTTAAGTCTTTATGAAAATAATTCCTTATGTGAAAAATTTATTTTTAAAGAAAGTTCTTTATTTTTATTATTTAAGAAAGCTCATTTTCATTATAGTTGAGGCAATAACAACATGTTCATGCATGAATGAGAATATGTAACTATGAGAAATATAATAAAAACAACATAAATAAGATAAATTATATAAGAGCATAAAAGTAAAGTCAAGTATTGGGAACCTTAGCTTCATTAAGGTATCCCAGGACTAAGAATAGACTAGTCCTCAAAAGAAAAGAGAAGCAAAGAAAAAAATTGTTTTGACTTGATATGGACAAGGCTAAGACTAGAAAGACTAGTCTTAATAGCAACATGAAATAAATAAATTGCATAACATGAAAGTAAATAAATAACAAATGAGCTTATATGCTCTAAATAAATATATATACATAATATACATAATACTTATATAAGTTAGGTTAGAACAAACAATAATAACAATAACAATAATAACATAATAACATAAAGAAAAGAATAGAAACATAAACAAAAATAAAACATGAATAAATTGTTGCTTCTTCAACTCTTATGAGTCTAAGAAACATACACTAAACTCATGTTAAGTTGTATGAATATGATGAGTATATGAAAGAAACTTTTACCTAAGGTTATGTATTTGTTGAAGAAGAAAATAATGGGTTGTAGTAATATGTGGGAATGAGTTTCCTAAAGAAAAGAGAGAACTTGAGAGAGATTTTGAGAGAGAGGTTTTGTGGTGTGATTTTGGGAGAGTTTTAGTATGAATTATGTTGTGTTAAAGAATCAAAGAGGAAGGGGGTATTTATATTATTTTGGAGTAGAAATTAGATGTAATTAAATAAAATAGAAAAGAAAATAAATTATGATGGAAGAGGAGAGAGGGGGCGCCGGTTCTTGTAGTATAGGGGAGAGAAATTAATTTGTTTTGTTTGTTTTGTAACAAAAGAAGTAATGAGTAAAGTATTATGTGATTAAAGTTGTATGAGGAAGGTAAATTGTAAGGTATAGGTATGGGTATGGTAGTGTGTAAGAATAGAGTGTAAGAAAAAGTAGAGATAGGTGAATAGTAGAAAAGTATTATGAATAATAGACTAGACAATTAAAATACCGGTAGTAAAGAAAATACACGTAAACAGCCTATATCTGATATTTTTAGTTACCGAAAAATTCTGAAACTGATATTTTTGAAATCCTTATATTTTTATGAATCTATTGATGTTGTTGAAATATTTTCACTATCTGGTGCACCAGGGCACTGTTTTTGAAAACTGATCCCGTTCGGATCCGAAAGACACTAGAAAATTACGAATTTGATATTTTAAAACTTTCCTATATTATTACGAACCATTTTCCACAATTATCTCAATTTCGTTTTCTAGGGTTTAAGAACACGGGATTGCCGAATCTAGATTCACTAGACTAAACATAGAACTAGGTTACTTTTAGGGTTCCGGTTTGACTTTCGGTTCTAGGGTTTGCTTATATTAACGAAAAATCTAGGGGCTTACAGACGGTGTTTTCGATCAAAAGTAAGTGATTTTAACCTTCTCTCATGGATTAAATACGAATTTGTATGAGTTTGCTTAGGGTTTTATTGTGTTCTTGAAGAAAAAACATGGGAAAGATTTAGATCTTGGATTTGATATGCTTCAGTTGGATAAGAAGTGAGTGTTGTGATTAAAACAAGTAAGTATAATGTTCTCATATCAGATTTCATGCAAATTCTAAGCATTTTGTGATTTGTTTGCATGAAGAAAACCCTAGATTTGGTTGGGATCTGAATTTGTGAATGTGAGTTGGATTTTTGTGATCTAAATCAGTAGGTTTCGTCTTTTCTTTGATGAAGTTGAATAATGTGTGATTCGATGATCATTATGTGTTCTTGTTATCATATAATATTAGGGTTTTGAAGGATTATCGAGTTTTATAAATTGTTGTGGAAGATTGATCGGGTCAGATGGAGCAACTTGGTGATTTTCTTCATCAGGTTAGGGTCCCAGGAGTTGTAGTACATTAGGGTTTGTTTATATCATGCTCTTATATATTCTATATATGTATGTTGTTGATAGGAATTTGGAGATTTGGGTTTGTTGTTGTATTGTTAATATTGATTGAAATATTGTGGAGATTCGAGAGATTTGGTTGTGGTTGAGTGTTGTCGATAAAGGATTTTTTAGGAGATTCATATTGGAGTTCTTGAAACTGAGAAAGGTACAACCAATTCTTGTTGATGTTTTTGCCTGTAAGTTTAGTATTGATTGAATGATTGTAGGAACATAATTTCTTGATAAACTTAATCTTTATTCGGTTTAGTAATTGTATGTTTAGGTTTGGCTTGGATTTGACCAGTAAAGACCTGGCAGACAGTGATACTGGTGAGGCACCCTAATGATCTTAGTGTGAGGTTATCCTTAGTGGACTCGTGCCTTGATATGATTCCAGTAGAATTAGGTGTTATGGATTTGGGGTGTTTAAAGAGTACCCACTTATCCGTATATGTATATGATTATTATTTTCAAAAAGTTGTATGATTTTCAATGGGGTCTGAGTAACTTCGAGTTCAGGATTAGAGTATACCTAATACTGGACTGTGTTGTTTTGTTGGCTTAAGAAAGATAATAATATGACTGTTTGCATTAGTTTAAGTTGCATGAATTATATGCCTTTTGTATGTGCATATGCATTTGTTTTTGGATTGAAGTTATCATACTGGGCGTCGTCGCTCATTCTTTTAAATTTCAGGTATAGGTGAAGAAGATATAGTGTATGATCTTTCTGGATATGATTTATTCTTTGATAGCGGGGATGGCGATAGTGGACCTAACTACCCAACCGAGAGTTAGGCTTCATATACCAAATTTCTAAGAGAAGACATGATTGATCATTTAGAATTGTAGTTGAATGCTTTTGTTAATTTCACTTGAAAAGATTTTTAATGTAAACAGTATTTAGTTTCTGTTGAATTTTGTTAACTATGATGTCAACTTGGATTTTTATGCTTGAACAAGGAGTTTATGTTATATGAAGTATGAGTTTATAGTTTTAACAGGTTTCGTATCCTATGAGATACCCTATGAGTATTTACAGGCGATGATTGTATTTTTGTGGATAATAGAGCCTTTGTGTATCCCATATAAGAGGGGATATGTGGCGGGTTGTAATGCCTTATTTTATGGCGTTACAACTTATTTGGTATCAGAGCTATAGGTTTTGGATCACATAGATTTAAGTTTTGATTCCTTAGGACTGTGAGATTTGAGGAGTGGGGTAGAATCATAGGTTTGTTATTTAGTTATGTTTGATGTTGTCTTATAGATTTAAGTTTTAATCTTAAGTTGGATACTCTTAATATAATCTTGTGGTGTTTTGTTGTGTTAGAATGCCTCCAAGAAGAAGATTCCTAAGGAGAATGAGAATTTGGGGTAGCAGCAGGATGAGCAACAAGCTCAGAATCAAGACTTGACACCACCTCCACCTATTGGACAGCAGGTTCCGATCGATGCTACACAGCTTATGCAAGCTGTGAATGCTTTGTTAGGAGTGGTTAGTCAACAGCAACAAGATATGAGGGACATGCAGATGGTCCAAGAAAACGCTGAAGCTTGGAGACTGGAGACACAAAGGTTGAATGGGAATGAAGGAAATAAAGCTAGGCATGTAGATGTGCTTAGTCTGAACAAATTTGTGGACCTGGTGCATAAGTTTGAGCCAGTACCGGGTAAGCCTCTCGAAGCACAGTTGTGGATGGAAGAGGTTGAGAAGACATTTGCTGCTCTGGATATCCTAGAGAACAAGAAAGTGGAATATGCCTCCTATTTGCTAACTGGGAGAGCCAACAACTGGTGGTTGAGCACTAGAAGACACATGACTGGTATAATTACATGGAAATTGTTTCAATAGGCCTTCTATAGAGAATTCTTTCCTGACAGTGTTAAAGCAGAGAATGCTTCAAGAGTATTACACTCTACAGCAAGGAAAAATGACAGTGGAAGAATATGAGTCAGAATTGCACAGGTTGATGAGATTTCTACCTGACGCTCTGAAAGACAGTGAAGAGGCCAAGGTTAGCAGATTCATCACTGGACTAGAACTTGAGATCCCGTATCAGGTGAATTTGATGGATTTGAGCAACTACTCAGCTGTGGTGAACAAAGCCAAGACAGTGGAGCAAGGTTTGAGCAGGATTAGAAACCATGAGCCATAGAGGAATCAAGTTTTTTAGGTAAGAGGCCAGCAGCTGGTGTACTTACACAAGATAGAGGTAAGACGCCTATCACTCAGAATTTCAGACCAGCAGTACAGAATACAGATAGAAGATACACGGGATGCCTTGGACCACATGATGTGAAGGATTTCAAGTGGGTAGAGAATGCTTGCTTTTCTTATGGTAAGCTGGGATACAAGAGTAACACCTGTACAGACAAAGTCATTCCATAGGTTTTCTGCTTCAAGTGTGGGCAGAGGGGACATAGAGTTGTGGATTGTAAAGGAGGGCAGTATGGCAGAGTTTATTCTGGCCAGGGGCAGCAGCACCAGCAAAGGTTTACGCTTTACAGTATACTGAGACTTCTAGTGTTGACACTATCGCATGTATGTTTCCTATACTCCTTGATGGTCCCGAAAATAATCAAGAAGGGGGGTTAAATTGATTATTTCAGAAAACTAAAATTTTTGCCTTTAAAAAAAAATCCCCTTTGATTTTAAGTTGAGAGAACAATATGAACAATTAAACAGCGATAAAATAAACTATAGAAATATAAATAGAGAAGGGATAAGAAGATCAGGCAGATATTTATAGTGGTTCCGCCTGTGCGTTAGTCCACTCTTCTAGCTCCGAGCCAGGGACCCCGATATCCTTCGGGTTTGTTCCACTATATCCAATAAAATCAATTACAAGCTTGTACAATTCTCTCTTCTCGATTCTCATAGCTATCCTCTAGCTTCAATTGATCTACAGAGTCTAAACTAGTAATTGAACTAACTCACTTGAAGCCAACAACAAGTTGCTTCGTTTGTAAAAGAATAAAGTGTAAAGATTGCAATAAAATTTGCTACAATTCTGCACGTAGGAAGGAATAAAGAAAGTGTGTTTTTTCAACTCTTAAGATTTCTCGGTCAATGATTGAAGTCAAGCAGCTCTCGGTTTTTGTTTTTCTTGAACAGTGAAAAGTTCTATGTATCCTTCTTCTTTTTATCTCTATTCGCATATCGCATATTGTCCTTCTAACGTTCAAAATTTTTGTGCTCAAGATAAGATTGATATCCCAAATATCTCGGGTAGAAATCTACAACTTCTTATCTTTAATTTAATTTTCAAACGCTGCTGATATCTTCAAGAGAAAATCTCGTTCTTCTTGTTTACTTCATTTTCCAGATTTGAATTTGAATACCTGATACGCTGAAGTAAGATAAGATCTGCTTGAATTTCGTGATTTAAGATAATCCATTTGTTTTCTGTTTGAGAGCTTCTGATAACATTGATCTTGAAGATAGATCTGGAGAATTGTTGCTGATATCACGGTCTTCAACGTGATCTTCGCATCTTATCTTCTTGAAGATAACGTGGTTCTTGTTTTTATTTTCTTAATAATATCCAATTTGAATTTATTTCTATCTTAAGAAAATTCAGAAAACATAACTTCTCTGTCTAGAAATCGTAACTTCTATTTTTATCTCCAGAAAACGTTTTTGATGAAGATAACCCATCCAAAATTTTTTTAAATCCCCTAGGATATAATCCAACTTTAGTGGAACGAATAAGTATACTATCCGAATATACTTATTATCTCGGAGCTAGGTCTTCAAAATCATTTAACTTCTTCATAAAAAAATGTACATCTCGTTTGAGAAGATGAACAGTAACTAACTTTAACTTACAATTGCTATTGAAAGTTCTTGAAAAAGTTCTGTGACAACTTTTGTGTTTCTGAAACTCACTTCAACTCAGAATTGTTGTTTTGAGTTTCGCCCAAAGGTTCTGTGTTGCTGGAAATGTGTTATACTTTAGTTATCCTTCTGGGAAACATTCTGTGTTTCTTTTTCCTTAAACAACATCCGAAATCATCATATCTTGTAATAACTCTTGTCTAACTTATCTAAAAACTTGTTCAGATCCAAGATTTAATATCATTCAACCTTATATATTTGTTCAACAAATTCACCATATTCAGTATAAAGTTTTGAATATAATTTGCACACTAATAGAGTAGTTAGTTCTTTAATCATTTTGTTATCATCAAAACTTTAGATTTATAGAGAATTAACATTCTCCCCCTTTTGATGATGACAAAACAATTACACAAATTCAACAACAATGTTTCCATTAATTACATGATCGAATAAAATGATGTTGAATTTCAATGTGCTTAGATCTAGAATGATGCGCTAGATTTTTTATCAGATTAATTGCACTTATATTATCACATTTAATAGGTATATTTTGAAATATAATCCATAATCTTGTAATTGCTGTTTAATCCAAAGCATTTGAGTACAACAATTTCCAATAGAAATATATTTTACTTCAGCTGTAGACAAGGCAACAGAATTTTGTTTCTTAGAAGACCAAGAAACTAATTTGTCACCTAAAAATTGACAAGTACCAGATGTGCTTTTTCTATCAATTTTACAACCAGCATAATCTACATCTGAGTATCCTATTAAATCAAAATTGTGATTTTTAGGGCACCAAATGCCTAACTTTGAAGTATTTATCAAGTACTTGAAAATTCTTTTAACAGCTGCCAAATGTGTTTCTGTTGGTGCACTTTGAAATCTGGCACACAAACATACACTGAATAATATATCAGGTCTAGATGCAGTTAAGTATAATAAAGAACCAATAAGACTTCTGTATAATTTTTCATTTACCTTCTTTCCATTTAAATCAAAATCTAACCTTATTGAAGTACTCATAGGTGTTGCAGCTCCTTTATTTACTTCATATCCAAACTTCTTAAGAATTTGTTTTGTGTATTTTTCCTCATGTATGAAGATTCCTTCTTTAGTTTGTTTAATTTATAGCCCAAGAAAGAATGTCAACTCTCCGATCATAGACATTTTAAATTCTATCAGCATATCCTTTGCAAAATCTTGACAATATATTTCATTAGTGGAACCAAATATAATATCATCTACATATATTTGCACAACCAAAATATCTTGTTCATATGTTTTTAAAAACAAAGTTGTGTCAACTGTTCCTCTTTGAAAACCTTTTGAAATTAAAAACAGACTTAATCTTTCATACCAAGCCCTTGGAGCTTGTTTAAAGCCATATAAAGCCTTATTTAATTTAAAAACATAATTTGGTTTAATAGGATCTTCAAAACCAGGGAGTTGTTTAACATAAACTTCTTCTTTTATAAATCCATTTAAGAATGCATTTTTTACATCCATTTGAAAAACTTTAAAATTTTAAAAACTTGCATATGCAAGCATTAAACGAATTGCTTCTAATCTAGCTAAAGGTGCATATGTTTCATCAAAGTCAATTCCTTCTTCTTGTGAATATCCTTTAGTTACTAATCTTGCTTTATTCCTACTTATTTTTCCGTTTTCATCTAATTTGTTTTTAAATACCCACTTAGTTCCAATTATAGATTTTCCTTCAAGTTTAGGTACAAGATTCCATACATTATTTCTTTGAAATTGATTTAACTCTTCTTGCATGGCATCAATCCAACTATTATCTTTTAGAGCTTCATCAATATTATTTGGTTCAATTTCAGATAACATAGCAAAATGATTTTCAAAATCTTGTAACTTACCTCATGTTTGAACACCAATTTGTATATTACCAATTATTTGTTTAGAAGATGAGCAGACTTGTATTTCCAACCTTTAGAAGTTTCTGGTTCAGATCTTACAATTTCTGAAATACCTTTGTTTTTGCTTCTAACTTATTTTCCAGAAGGTTAGATATTCCAGATATAGGTTCTGTACTAGGTTCTGTTTTAGGATTGAGATCCTTTTCTTCATCTGACTCATCCTTTGTATCTTCAACAAACTTAACATTAATTGATTCTTCAACAATTTTGAGGATTTGTTATATACATGATAGGTACGACTATTTAAAGAATATCCTAAAAATATTGCTTCTTCAGATCTTCCATCAAACTTACCAAGATTGTGAACATTCTTTTTTACAAAACATTTCGATCAAAAAGCATGAAAATAAGAAATAGTAGGTTTCTTACCTCGAAATAATTCATAAGCAGTCTTTGTTTTCATGGTCGAATATATACTCGATTGATAATATAGCAAGCTGTAGACACTGCTTCTACCCAAAAATACTCAGCAACACCATTTTCATTTAACATAGATCTAGTCATTTCTTGTATAGTTCTATTTTTGCGTTCTAGAACTCCATTTTGTTGAGGTGTATATGGAGCTGAGAAGTTATGAGATATCCCATGTTCTTCACAAAAATTTATAAAATTTGAATTTTGAAACTCTGTTCCATGATTAGTTTGTAGACTAATTATGAAAACTCCTTTTTCATTTTGTATTTGTTTTGCAAAATTTTTGAAAAGAATCAAAAGTATCCTTTTTATGTCTTAAGAACATAACCCATGTATATCTCGAATAGTCATCCACAACCACAAATCCATATTTACATCCACCCATACTAAGAGTTCTAGTTGGTCCAAACAGATCAAGATGCAACAACTCAAGAGGTCTTCTAGTTGTTATTGCATTTTTACTTTTATGAGAAACAGATACCATTTTATTTTTTAAACATGTATCACATTTCACATCCTATTTAATACTTATTTTAGGTAAAGCTCTTATTATATTCTTTTTGGATAATTTTTCTAATTGATTAAAATTAACATGTCCTAGACGTTTATGCCAAACAAAGATCTGATCATTCATAGATAACAAGCAACATGCATCCTTCATTTTATTAGGTTTTATCAAATATATATTTTTCTTCCTAAAACCATCAAATAATTTTATACCATTTTCACTAAAGGCAAAGCATTTATCTTTTTTCAAAAACCATTTTATATCCTTTATCACATAGCTGACTAATACTTAATAAGTTATGTTTCAAGCCTTTTACTAAGTAAACATTTTCTATAATGAGGAGACATACCAATATTTCAATTGCAATAATTTTACCTCTACTGTCATCTCCAAATTTTACATATCCTTTTTCTTCCCATGTTATGCTAATGAACAATGAAGCATTTCCTGTCATATGTCGGGAACATCCACTATCATACCATGTTCCATTGATTTTAGCTTCATGTTCCTGCAAAAATAAAAAGGATTAAACCTTTTAGGAACCCAAACAAGTTTGGGTTGTCACGCCCCATAGGGGTATCCTAAATGTAACAGTCTACTACATACTATATAAGACTCTCGAATTTCTATCCGAGCCCTTCGGGAGTCTTGTATAGATGTAAAGCGTCCCTTTACGACAATAGAATACTTTAATCAATGGAGTTAAGCAGTTTAATGTGGCATTCATTAGCCATAGATAATAAACCAAAACACATATATAAATTACAAGGTCTAAGGGGCATTCCCCTGCAAGATAATATTAAGTCCATTACAGTCATCCAGAGTCTTTAGTTTCCAACGGAAGTCTAAACAAAACCGAAGTAAACTTCTAAGGGAAACTCCTAGCTCCGGCACCTAAGCTGTAGCCTGCCTTAGCCTAAGCCAAATGAATTCATGCTGCAACAAGTAAAAACTATAGGGGCGTAAGCTAACTAGCTTAGTGAGTGAAAACTTCCATATCACAATTAAGACAAATCATTCAAGCAAGGATTATTCAATCAAGTGAAATGCAACACACAAGTGATTTAACAAACATATGACTAGCCAGAAATCATATGTGATGGACTGCGCTCTCCATCCCGGGTTAGCAGAGTAACGAATCCTTGTACGACGCCGTTTAAGCTCACGGTCAACGAATAATATTTCATTTTATGGATTACGATTAACCAACAATTTCGTTTTATGGTCACGAAAAACCAACAAATGCTAATGCTCCATCCCCATCGTGATATGAATGAGTTCAAAATTTCATTTAATGCCCAATAGTCAATAATCCGATTCTTTTAGGTGATCAACAATCTTCGCAGACAATCAATTATAGCTCCTCTCTATACAAACAACAATTTATCACCCGCTTCGATATTCTTTAATTCCAACTTCACATATCAATAGCAGTCAAATATGATTCCCAAATACCCCGTCATGCATATTCATTTTTATCTTTGCCTAAGCAATTAATGCAACTGTCATTACAATCACAAGTAATAATTGAAATCGGAAGTAATACTCACTCGGCCATGGTACGCCGGTCTCTTAATAGTAGTAGTCAGGTGGTAGGGTATCGTCGTGCTCGGGATCACCTACCAAATAAGAATAACCTAATAAGAATCTCATCACTTAACTAATTCAAACTATACATCTAGACTAAACAAAATCGTGATTCTCGCTATTTGCGGAAGTTCCAACTTAAAACGGCCATAACTTGGTCATTTTAACTCGAAATTTTGCATATTTTATATTGATCTCTATCTACTTCGAAAGATCTATCTATTTCTAACATTATTTTTAAGTTTTGAAAACATTAAGGTCACGAACAGAGGATCAGATCTATCTGCAACTTTTCCATTTCCGAAAAATTGTTTTGCATTTGTAAAATGTGTCTAGTTGATGATTCATGTATAGATGGAATATGAATGAATTCCTAGTATGATTGTCATGTAATGAGCTCAATATATCCATGATCTTGATGATTTTGATAATGAACTGTTAAGAACTCCTAATTTACAAGACTCTACAATAGTCACTTCTTAAAATCCAATTCTTTCAATTTTTGCATTTCCTAGTGTTTTAGGATTTTATCCTTAGAATTTATTTGCTATCTAAATAAAAATGAGTCTTCATCATCTATACTATCCAAGACCTTCATTTATACATAGAAATCACATTTTTCACCTGCAAATATGTTTTTAAACAAGCTTTTCACAAAAATCCGAATTTTGGAATTTTCGTTTTTTGCATATTTTTTTATGAGAAACTTGTTTAATGCATCAAAATTTGAAGCTTTAACTGTATCATATTCTAAGGACTTCATTTAACACATAAAACTTGCAATTTATGCTCAAATACTAGATGATACATATGCATCATCTCAAATTACGAATTTGACAATGTGATCACTAACTCAAAATTTTCCATTTTAATTCCATGCTTGTTTTACACATTACTCATGCCTAAACTCATTTTAACTTAAAAATAATTCTTTAGAGATACCTATTACATATACCTTTCATTTTTCATGAAAAATAAGTTTCAAAGTGTAATGTTTTTAAAATAGATTACAAAAGCCATCCGAATTTTCACTAGACATTTCTAACAAAGTCTTTTCTTTTTCAAGTTCCTTGTCCTATGTCCATAAAGATCTATCATCTAACACATCTATATACATGCAAGGATAATCTTTTATGATCATTAATGCATGAAAGCTCAAAATATCCACATGAACATAAATGCCAATAAAAGTATGAGTGCCTAAACACTAGATCTACCACTTATAGTGCATGAACATGAGTTTAATGATATGAACATAAACTTTTCATGCAAGATCTCTACTTTACATGCATGAACAAGATAATATTTCAACAAAAGTTCATTAAACACAAGATCTACTTCTTGTGATGGTTTGATATTCTTGTATTAGTGTTTTCCTATCCCTGGCATTTGCTCATTGGGATTTAAGGTGGAAAACACTCAAGAATGGTCTTGCCATTATAAGATTTGGGAATAACAAAGCTTGGAATCATCATCTAAAGGATGATTTGAAGAAGAAAAGAAGATGAAATGAACTTGTGAAAGTTTGTGTGTGTATGTGTGTGTGTCACGGCAACAACAAGAAGAGGAAGAGAGAGTTTTAACATTTGTAAAAATTTTGAAAGAGTGAAAATGAGGAGAGAGAGAAAATGAGCTTATATATTAGAAGGATTAGGGTTTAATTATAATAAAAGAAGTAAAAATAAAACAAAATAGAGGGAAATGGGGAGGGGGTGCGCCGGCCATTGTGAGAGAGAGAGAGAGAGAAATTTGAATTTCGATAAAATTTGTAATTTAAGTAATAAAATGTAATAAATGTAATAATTAATTAGGAAACAAAATTTCTTGGAAAAGAAAATTATAATGAGTAGTTGTAAGAATGTAAGAATAGGGTATGGGTAGTGTGTAGTGTAGGTTGTACTTGTGAATAGTAGACAAGACATCTACTTTACCGATTGTAAAGAAAATATGGGAAAAAGACTATAACTGTAATTTTTATAGCCCGGAAAATTATAAAATTTATATTTTTGAAATCCTTATAAAATTTCGGTTATAATGAATTTTCCGGAATATTTTTCTGAGTTTCTAGTCCTGGGGTACGTTTTTCTGTAATTGTGCTTGGGAAGGTCCAAAATAGAAAATTTTCGGATTTAAAACTTTCTAAGGTTTAAAATATACTTTAAAACAATAATTCATATTCATTTACTTTATAAAACTTCTTTTGTTATGAAACCGAAGGAAAGCCGGATTTAGGGTTTTTAAACTTCTCTTACCAAGCTTGAACTGGACTGGATTAGGGTTTTGCTTTTCGATCTCCTGAGTTTACTTGACTACTAAGAATACCGGGGTTTACAATCTCCCCACCTTAACAGAGTTTTGTCCTCAAAACTGAATTGATGTACCTTGTCCTTCAAATAACTCGGGGTGCTTCCTTCGGATCTCCTCCTTAGTTTCCTAAGTTGCTTCCTCAAAGGCATGATTCCTCCATAATATTTTGACATAGTGAATGTCCTTGTTCCGTAGCCTTTGGGTTTTCTTATCCAATATCTTCACAGGGTGTTCTTCATATGTCAGGTTTTCCTTCAGCTAAATCGATTCTAATTCCAAAATCCTTTCTGGGTCGGGTACATACTTTCTCAATACTGACACATGAAATACGTTGTGAATCCCTGATAGATTTGGTGGTAAAGCTAGCCGATATGCCAGATCTCTGACTCTTTCCAAAATTTCGAAGGGTCCAATATATCTCGAGCTTAGCTTTCCTTGTGTACGCATCTTTTTAATACTATTAATCGAACTTATCTTCAAGTACACATGGTCTGTCACGCCCCGAGGGGTACCCTAAACGTGGCAGTCCGCCGTACACAATACTAAAGCCTAGGAATGACTACCTTAGTCACGCAAAGGCTTTCGTATTATGCACAAGGCGTACAACACAACCAAGGAAACGCATCGGAGTAGCGCAATTTATATTGATAACAAATAAGTAACAAGGCAAAAAGAATACTTATCATAAAACATACATATTTCATCTCAAGTCTTAGGGGCATATCCTACTCCAGATAAATATACGTCCCTAATCATATAGGTTAGCACATATAAAGATCCTTACAAAATTTCTTCATCTTATGATTTCATATCCTTAATTACCCATCCATGACTTCCTTAATGTCATGATCCTCAATTTAATCTACGAATATACCTGTTTCAACAAAATCTATAGGGGTATAAGCTACAACTGGCTTAATGAGCAAATCCCAAAATTCATACTCAAAGAAAGTTTATCAATCAAGTTTATTATTCAAACATATGAAATGCAACAACCACGTGAGCATACAAGACATATGACTTTCCGGGAATCATATGTTGAATGAATTTACGCCCTTCATTCGGGGTTGGGGATTCAGGCCAATTACAGCCACAACTTTTAAAAACAATTTTATAGATCTTACCGGCTCCTATACGCCATCAAAAACTTAGTTTATTACAGGCTCCTACTAGCCATCAAAAACTTTAGTTATTACAAGCTCCTACTAGCCATCAATTTAAGTAGTTCTTACCGGCTCCTACTCGCCACTTACATGATATACCGGTTATGTCTACCACCACTATTATACACTTGTCCCACCAATTGTATAGTAGTGAATGCAATGTGACTCAACATATGAAGTGCATGAATAATTTCTTCAATTACAGTCTAGTAGTTACATTTAACTTCTTTCAAGTGATCAACCAATTTCAAACACTTCAAGATATTAATACACATACAACTTTTATTACAAACAAATCGAGTTTCGATATACTTAGTATTCTTTCAACATATTATCATACACTTCCGTTTTATTTTTCTTAAATTCTAGTGCAACTAATTTTACAAGCACAATCAAGAGTATGAAAATAACGGGGAAATAACTCACGATGCCATTATCGTCTATTCCTCTAAGCGGATGAGTCGTTCACACACTCCACTTAATCGTAATAGTTCTCGGATAAAGGAATCCTTCCTCGGGGTTACCTAACCAAAGAAAATACCCATAATGAGTTTTTCTTGAAGATTTTCTTGAATTTTGACAAAACAATGTCAAAGAACGTTAAAGTTCGTATGAGGGAATGTTCCAATCTTAAAATGGCCATAACTTGGTCATTTTAACTCGGAATCGCGCATGTGATATACCGCTTTCTACCTATTCAAAAGTTCTATCCAATTCTAAACTTATCTTGGTCATAAAAGGTCATTTGGGTTCCGAAAACGTTAGGTACAGATTTAAAACGAATTTTCTAAACTTTTGCAAAAATCCATTTTCTAAATTAACTCCACTTTAAAGAAAATCCTTTTGTAACAATATAAATATATATTTGATAAATACTTTTGAATATATAGGTATGCTCACTTATATGCAAAAATCCTAATGGTAGTGTCTCAACAATTTATTTCATAAAACAATTCATTTAAACTTTAACTTTGAAGTTTTTGTTTCAAGTATTTAAAGAACTTTATGTTTTTCCTAGGTTGTTATAAATGAGTATATTCTTGTTTTATTTTCTTCGTTTCCTTTTCAAAACAAGTAAATTTTCCTTTTAATCTTAGTTTTTTTTTTTTTAAATTTCGCTTCTAGTGATAAAAGATCGATTTTTACCAAAAAGTATATTAGGTTGTTCAAAACCTTTTTATAATTTTGTATTTAGGATGGTTTTAGAAAATGAATCTTGTCTTCTTATATTTTTTCTAAAATAAGCTTTTGCTTTCCAAAACTTGCTCCTTCATTTCTTTTGAAAAGAATCATCTTTATAAAATCCATTATTATAAGTCTTACCTTATTTATATTCCTTTGAAAATTAGTTCCTTCTTTTAGAAATTTGAAAATCATTATTTTCCTAAGTGGGTTCACAACTTGATGAGTTGATTTTTGTCTTAACTTTGAAAACTAGTTTGTTCCTTAGTTTAGAAAAGAATTGAAGTCTTAAACTTTCGATATTAACGATTTATTTTTCTAAAAACTTAGATTACCATAAAATACAAGGAAAATATTTATTTATGTTTTCTTGGTAAAACTATCTTTGTTATTTAAGAAAACTTGAGAAAACTTGTATTATTCTATTTCTAGGTTGTTGATAATAACTTCGTGTTTTGTGGTAAATCATATAATTGGAAACTTAGCTTTGAGCTTATTTAGTAAAACAAGATTCTATTTTTGACTAGTTGAGACATTAACATTATGCAAATGCAAGTATCATGAGCATATAAAATAATAAGAACATAAGAAAATACTAAAAATAATTAATGAGCAAGAAAATAAAATATCAAGCATTGGGAACCTTAGCTTCATCAAGGAATCCCGATCAAGTATTGGAGCCTTAGCTTTATCAAGGCATCCCGGGACTAAGAATGGACTAGTCCCAAAAGATTAAAGAAAATAAATAAAAGATTGTTTTGACTTGATATGGACAAGTCTAAGACTAGAAAGACTAGTCTTAATAAAATAAATAAATTGCATAACTTGAATGTAAATAAATAACCAAATGAGCTTATATGCTCTAAATAAATATATATACATAATATACATAATATAAGTTAGATTAGAAGCAAATAATAACAATAATAATAACAACATAATAAAATAGGAAGCTTATGTACAAGAACAAAACATGAACATGTTGTTGCTTTTACTACTCATAGTCATGTTAAGTTACATGACATGGATGAATAATATATGGAAGAAATATTACCTAAAGTATGTAAGAGATATGGAGATGGTAAATGAAATGGGTATTATGAGTAGTGATATGTGGTAGATGGTTTATGTATGAGACATGATTTTTGTGAGGAATTGATTTGAGAGAGTTTTGGTAGAGAGAATTCTTGATGAGAGGATTTGTGGAGAGATTTTGAGAGAGTTTTGGTAGTGTAAAGAATTGTGTGAAAGAATGGAAGAGGAAGGGGGTATTATAGAATTTTTGGAGTGATTTTTGGATGTAATAAAATAAATTGAAAAAGAAAAATAATTGGATGCATGGGGACATATAGGCGCCGGTTTTGCTTTATTAGAGGGGGGAAATTGATTTTATTTTATTTGTTTGAGTAATAAAGAAGTAATGTGTAAAGTTGATGTGAATAAAGGTGTATTGGAAATGAAAAAAGTAAGAAAATAGATATGTAGGTGTAAGAAAAAGTAGAAAGATGAATAGTAATGAATAGTAGAAATACTATGAATAGTAGACTAGACAATTAAAGTACCGGTAGTAATAAAAATACGCGTAATAATGCGATATCTGTAATTTTTAGCTACCGAAAAATTCTAAAACTGATATTTTTGGAATCCTTATTTTACGAGTCTATTGGTATAAACTGAATATTTTTAATATTCCGAGCTCCGGGACACGCTTTTCTAGAATCGATCCCGTTTGGGTCCGAAGGTCACTCGAAATTCGCGAATCTGATATTTTTATGTTACCCTACGTTATTACGAACTATTCTAGGTCATTAACTTAATTTCGTTTTCTAGGGTTTGGAAACGCGGGATTGCCGGATCTTAAACACTAGGGTTCGTTATAGGCTTGTTGACTTTTAGGGTTCCGTTTTGATTTCCGATTTTTACTGAGTTATTCGTAATATCGTATAATTCTTGAGTTTTGATCGTTTTATATTTCTAGCTCGACGTCTATGGTTTATCTTATTTTATTCGTGATTATTTGTTTGTTTTTAGTTCTCGGGATCGTTTAACCGAGTCTAGGTTTATAAGTTGACTCAGTTTGACTTTTGTTGAAAATTTGGATTTAGTGATTCTAAACTTTTTTCTGAAGGATTTAGGATTTTATTATCTCGTTGTTAAGCTGTATTTGGATCTATCGTTTCGATTTGCGTTTCAGGAATCGGGTAGATTATTTAATCGACGTACGGACGTTGATTATATCGATAATTGGACTTTATATTTCGATTCAGGGGTTCTTGTTTTCTCCAAATTGAGAAAACTCGTTTTTGTTCTTATTTGGAATTAAGTTTTAACTTGGTTAAATTTTTAGGGTTTCGTTTCCAGTGTTTTGACTCGGTCTAGAATCGGGTGTTAATATCGAGTCGATTTTTCGGGTTTCAAATTTTTGATATTTAAACTTCTAGAATTACTTTTAAGGATTATGTAAATTTTTTTGGGGTTTACATGGTCACCTTCCTTGAATTCGAGTTCCCTTCTTTTCAGGTCTGCCCAGCTCTTTTGTCTATCCTGAGCCTCTTTCATCTTCCGCTGGATTACCCTCACTTTCGGCCGCTTCTTATACCAATTCTGGCCCAATAGCCATCTTTTCCACTTCATCCCAAAATAGAGGGGATCTACAGCGTCGTCCATACAAAGCTTCATATGGCAACATCTGAATAGTTAAGTGGTAGCTGTTATTGTAAGCAAACTCATGAGATGCACATGACTATCCCAACTCCCTTTGAATTCTAAGGCACAAGCTCTCAACATATCTTCTAGGGTTTGGATTGTCTGCTCAGACTGTCCATCGGTTTAAGGGTGATATACCGTACTGAAATGCAATTTGGTACCCAAACTCTTTTGCAGGCTTGTCCAAAATTTAGACACAAACCTTGGGTCTCTATCTGAAATAATCCCTGCTGGTATGCCGTGTAATCGTACAATTTCCCAGATGTAGATCTTAGCTAGCTTTTCCATTGAATAAGTCATATGTATGGGTAAGAAGTGCCGACTTGGTTAACCGATCCACTATTACCTATATGGAATCACAACCTGAAGCGGTCTTTGGAAATCCACACACAAATCCATAGATATATGATCCCACTTCTACTCGGGAATGGGTAAAGGCTTTAATAACCCGCCTAGCCTTTGGTGCTTACTTTCACTTGTTGGCAAACTGGGCACTTCATCACAAAATCTGCTACATCCCTTCATGCCATTCCACCAATAGTGGCTTTTCAAATCTTGGTACATCTTGGTACCTCCCGGATACATGGTATAACCGAGTTATGAGCTTCACTCACTATTTCCTTTCTCAACTCTTCGTCTTCCGGCACACACAACCTTCCCTTCATTCTGATCACATCCTCATCATCCACTGCAAAGTCAAGGTATTTTCCTACTTGGGTTTCCTTTTTAATTTTTGTATCACCTCGTCATACCTTTGGGCTTCCTTGATTCTTTCTATTAGGGTTGGCTCCAATACCAGATTAGCTATCTCAAGCTCAACACTTTGGTCTATGAACTTAATCTTTAATTTCTCAAAATCCCTAATCAGATCTCTTTGACTTGTGATCAAGGCGGTACTTCCCCATAATTTTTCCAACTTAGGGCATCCGCGACTGCATTAACTTTTCCCTGACAGTAATTTATTCTCAAATCATAATCTTTTATTAGTTCCAACCACCTCCTTTGTCTCATGTTTAACTCCTTTTGTGTGAACAGATACTTAAGGCTCTTATGATCCGTATATATTTCGCACCTCTGTCCATATAAATAGTGTCTCCATAGTTTCAAGGCGAAGACAACTGCAGCCAATTCCAGATCACGTGTAGGGTAGTTTTGCTTGTAGAGTGTCAACTGTCGAGAAGCATATGCAATAACTTTCCCTTCCTACATTAATACGCATCCAAGGCCATTCCTTAAGGCCTCACTATGCACCATATAGGACTTCTCCAGGTCCGGTAGAACCAAAATCGGTGCTAATACTAGTCGTTGTTTCAATTCCTAGAAACTCTGTTCCCTCTTATCTGTCCAAACAAATTGCTCATTCTTTTGGGTCAATTGAGTTAGTGGCTTGGCTATCTTCGAGAAATCCTTCACAAACTTGCGATAGTAGCCAGCCAATCCCAAGAAACTTCTTACTTCAGTAACCATTTGTGGCTGTTTCCATTCCACTACAGCCTTAATCTTTTCGGGGTCAACTGATATTCCTTCACCAGTTACTACATGTCCAAGAAAAGATATTCTGTCCAACCAAAAATCACATTTGGACAATTTAGCATAAAACTTGTTTTCTCTTAAGTTTTGCAACGCCAAGCGTAGATGTTCTTCGTGTTGTTCCTTGGTCTTCGAATATATTAGGATATCGTCTATGAAGACTATTACACACTTACCCAAAAGTGGCTTGTAAACTCTGTTCATAAGGTCCATAAATGCAGCTGGTGCATTAGTCAGCCCAAACGACATCACCAAAAACTCGTAGTGTCCATAACGAGTACGAAAAGCCATCTTTGGTACATCCTCAGGCTTTATTCTTAACTGATGGTAACCCGAATGCAGATCAATGCATGAAAACACACAAGCCCCTTGCAGTTGATCAAACAAATCGTCTATTCTTGGCAGAGGATATCGATTCTTGATAGTTACCTTATTTAACTCACGATAATCGATACACAATCTCATTGATCCATCCTTTTTCTTTACAAACAAGACAGGTGCGCCCCATGGCGACACACTTGGTCTTATGAATTTCTGATTCAAAAGTTCCTACAATTGTGTCTTTAATTCCTTTAACTCAGCCGGTTCCATCCGGTATGGTGCTTTGGATATCGGTTTGGTGTTTGGAGCTAAAATAATCTCAAAATCAATTTCTCTCTTTGGTGGTAACCTTGGCAAGATCTCTGGAAACACATCTAAATATTCATTTACCACCGGTATGTCCTTTTCTTCCCGAGTTTCCTCTTCGTCCAAGACACCTTCAATAGGTATTATCTCTTCATCCTCCATCATCAATTCAAAAGAGTTTAACCCAAACCTTCTTGGGACTAGGGTTTCTCCTACAAACTCTACTTTTCCTCCCGATTGATCATAGAAACACACTATTCTCTTTTGGCAATCCACTACAACTTTTACCATGCTTAACCAGTTCATGCCAAGGATAACTTCGTATTTACTCATTTCCAATATTATTAAATCACTTTTGGAGTGGTGTCCGTGAATCTCCAATGGATAATCCTTTATTAATTCTCGGGTTGACACAACACTTCCGGTAGGTGTCTTAATCTTTAGGCTAACAGTAGTTGTGGCTATAGGTAATCCAAGTTGGTTAGCCAAACTAGTGGTGATGAACGAATGTGTCGTTCCTGTGTCAAACAAAACATAAGCTCCGTTTTATTCACCCGTATGTGTCCTATGGTCAACAAACATCCATCACTTCTCAACCTAAAACACTCTCAAAGCTACCTACGTGGGGTTCTTAACTTCCCGCTTTCCCATAAACATATTCAATTTAATTCTGACAACAATTGAATTAAATAAATTACTTTCAACTTAAGAAGGTTTCTGCTACTAACCTGTCACCAGACCACCCTCCGCGCCGTCGCTTTGATCCATGGTTGCCAATTCCACTTCCTTATCTTCATCTTCCTCTACCATCCATTGGCCTTCAAAGTTATATAGCCTCATCCCATTCATTGCTGAAGCTGCACGGCTCCCACTTTTATTACCCGACCTCATAGGGTTGGTATTGCTCGAAGTCCCAAAGGGTCGAGCGGCCACACTTTTTTGTTGCGAACATTCAGAGGCCAAGTGCCCCTTCTCCTTGCAAATAAAGCAAGTCACGACCATCTTCTTTGGGCACGTATAAACTATATGGCCAGCATCGCCACAGAAATAACATTTGTTCCTCAACAGTGGGCATTGCCTAGGGGCATGAGTCCCCTTGCATTTCCAACAAGTGACATTGGCCTTAAACTAGGTCGACTTTCCACTAGCGTCATCATTAAATCCCTGGTACGGTCTGTACCTCTTTCCTTTAAATCCTGAACTTGAGGCGTCAAACGGCCTTTTCCCGAATATTCTTTTGTCAGGTTCCTGGTATTTCTTTTTCCTAGCCCCTTCAATCATTCGAGCCTTCTCCACCAACTTAGGGTAGGTCCTTACTCCAAATTCTTCCAATTTAATTCCTAACTCCTCATCTAGACCTCCCAAGAATACCTGTTTCTTCAACTCCTCACTATCCCTGAAAGACTCAGGTGCATATTGCAGCAAGTGGACAAACTCAGTCTCGTACTGTTCCACGGTTCTTCCCTTTTGTTTAACATGGAGGAAGTCAGCACTATACTTTACTCTTAAGCTGAAGGGAAAATAATTGTCCAAGAATTCCCGGCGAAAAGATTCCCATGTAACCGGGGAAGTCAAGCTTCTTCTCTTAGAATCCCACCAAACCCTCGCATTGTATCTCAACATATAAGTTCCATACTCCAGTTGTAAATAGGGTGGAATCTCATATGCAGCAAAAGATCGGTCAATTTGAGCTAACCAGTCTTCGGCTTCATCAGGTTTACCAAACTCCCCTTCAAAATACCGGTTACATTTAATGAAGTCCGGTAAAGAGCTTCGGTGAGGCCTTCGGTATGGTGGAGGTGGTGGCAAGGGCACATTGTAGGAATGCTGGAGCAGGTGCTTCAGCAGTCACTTCCCGGTGATCTGCAGGTGGTGGTGGATGTGGAGCAGAATCCCGGACACTTTGTCCTTGGTGCGGGTTCTGATTTGGGTTTTGGTTCTGGATGAATGTATTCAAGAGATTAGCTAATTGTCCAATCGCATTCAACACATCACCCTGCTGGTTCTGGGGTGCTACTCCTTGCGGATTTGGTTGAGGCACGGCCGGTTAGTCGGCTTCGTTCGGGAGAGATTCTTGCTCCAGATTCCGAATCCGTCGGTTTCGTCTATTTACACATTGTTTAATAAATTTTAGCATTTTTAGAACGTTTTAAATTTTCATGGGAATTAATTCGTCAAACAAGGTTCGCAACTTTGCGAAATTTGGAAATCAAATTTCAAAAAGGAATTGAATTTCACAATCTTCATATAATCATAAGGAAAAACAAAAGAATTCATACATAAGGAAATAAGTTGCAATCTCAAAATAATAACATGAATGAATGAATGCTCATGCAGTTTATATGTGGTTAATGCTCCTTATGTCTAATGTCTAGCATGCTTGATTCCCATAATTTCCTTCTTTTGAAATAAACATGATCCTTCATTGCTTTAGCGAGCCATATAAAATTTTACATCGGAGGTTTTTTTTTGTACAAAATCTGGCTAGCTACATTCTAGTTCTGATTCTAAACATTTCCCCTATTTTCAAAAACAAAACAAAATACAAGGAAAAGAAATAACAAAATACTAAACTATCTAGAAATCTTAAGGCAAATTGGCATTCCGCATTGCCTACTACAAAATGAGAAAAACAAGGACTTCACTTGGACTTCAGGGGTTAGCTATCATCTCAACCTTCATTCGTTACTAACATCATCAGAGGTCGAACTAGAAGATCGTCTCCTACTGGAAGAACCACCATCGTCCTATCGGACAAATAGACTAAGGTATTCCCTTACATTCATCCTCCGCCTCCTAGCAGGTCGGACTAAAGGCTCCTGGTCTTGCTCTTCACTTTCCTCCTCTTATTCTGTTCCTTGCCCGTCCCTCGGGCTCACTTCTTCCTCTTCACCCCTTACTTCAGGTTCATCCACTTGGTTCTCCACTATCTCGGGTTCTCTCATACGTTCTTCACCCACATTTTCCACTTCCATGGGCCCGGGAGCCACGGGTTCTACTACTGCCAAATCAAGCACAGGTGGATATTCACCCTCAATGTAAACATCCCTCCATAACATGGGATCTAATTCAGGCTCTACCCTCCCACTATCAGGAATCTCCAACACTAGATTAAAATCCCACACAATTTGATTAGGTTCCGGATTTACTTCCACTTCCAGCTCTATGGGTGGGGTAGGGGTTCTGGGTACTACATTTTCCTCCCAATTAGGATCCTCCTCGGGGTCCTCTTCTTCTTCTCCTCCACTTCCTCATCAACCTCATTATTCACTCCAATCACAGGTGCATCAATCAATTGCATGCCTATGTCACTAGCTGGTGGAGGTGGAATAATTACACTTGGTGGAAGAATGTCTAAGTAAATTGCATGCCATGTAATATGGTTCCAGGCATCTGCTATGTTCCAATCATGGTGGTCATACAAGTTATCATGGGCATACACATATAGAGGACCTATAGGGATCCATACCCTAAAGTCTGGAGGGGTCGGGTTTCCCTCATTCTTCAAAATAAAAGTGGCTTCTTTAGTCATGGGCTCATGCCCATATTCTACCATGATTCTTTCTAGGGTATAGATTGTCTCCAACTTGGTCCAATTCCTTCTTTCCATAGGGTCGTATCTCAGTTGGTCAACCACAGCTGCCCATCTAGTATATCTTAACCCTTCCTTCCACAATCTGAACATCTCCCCTATAGTCCGGGGGTTCCTTACTAGAGGAAAATCCTCACACAGCTCTCTTAATCTCAATCTGTATTCCACCATGGTCTCATAAGTTCTTTTGCTGAAATTTCTAGCTCGTTCCCTGGTCTCACCCAAGGAGACCTACAACAAGATAAGACTCCTAATTAGACTTAATCAAAGAAAGATATTTTCAACTCCATTTTAACCTATTAGTTAAATTCCTAAGTTCGGTTTCTTTTAATTCTATTGTCTTGTTTTATAACTTAGTGCTCTGATACCAACTTAAACTACCACGCCCCATAGGGGTATCCTAAATGTAACAGTCTGCCACATACTATATAAGACTCTCGAATTTCTATCAGAGCCCTTCGGGAGTCTTGTATAGATGTAAAGCGTCCCTTTACGACAATAGAATACTCTAATCAATGGAGTTAAGAAGTTTAATGTGGCATTCATTAGCCATAGATAATAAACCAAGACACATATATAAATTACAAGGTCTAAGGGGCATTCCCCGCAAAATAATATTAAGTCCATTACAATCATCCAGAGTCCTTTAGTTTCCAACGGAAGTCTAAACAAAACCGAAGTAAACTTCTAAGGGAAACTCCTAGCTCCGGTACCTAAGCTGTAGCCTGCCTTGGCCTAAGCCAAATGAATTCATGCTGCAACAAGTAAAAACTATAGGGGCATAAGCTAACTAGCTTAGTGAGTGAAAACTTCCATATCACAATTAAGACAAATCATTCAAGCAAGTGATTATTCAATCAAGTGAAATGCATCACACAAGTGGATTTAACAAACATATGACCAGCCGGAAATCATATGTGGATGGACTTGCGCCCTCCATCTCGGGTTAGCTGATTAACGAATCCTGCGGTACGACGCCGTTTAAGCTCACGGTCAACTGAACAATATTTCATTTTATGGATCACGATTAACCAACAATTTCGTTTTATGGATCACGAAAAACCAACAAATGCTAATGCTCCATCCCCATCGTAATATGAATGAGTTCAAAATTTCATTTAATGCCCAATAGTCAATTAATCCGATTCTTTTAGGTGACCAGACAATCTTCAGATAATCAATTATAGCTCCTCTCTATACAAACAACAATTTATCACCCGGCTTCATATTCTTTAATTCCAACTTCACATATCAACAGCAGTCAAATATGATTCCCAAATACCCCATCATGCATATTCATTTTTATCTTTGCCTAAGCAACTAATGCAACTATCATTACAATCACAAGTAATAATTGAAATCGGAAGTAATACTCACTCGGCCATGGTACGCCGGTCTCTTAATAGTAGTAGTCAGGTGGTAGGGTATCGTCGTGCTCGAGATCACCTACCAAATAAGAATAACCTAATAAGAATCTCATCACTTAACTAATTCAAACTATACATCTAGACTAAACAAAATCGTGATTCTCGCTATTTGCGGAAGTTCCAACTTAAAACGGCCATAACTTGGTCATTTTAACTCGAAATTTCGCATATTTTATATCGATTTCTATCTAATTCGAAAGATCTATCTATTTCTAACATTATTTTTAAGTTTTGAAAACATTAAGGTCACGGAACAGAGGGATCAGATCTGTTCTGTAACTTTTCCATTTCCGAAAAATTGTTTTGCATTTGGTAAAATGTGTCTAGTTGATGATTCATGTATAGATGGAATATGAATGAATTCCTAGTATGATTGTCATGTAATGAGCTCAATATATCCATGATCTTGATGATTTTTGATAATGAACTTTTAAGAACTCCTAATTATTACAGGACTCTACAATAGTCACTTCTTAAAATCCATTCTTTCAATTTTTGCATTTCCTAGTGTTTTAGGATTTTATCCTTAGAATTTATTTGCTATCTAAATAAAAATGAGTCTTCATCATCTATACTATCCAAGACCTTCATTTATACATAGAAATTCACATTTTTCACCTTGCAAATATGTTTTTAAACAAGCTTTTCACAAAAATCCGAATTTTGGAAATTTTCGTTTTTTGCATATTTCTTATGAGAAACTTGTTTAATGCATCAAAATTTGAAGCTTTACTATATCTATTGTCTAAGGACTTCATTTAACACATAAAACTTGCAATTTATGCTCAAATACTAGGTGATTACATATGCATCATCTCAAATTACGAATTTGACAATGTGATCACTAACTCAAAATTTTCCATTTTAATTCCATTGCTTGTTTTACACATTACTCATGCCTAAACTCATTTTAACTTGTAAAAATAATTCTTTAGAGATACCTATTACATATACCTTTCATTTTTCATGAAAAATATGAGTTTCAAAGTGGTTTTAATGGTTTTTAAAATAGGTTTCAAAAGCCATCCGAATTTTTCACTAGACATTTCTAACAAAGTCTTTTCTTTTTCAAGTTCCTTGTCCTATGTTCATAAAGATCTATCATCTAACACATCTATATACATGCAAGGCTAATCTTTTATGATCATTATGCATGAAAGCTCAAAATATCCACATGAACATAAATGCCAATAAAAGTATGAGTGCCTAAACACTAGATCTACCACTTATAGTGCATGAACATGAGTTTAATGACATGAACATAGACTTTCCATGCAAGATCTCTACTTTACATGCATGAACAAGATTATATTTCGAAAAAGTTTATTAAACACAAGATCTACTTCTTGCGATGGATTGATATTCTTGTATTAGTGTTTTCCTATCCCTAGCATTTGCTCATTGGGATTTAAGGTGGAAAACACTCAAGAATGGTCTTGCCATTACAAGATTTAGGAATAACAAAGCTTGGAATCATCATCTAAAGGATGATTTGAAGAAGAAAAGAAGATGAAATGAACTTGTGAAGGTGTGTGTGTGTGTGTCACGACAACAACAAGAAGAGGAAGAGAGAGTTTTAACCTTTGTAAAAATTTTGAAAGAGTGAAAATGAGGAGAGAGAGAGAAAATGAGCTTATATATTAAAAGGATTAGGGTTTAATTATAATAAAAGAAGTAAAAATAAAACAAAATAGAGGGAAATGGGGAGGGGATGCGCTGGCCATTGTGTGAGAGAGAGAGAGAGAGAGAAATTTGAATTTTGATAAAATTTATAATTTAAGTAATAAAATGTAATAAATGTAATAATTAATTAGGAAACAAAATTTCTTAGAATAGAAAATTATAATGAGTAGTTGTAAGGATGTCAGAATAGGGTATGGGTAGTGTGTAGTGTGTAGTGTAGGTTGTACTTGTGAATAGTAGACAAGACATCTACTTTACCGGTTGTAAAGAAAATACTGGAAAAAGGCTCTAACTGTAACTTTTATAGCCCGAAAAATTATAAAATCTATATTTTTGAAATCCTTATAAAATTTCGGTTCTAATGAATATTCTGGAATATTTTTCTGAGTTTCTAGTCCCGGGGCACGTTTTTCCGTAATTGAGCTTGGGAAGGTCCGAAATAGAAAATTTTCCGAATCTAAAACTTTCTATGGTTTAAAATATACTTTAAAACAATAATTCATATTCATTTACTTTATAAAACTTCTTTTGTTATGAAACCGAAGGAAAGCCGGATTTAGGGTTTCTAAGCTTCTCTCACCAAGCTTGAACTGGACTGGATTAGGGTTTTGCTTTTCGATCCCTGGAGTTTACTTGACTACTAAGAATACCAGGGTTTACATGGGTCCTTTGTTAGACGAGCTCATTTCATTTCTTTGTTTTGCTTGTTGAGTACTGAGCTTGTTTCTTTTATAATAATAGTACTTTTCTATGTGACCAATCTTATTACAAAAGAAACATACATATGTATTATCATTATTCCAATACCTGGTATTTACCTGTCTCCAACTATTCTATCTCGGATTACTTCGGGAATAACTTCTGGAATACCTTCTGGTATGATATCCATAAGAATGTTTTCTTTCTAAATAACTTTTGGAATTCATTCTGGATTTTTGAATATACTTTTCTTTTCCACGTATTACTTTATGATCAATCTTTTTAACACTTGAATCCGCATTTACGATTGGTTTGGCTCTCACAAATATAGTTTTCTTGGATGTATTTGAATTCAAACCATAATTATAACCTAAACCATGCTTTTCACACGACAATCTTTGTGATGAAATCAACATTTTTAGCTTTTCATCACTTTCATTGAACTTATTGAACGTGTTCTTTATTGAATTGATAATTCATCAATTTTTACTTTCAAAATGCTTGTTTCATCTCTTAGCAAGTTATTGTCTTTTCTTAGTTTTTCATTATCCTTAAAAAACTTTTTATTGTCACTCTTCAAGATATCATTTTCATCAACAAGCAAGAAATTGGTTTGCTTTAATGCGTCTTTTCATTCTTTAATGTTTTATCATTATCATATTTACCAATTTTAAATCAGCTTTCTTAAGAGCTTTTAAAAGTTTTCCATTTCAGCAATCATATCATCTTCAATTGATTCATCATCAGTTTCAGAAGTTACCTCAGAAGTAGCCATGAAACAAAGTTCTTCTTCTTCTTCATTATCATTATAACTTCTGGTTCAGCTTCTGACTCATCCAATCGCTCCAAGTTTCCATCATTGCTCGACTTTCTTCTTGAATTTTTCAATCTTTTTGATTAAAACAGGGCACTGATATTTAATATGTCCGGTTTTTTACAGTCATAACACACAATTTCTTTCTTCTCTTTTTTTCTTCTTTGTCCTTATAGCTTTTTCCTGCATCAAATTTGTTAGTACTATTGAAACTTTTGAATTTTTTCCTTTCATTTTCTTCAAGAATTTGTTGAATCTCCTGTAAGCATGTTAATATTTTCGTCATCACTATCCTCTTCTGAATCAGATTCAACGACTTTTAGGCTTTGAAAGCTATTGCCTTTGAACTATTTTCTGGTTCTTCAGTTGTATCATGATGTGACTCATATGCCATCAGCTTTTCCCTTACTGACTAAGTGTTAGCTTATTTAAATCTTGAGCTTTTCTATAGCTGTCTTTTTGGCATCCCACGATTTTGGCAAAATTCGAAGCATTTTCCTAACAAGATCAGAATCATCTAATTTTTTTCCAAGTGAGGTTAGCTCATTAGTAATAGCAGTGAATCTATTAAAGGCATCTTTAATTTTCTCATCAGACTTAATTTTAAATAATTCATAACGTTGAAGTAATGAATTGATTTTTGTTTCCTTAATTGTGTCTATTCCTTCATAAGTTTTTGAAAGAGTATCCCATATTTCCTTTGCTGATTCACAGGAAGAAATTAGATAAAATTCAGAAGAAGCTATGGTTGTGAGTAAGAGATTCGCCTTATGTTCTTCAATCAACTTTAGCTCTTCTTCTGTGAAACTAGCATCATCAGATATTGCTATTGGATTGTCTCCAAATTGGATCACCTGCCAAGATGTCACGCCCCGAAGGGTACCCTAAACGTGGCAGTCCGCCGTACACAATATTAAAGCCTAAGAATGACCACCTCAGTCACGCGAAGGCTTCCATACTATGTACAAGGCGTCTAACACATAAAGGAGACACATCGGAATGATACGTTTTATGTTGATACAATTGAGTAACAATGTAAAGGAAATACAAATTTACTATACTTCAGATACAAATCACTATACTTCAAAATACAAATCATTCAACTCCAATTACATTCATCCACAGACTTCCCTACACAAACTATTACAAGACAAATCATAAAACTAGCAAACAACTTCAACCATTCGTATTCCTTGCCGAAATCCCAAAGTCATTCCCGACTTCAACCAATTCGGTTCCCACCTTGCATTCTTGAGATAACCTGTTCATTTAAACAACTATAGGGGTATAAGCTACACTAGCTTAGTGAGAATTCCCTTAATTCCGTACCATAACAAACAAGTTATAATCAGTCATATGCTATGCATGAACAAACACGTGAGCAAGCAATTATGCATGGGTATCCGGAACCCACACACAGAACGGATTTACGCCCTCCGTATCTTGGGTTAGGAATGGTATTGAGTCTACACGACCGCATCTAGTCCCCAAGCCCTCGGCTCTTAGCACTCGACTCGGCTAGGCTCATCCAAGAATGCATCCACATGCGCCTTAGTACCCCTGAATGAGCTCTGGCACCGGGCTCGTTATCCAAACGAATCATCCACGGACCATACCGATCGACCTGCGTAGGAGTAGCATGCTACCAAATGCAATATGTCCAATGCGATGCATGACCAATTTTAATTTTTGCTTAGGTCAAAAACATTTATACATTCTTTGGAGTGACCATTCAATATCATACATATAACAGAAATAATATGAACGGTGCAGTTATCCAATCAAATCGGGATTTCGATATGCTTTAGTATTCTTTGGCACACATTCATCACAGTCTCATCATATATCCCATCCCCATTCATATCGATTTTTATCTTGTTCCTATAATTCTAATGCAACTAACTACAATCACAATCAAGGTAACAAAACAAGGAGAAAACTCACTCGGCCATTGGATCACCGGTCTTCTAGTAATAATAATCCGGTGGTAGGGAATCGTCGAATTCGGGATCACCTAACAAGGAAGAAATACTCTAATAAGTATTTCAACTCAAACTAATCCAAACGATTTTATACGAACCTTCAAATTCGTAATTCGCGTCCTAAGCGGGAATTCCAACTTAAAACGGCCATAACTTGGTCATTTTAACTCGGAATCTCGCAAATTATATATCGATTTCTATCTACTTCGAGAGATCTACCTAATTCTAATATTATATTTTAGTTTTGAAAACATTGAAGCTTCGAAAAGGTCGGATCAGATTAGGTCAGCAACAATTTCAATTTCCGAAAAATAGTTTTGTAAATGTTTGAAATGTTCCTACTATATAACTTAACTATATATGCAATATGAGTGATTTTCTAACATGAATGACATGAGATGAGCTTAATGTATGTATGATCTTGATGATTTTTGCTAAAAAGAAATTTTATAACTTTTTATTTTGCAAGACCATAATAACCACTTACTTATGAAAAATCTAGTTTTCTAACTTTTATCATTTCCATTTGTTTTGGATTTGTTACTTAAGAAAATATAATTATTTTTGTCAAAATTGAGTCTTCATTATATATATTACTTATGACCTTCATTTCTACATAAAAATTTCCATTTTACACTTTGTAAGCATGTTTTCAAGTGGGGTTGATTCCAAAATCCGAATTTGGTAAAAATTGGCTTTTGAGTGATTCCTTTGAGTAAAAATCATTTAGAAAATTAGGGCTCAATCATACATAACCACTAAGGACTTCATTCTCACACAAAAATTTGCATTTTACACTTTGCAAATATATTTTCCAATATGATTTACTCAAAAATCCGAATTTTAGAAAATCCACTTTTTGAATGATTCACTTGGGAAAAACTTGTTTAATGCATTAAAATTTAAGACTTTACTACATCTATTGTCTAAGGACTTCATTTAACACATAAAAATTGCAATTTGAGCTCAAATACTAAGTGATTACATATGCATCATCTTAAATTACGAATTTGACAATTTGATTACTAACTCAAATTTTTCCATTTTAATTCCATTACTTGTTTTACACATTACTCATGCCTAAGCTCATTTTAACTTGTAAAAATCATTGCTTAATGATATCTATTACCTATATACTTCATTTTTCACATAAAGCATGAGTTTTAGAGTTGATACATGGGTTCTAAAAATTGGTCTTAGTTGGGATCCGAATTTACAAAATTTATTTTTGGTTATATCTTTTGATAAAATCTATCTAAGCTCATGAAAATCCATTCCTTACATATCATATCTTATGAGCCTTTCATTTCTTAAATAAAAACTTCATTTTTGAGTTGGAAAACATGTTTTTAAAATAGGCCTTGGCCAAAATCCGAAAATAGAATTTTTATTTTGAAAATAACTTTTGGAAATCACTTTTGATCATTGTAAAAAGAAGTCTTGATGATATACATATATTAAGCCTTCATTTTCTTAAGTAAAATTTACATTTTGACACTTGGAAAGTAGTTTTTAAATGGGGGTCTTGCCAAAATACGAATTCCACAATTTTGTTTGAGTTTATAACTAAGATCTATAATTAATATGAACATAAATATTAAACAAATGCATGGTAATAAGCTATAAACATCATGGATCTAAACTTCACTTATCAAAATCTTTCATTTATGGTATCTATACTCTAAGCCCTTCATTTTAAATGAAAAATATACATTTTAAAGTTGAAAAACCACTTTTCTAAATAGGGTTCCATTTTCATCCGAATTTTCAAAATCGATTCTTGTTGAAAACAAAATAGATCTTGGGTTTCCTACAACTTTCCTACCATCATCAAGCTATAGCAAGTTGTTCATGAACATAAACAAAGATCTAATGCATCTATGAACTCAAAACTTTAGATCTAGTTTTCTAAACTAGTTTTACATGCATGAATCACTAAGATAGACATTGAATGCTAGATCTATGCATAAATCATAAGAATAACAAAAATAACAACTTAAATAACAAGATCTATAGCATAAACAAAAATCAAAACCATAAAAAGTTAGATCTACAAAATATAATAACTTTAAACAAGAAAATAATTATAATACAAGGTAATAAAAGTGGAGAAGAGAAAGATTTCATTTTTGGCATCATCATCCTAAGCTTTTAAGCTTATGGAAGTTCATTTGATGCATGAAACCTTCATTACACTTTACCTATATCACCTATGGACTTTGGAAAGAAGATTTGCTTAGAAATCTTTTAAAAATGAAGTGTGGAAGCTAATGAAAGGTGTGGGGGCAGCTTGTTTTCATAGAAGAACAAGAGGAAAAGAAGAAGAAGGAGAGGAAAAATGAGAGAGAAAGACTAAAGAATGAAAGAGGGAAAGTGAGTAAATGAAGGAGAGAGAGAAAATGAGTGCATTTAATGTGTGTTAATTAATTGAAAGAGAAAAAAATAAAGCAAGGGCAGAAATTTGGGGGGGATTCACGTGAAAGAGAGGGGGAGAGAGAGAGAGAAATTTGATTGGCTTTTGACTTGAAATTGTAATGTAATTAATGGTATGTGTAGCTTTTTGAAGAAGTATTGAAAGAGAGTTATTGTAATTAATTTTTGGAGGGTTTCAAAGGACAAAAGGCAGCCAAAAGGAGTCAAAAAAATCTGCCAAGAATTGATTTAATAAAGTGTAAAAAGATTGAAGTGAAAAAGAAGTGATGTGTGAAAGGTGTACTTGAAAAGATGGGTTGTAAGAGTACTTTCTTAATAAAATAAAACAAAATAAAATAAAATTAGAAAAATTATTCCAAATAATTGTAGCAGATTTTTCATAATTAAATTAAATAATTATTTGAATTATTTTAGTATTTTAACAAATATGTTACCGGTATGATCAAAATACACGAATATGGGTTTAAATAATATTTTTATAACCCGAAAAATTCTAGAAAAATATTTTATGGGAATAACAATATTTTTAAAATATTTTCCAATTATTAAATTAATTTATTTTATTTTTAGTACCGGGTCTTAAACAGAATCTGATCCCGTAAAGACCCGAAACGAACTAAATTTTAGAAAAACAAAATTTTCTATAACATATAAAATATTTATCTAAAAATATAAGACTTTATAAGAATAATAAAATTTTGTAATAAAATAAATGAATAGTGCAAAAGACTAATCAATTACCGGTAATAATGGAAATACGATAAAAAGGTTATAACTGTAACTTTTATAACCCGAAAAATTATATAACTGATATATTTAGAAATCTTATGAAATTACGAGTCTAACGGTACTATTGGTATATTTTTGATATCTTGAGCCCCGGGACACGCTTTTCGAAGTCTGTATCCGAACGGGTTCGAAATAGGTCAAAAATTTACCAATCTGATATTTTTAAACAAACTCATATTATTATGAGCTATTCTACATATCTAAACTACCTCTCGGCCTCTAGGGTTAGGGGCGCTAGATTGCCGGACTTACGCTATTGTATTCCGGTTAGGGTTTCCGGGTGATTTTCTGGTTTAGACCATTGCCAATTTGGAAACTGTATTTATGTTTATACAGCATATTTAATTTGAGAAATTTATTTTAAATTTTATTTTTGTAAGTATTTAATATCTTTTAATGTTTCGGAATTCTTGAATTGAGTTATATTTTCGAAAGTCAATCGTTATTTGCTTTTTAATAATTTGTTTTTGAGCTTTCTATTACCTGTTTGTATAAGTCGGAGTTAAATATGGAATTTTTCGTACGTCGGGTTTGAATTTGAAGACCACTGAGTTCTTATTTTATTGTTTAAAGATTTTCATTTTCTCAAGATTAAGAAGTTTCTGAATTCGTTTGTGAATTAGGACTTATCGAAATTCGGTTTTAATTTGGAGTGATTTTTAGGGTCTATTTTCGAAGTTCATCTTAAAATTATTTATTGAAATTTTCCGGGGCTTACACAAGAAGCATAATCATTAGCTTTTATATAAGTTGTCATTCGCATTTTCCAATAAAGATAATTTAACCATCAAAATACGGAGCTCTATTAATTGCAATATTATTCTCAGATTTTGTTTGGATCACTCAATTTAATAAAAAGCCCTGCTTTGATACCAATTGATGGTCTCGAAAATAATCAAGAGGGGGGTTGAATTGATTATTTCAAAAATTAAAATTTTTGCCTTTTAAAAACAATCCCCTTTGATTTTAAGTTGAGAGAACAATATGAACAATTAAACAACGATAAAATAAACTATAGAAATATAAATAGAGAAGGGATAAGAAGATCAGACAGATATTTATAGTGGTTCCCCTTGTGCGTCAGTCCACTCTTTCAGCTCCGAGCCAGGGACCCCGATATCTTTCGGGTTTGTTCCACTATATCCAGTAAAATCAATTACAAGCTTGTACAATTCTCTCTGCTTGATTCTCACAGCTATCCTCTAGCTTCAATCGATCTACAGAGTCTAAACTAGTAATTGAACTAACTCACTTGAAGCCAACAACAAGTTGCTTCATTTGTAAAAGAATAAAGTGTAAAAATTGCAATAAAAATTTGCCACAATTCTGCACGTGGGAAGGAATCAAGAAAGTGTGCTTTTTCAACTCTTAAGATTTCTTAGTCAATGATTGAAGTCAAGCAGCTCTGGTTTTTTTTTTTTTCTTGAACAGTAAAAGTTCTGTGTATCCTTCTTCTTTTTATCTCTGTTCGCATATCGCATATTGTCCTTCTAACGTTCAGAAATTTTTGTACTCAAGATAAGATTGATATCCCAAATATCTCGGGTAGAAATTTGCAACTTCTTATTTTAATTTAATTTTCAAATGCTGCTGATATCTTCAAGAGAAAATCTCGTTCTCTTGTTTACTTCAATTTCCAGATTTGAATTTGAATCCCCGATATGCTGAAGTAAGATAAGATCTGCTTGAATTTCGTGATTTAAGATAATCCATTTGGTTTTCTGTTTGACAGCTTCTGATAACGTTGATCTTGAAGATAGATAGAGAATTGTTGCTGATATCACGGTCTTCAACATAATCTTTGCATGTTATCTTCTTGAGATAACGTGGTTCTTGTTTTTTTTCTTAATAATATCCAATTTGAATTTATTTCTATCTTGAGAAAATTCAGAAAACACAACTTCTTTGTCTAGAAATTGGAACTTCTGTTTTTATCTCCAGAAAAAGTTTTCAATGAAGATAACCCATCCGAAACTTTTTTAAAATCCCCTAGGATATAATCCAACTTTAGTGGAACTATACTATCCGAATATACTTATTATCTCGGAGCTAGGTCTTCAAAATGATTTAACTTCTTCATAAAAAAATGTAGATCTTGTTTGAGAAGATGAACAGTAACTAACTTTAACTTAGAATTGCTGTTGAAAGTTCTTGAAAAAGTTCTGTGATAACTTCTGTGTTTCTGGAAACTCACTTCAACTCAGAATTGTTGTTTTGAGTTTCTCCCAAAGGTTTTGTGAAAGGTTCTGTGTTGATGGAAATGTGTTATACTTTAATTATCCTTCTGGGAAACATTCTGTGTTCCTTTTTCCTTAAACAAAATCCGAAATCATCATATCTTGTAATAACTCTTGTCTAACTTATCTAACTTGTTCAGATCCAAGATTTAATATCATTCAACCTTAGATATTTATTCAACAAATTCACCAATATTCTGTATAAAGTTCTGAATATAATTCTACACACTAATAGAGTAGTTAGTTCTTTAATCATTTTGTTATCATCAAAACTTTAGATTTATAGAGAATCAACACTCCTGCATAGTGCATATGTGTTGTTTGATACTGGTGCCAGTTTCTCTTACGTTTCTGAATCCTTTACGTCTGTTTGTGGCATATCTACTGAGTTTATGCCTAAATGTGTTTCTCTTAGTACTCCTTTGGGAAGTGAGTCTATATTGAATAGAGTTGTAAGAATGTGGATATTGAGATAGAAGGTAGACATCACCTGCAGATTTGGTGGTGCTGGATATGTTGGATTTTGATGTGATTTTGGGTGTAGATTGTTTGACAAAGTACCATATGGTGATAGATTGCTATAATCTAGTAGTAGAGTTCAGTTTACCCGACGGTGATCAATTTGTTCATAAGTTAGTAGTGCAAAGACCTCTAGTTTTACCTACTTATGAATTATGGGGAGGATCAGTTTTGGCTGCTATGGTGAAAGAAGATAAGAAGGAGATAGTGTTGTCGGATGCTCCAATTGTATGTGAATATCCAGAAGTTTTTCCAGAAGATCTGCCTGGATTACCACAAGAAAGGGAAGTGGAGTTTGGTATTGACTTGATACCCAGTACTGTACCGAAATCAAAAGCTCCTTATTGAATGGCTCCTACAGAACTTGCTGAGCTTAAAATATAGTTAGGTAAATTGTTGAAGAAAAAGTTCATTAGACCTAGTGTATCGCCTTGGGGAGCTCTAGTTCTATTTGTCAAGAAAAAGGATGGTAGTATAAGACTGTCCATTGTTACAGAGAATTGAACCAGGTGACAGTGAAGAACAAGTATCATTTGCCATGAATTGATGATCTATTTGATCCATTTGCAAGAGCTTTAGTATTCTCAAACATAGACTTGAGATCTGGATATCATCAGTAGAGAGTGAAAGCCGGAGATATTCAGAAGACAGCTTTCAGATAAGGTATGACATTATGAATTTGTTGTCATGCCTTTTGGACTCACCAATGCACCAGCAATATTTATGGACTTGATGAACAGAGTCTTCAGGGAGTATCTTGATAATTTTGTGGTAGTCTTCATTGATGATGTATTGGTGTTTTCAAGGACTAAAGAGGAGCACGAAGAACATTTGAGATTAGTTCTGACCAGATTGAAGAAAGAGAAGTTATGCGAAGTTTTCAAAATGTGAGTTCTGGTTAGAACAAGTGTCTTTCTTAAGACATGTTGGTGATGGTAGTGGGATATCAGTGGATCCTGAGAAAGTCAAAGTAGTTGTTGAATGGCCAAGACCCAAGACTGTGACGGAAATCAGACGTTTTTAGGAATGGCAGGATATTACAAAAGATTTGTGGAAGATTTTTCCAAAATTGCTAGTCCTTTGACCCAGTTGACATGGAAAGGAGTGAAGTATGAATGGAGTGAAAACTGTGAAGCTACCTGGAAGCTAGAAGAAGATATGAGGACAAAATATCCATAGTTGTTTCATTAATCTAGGTAACTTTCGAAGACGAAAGTTCTTTTTAGGAGAGGAGAGATGTAAACTACAGAAATAAAGATGAAAATATAATGAATTATGAATCATGAGATGATATAAGATGAGTTTAAGGTCAAAACAAGTAAGTTGTAAAGGTTTAAGTTTGATTATAGAATGAATATTAAAGTTTGGATTTCTAATTTTTGACAGATTGTACACCACCTCCCGGAGAATCTACGCAGCCGGCATACAGACGACGTAGGAAGGAAACAGTAGCATTTTTCTTAACGTTGGGTGGAAAGCCACCGGTGTACACTAGGGTTTCTCACAACACTGGTTAGGAACGCCGCCGGCGTAGGGCATGGATTTACCGGCATATGTAGTAGGATCAAAGTTTTGGGAAATCAAAACCTCGATGAACGCTGCCAGCGCTCGTGTAAATTTTGCCAGCGTAGGATGTATACTGGCAAGATCTACACATACACTGCCAGTGTAGGGTCGGCGTATGACCAAATTTATATAAATACGAGATACGAAAGACGATTTTGACAGACACGTCATTTCATATTTCTCCTTCGTAGAAGAGAGTTTTGGAGTGTTCTTGGAGATCTAGGCTTGGAGAATCATCCTGAGGGTGTTTTCGATCCAAAGTAAGTGATTTTAACCTTCTCTCACGGATTAAATATGAATTTGCATGATTTTCTTAGGGTTTTGTTGTGTTCTTGAAGGAAAAACGTGGGAAAGATTTAGATCTTGGATTTGATCTGCTTCGGTTGGATAAGAACTGAGTATTGTGATTAAAACAAGTAAATATAATGTTCTCTTATCAGATTTATACGAATTTCATGCAAATTCTAAGGATTTTATGATTTGTTTGCATGAAGAAAACCCTAGATTTAGTTGGGATCCGAATTTGTGAATGTGAGTTGGATTTTGGTGATCTAAATCAGTAAGTTTCGTCTTTTCTTTGATGAAGTTGAATAATGTGTGATTAGATAATCAGTATGTATTCTTTTCATATAATATTAAGGTTTTGAAGGATTATTGAGTTCTGTAAATTGTTGTGAAAGATTGATCGGGTTAGACGGAGCAACTTGGTGATTTTCTTCGTCAGGTTAGGATTCCAGGAGTTGTAGTACATTAGGGTTTGTTTATATAGTGTTCTTATATATTCTATATATGTATGTTGTTGAAAGAATTGGAGATTTGGGTTTGTTGTTGTATTTTTAATATTGATTGAAGTATTGTAGAGATTCGGGAGATTTGTTGTGGTTGAGTATTGTCAATAAGGATTTTTTGGGAGATTCATATTGGAGTTCCTAAAACTGAGAAAGGTACGACCAATCCTTACTTGTTGTTTTTGCTTGTAAGTTTAGTATTGATTGAATGCTTGTAGGAACATAATTTCTTAATAAAATTAATCTTTATTCGGTTTAGTAATTGTATGTTTTGGTTGTGCTTGGTTTTGACCAGTAAAGACCTAGCAGATAGTGATACTGGTGATGCACCATGATGATCTTAGTGTGAGGTTGTCCTTAGTAGACTCGTGCCTTGATATGATTCTGGTAGAATTAGGTGTTCTAGATTCGAGGTTTTTGGGGAGTACCCACTCATCCATATATGTATATGATTATTATTTTCAAAAAGTTATATGACTTTCAATGGGGTTTGAGTAACTCCGAGTTCAGATTAGAGTATACCTAATACTGGACTGTGTTGTTTTGTTGGCTTAACAAAGATAATAATATGACTGTTTGCATTAGTTTAAGTTGCATGAATTATATGCCTTTTGTATGTGCATATGCATTTGTTTTTGGATTGGAGTTATCATGCTGGGCGTCGCCGCTCATTGTTTTAAATTTCAGGTACAGGTGAAGAAGATATAGTGTATGATCTTTCCGTATATGATTTATTCTTTGATAGCGGGGATGGCGATAGTTAACCTGACTACCCAGCTGAGAGTTAGGCTTCATATACCAAATTTCTAAGAGAAGACATTATTGATCATTTAGAATTGTAGTTAGATGTTTTTGTTAGTTTCACTTGAAAAGATTTTTAATGTAAACAGTATTTAGTTTCTGTTGAATTTGTTGACTATATGTCAACTTGGATTTTTATGCTTGAACAAGGAGTTTATGTTATATGAAGTATGAGTTTATAGTTTTAACAGGTTTCGTATCCTATGAGATACCCTATGAGTATTTACAAGTAATGATTGTATTTTTTGTGGATAATAGAGTCTTTACGTGTCCTATATGAGAGGGGATACGTGGGGGGTTGTAATGCCTTATTTTAGGGCGTTACAATATATGCATGCAAAATCGATGAAAATTGCACCAAAATGGATGGCTAATATTACTTTGAAATGTGCTAGCCGAAATTTGATGCATTAAAGGTCTAAAAGAGAGCAACAAAGTCAACAATATATCACACATGAACCAATCCAATGTTGCCACCTATGAAACTCATTAAATGAAGGGAACAATCATGGGAGATCAAGCGAATTCGGTGGGCAAATTTTTTTTCCTTCAACCGGACTTTGAAACTTCATGAACACCCTTATATATGCTTCATTAACAAGCCAAAACAAAAAGCTTTGATATATTAGCAAACTAAGCCATTAAAACACATGAAACAACAACATCAATAGCTCAAAAATTCGTTCCAAACAAACCATCAAACAAGCAACAAACCTAAACCCAAATACCATCTCCATTAGAACTACCAAAAGCTTGCATAAAGGTGGAACAAGTTAAGTTGATTCGTTTATAGTTAGTTTATTGTTGAAACATTGTTCTAACCATGTTTTGATGGTCTTAGGGTCGAAACCATCCTTAGAACAAGTTCCAAAATGTACATATTAAGCTCCAACAAGGTAAGTTCTTAAAAACCTTAGTTACACCATTTAAATTCATAAAACAACGATCATGAACATGTTGGAGTGTTATGAGATGATCTATATGTATATATAACATGTATAAACACTTAGAAATGCTTTAGAAACAATTTGGATGTGGAAAAACATCAAAATTAGATCAGACGCCACGAAAAGATAATGAATAGTAATTTCCAGAAGAGTACGGGAAGAACATGGGTGTTGATCTCCCCCGTGTACCTCTCGATGTGGAATTCATTTCCTTATGAATTCTAGAGAAACACGGCTAGTACACGGCCGTGTACCAAGCCGTGTTCCTCTTGGCTCTTAATAAAAATAAATAAATTACAAAATCTATTAATCCGAATGTTGTTGTTGTTGTTGTTATTATTATTATGTATTATTTTTAATACAATCCTTATTATTAATGTTAGTATTAGTAATATTATTAATGATACTATTATTACAATAATGATTAGTATTGTCCATTATTATTGTTATTATTATTATCACTAATGATTATTATTATCATTATAATCAATAATATTTTTATGAGTATTACTATTAAATGATATTACTACTAGTTTGATTATTACTAGTGTTGTTATTATTATTATGATATGTATTATTATTATTATTGTCATTAAAATTACTACTATTTTAATATAGTTATTATGAAAAATAATATTAGTATTACTAACATATTACTTTATAATTATACATAAGAATGGAAATTTAAATAAGCTAAATTTTTTAATAATGTGATACCTTTACATAACAAGAAAATTTTATGAAGTGGACCAAGAGAAACACGATGACACTAAACAATAGTAAATAAATATAAGTTGCCATAATGGGTCAGATAAGAAATGATATAAAAATAGCAATAGTAATAATTATAAAAATATAAGCTTACTAAATATCAATTTTTCAAATACCTGATAAATGTATATAAATATCAAACAAGATCAAGACAAGCAAAATGAAAATAAATATTAAATAATTATTGATTATCATAGGACCATTAAATGACCAATACAGTAATAGAAGGAAAACTCAATACCAATATAGGAGACTTAAGTACTCATAGGAGTTTAATTCTATAATTTATGTTTTATTGATGAATATTTTATTCATCGCAATAGGTGATATTGAAACTATAGAAGATTTCCCAGTTTACTATTATGATTAGCTAGTATGAGCAAGTGAGTAACTTGGTCTTATTACATTATGTGTGCTTGTAGCTTAATTGGCCTTTAATGAAAGATAATGACCTGAATTTGCTGTACGGGCTTATGGAGATTGTTTGCTATATGAAATATTGATTGCCAACTTACTCTAATGATAATAATAACAGAATTCTGTATGATTATATTGCTTATATAACCAGTTACTTGTCTATGTAATGATTGATCGCCTTAAACCTGACTAAAAACTATTGGTACCATAAATGAAATGAACATGCATTGCATGATTTGCATAAGCAACATTTGAGTAAGTGATAGCCTACTACATGTTAGTGTTTCGGATCTCTGGTAATGCTTGTTTTATCTAGATAAGGAAGCTATTAGTTATTTGCAAGATTACCTTTGTTCTATTGATACCATAGGAATTAAATAGTAAATGAAAGACGTCACGTATCGTATTGCTTGAAATGACTAACACTGAGTAGAGTCTCTAAAGCTAAAACAGGAAATAAGTGTTAAAGGCATGATATATTTAAAGTGATAATTAAAGTGAGTATCGTTGTTTTCTTGTATGCTTAGTCTCTCGTGGGTATATAGGCCATAGTGTTATGTTCCTTCAACCCCGATGAGATGGTGTAAATCTTCATCCTGCTTTGGATTCCAGGTTATCTAGGCTTGTATTTGTACATATGCTTGAATGATGCATTTCATATGATTGTTAATAACTTGTTTGATATGTGATAAGTTTTGGTAATTTATTGAATTCGTGGTTTCACTCATACTCCAACAATCCTTTCAAGTTTATACTTAAGCCATGGCTGGTCACTTCTAGGAGTTTAGTTCCGGTAAGAACTTCAAGACTTAAAGTTCATGGAAGATTATGAGATATGTTATTTGCTTTGGTTTTTAGTCTAAGCTAGTTAGTATTTAAATTATCAGCTATGTGTTTAGAGACTTTTAGAAAGACAGTATGGGTTGTAATGTTATATTCAAGCACTGAGATGATTGTTATTTACTAATTTATGACTTACATGTATTTTTCATTTCTTATCAAAGCAATAAATGATCTTGTTGTTTGAAAATATGTCATTCCCTGAAGGTAATCTAGTAATAGTATTCAAGTGTTGTCATGCCCCGAGGGGTACCCTAAACGTGGCAGTCCACCGTACACAATACTAAAGCCTAGGAATGACTACCTTAGTCACGCAAAGGCTTCCATATCATGTACAAGTCGTACATCACAACCAAGGGAACGCATCGGAGTAACGCAATTTATATTGATAATAAATAAGTTACAAGGCAAGGAGAATACTTATCATAAAACATATTGCATTGTAATTCTTAAGGGCATGTCCATCTATTATCTTCGAATAATATACATCACTAATCATATCAGTCATTATATATAAAGAATCTTACAAAATTACTTCATCTTATGATTCCATTCCTTCATAGAAGTTTAATCATCCTTCTATGACTTTCTTAATGTCATGATCCTCAATTTAAGCCACGGCTATACCTGTTTCAATAAAATCTATAAGGTATAAGCTATAACTAGCTTAGTGAGATATTCCTTTTCATTCGTACCATATTTTCAAACAAGTTTATTTATTTAATCACACATATGCTATGCATACAATGCAACAACCACATGATTTCGCAAATACATACAGTTATCCGGAATTTATATAGAACGGATTTACCCCTCTGTATCAAAGGTTAGGGAATCGGGGTTGAAGGTCCTCGACCTTCTAATGCTAGTCCCCAGGTCCTCACCCACGTCGTTCGGTTGGCTTGGCTCCGAACCTAGAGTCGCTTTCCCCGAGCGATTTGGATTCTCCAGGAAGGAACATGGCCCATGGCACTGCACGATCACGGCCAATCCAACTCTACGCGTAGGAGTAGCAGCCTTCCGAAAAAGATGTGACTCGATGGATGCTATGCGTGAGCGTTTTACTTTCTTAAGCCAAACCTTATTAAGGTATATTAGGGGTGATCAATCAATTTAGAAAACAATAAACAGTCATACCAGTAAGTAACAAAATTATTTAAACAAGCAGTTCGAGTTGCGATATTCTTAATTCTCATTTCATACATAAACATAGAATCACATATACATAATCCCAAATTCCCCAAATATATATCCATTTTTATCTTTTCTTAGTATACTAATGCCATACTTTACAAGCACAAGCAAGGTAACGAAATTAGGAGGAATAACTCACTCGTCCATTTCGCTATCTTTTTAGTTGTAGTAATCCTCGGGTAGGGTATTCTCGTAAAATCGTATAAGAGGATATTCCAACTTAAAATGGCCATAACTTGCTCATTTTAACTCGGAATTCCGCATATAATATACCGTTTTCTACCTATTTGAAAAGATCTATCCATTTCTTAGGTTATCTTTGTCATACAAGGTCATTTAGGTTCCAAAAATGTTGGGTACAGATTTAAAACGAAAATTGCCAAACTCTTACAAATCCGTTTTCTAACTCAACTTCATTTTTAAAGAAAATCCTTTTGTAACAATATATGTATATAAATATATATATAGTTGATAAACACTTTGAATATATAGGTAAGCTCACTTTATATGCAAAATCCTAATGGTAGTGTCTCAATAATTTATTTCATAAAACAATTCATTTAAACTTTAACTTTGAAAATTTCTTTCAAATATTTTAAAGAAACTTTATATTCTCCTAGGTTGTTATAAATGAGTATATTTTTATTTTCTTCATTCTTTTTCCAAGGAAAAATAAATTTTCTTGTAACCTTAGCTTTCCATAAGTTTTACTTTAAAAAAAAATCAAATTTATCACAATTATATTAAGTTGATGAAAACCTTTTCATAATTTGTATTTAGGATGGTTTTAAGAAAATGAGTCTCGTCTTCTTATATTCATTTCTAAAATATAAGCTTTTGTTTTCTAAAACTTGTTCTTTCATTTCTTTTGAAAAGAATCCTCTTTATTGATAAAATCCATTATTATTAATCTTACTTTATTTATATTCTTTTGAAAATAAGTTCTTTCTTTTAGAAATTTAAAAATCATTACTTTTCCTAAGTGGGTTCATAATTTTATGAGTTGATTTTTATATTAACTTTGAAAACTAGTTTGTTTCTTAGTTTAGAAAAGAGTTTAAGTCCTAAACTTTTAATATTAACGATTTATTTTTCTTAAAACTTAGAATACCATAAAATACAAAGAAAATATTTATTTCTTACGTTTTCTTGATAAAACTATTTTTGTTATTTAAGAAAACTTGAGAAAACTTGTATTACTCTATTTCTAGGTTGTTGATAATAACTTCATGATTTTGTGGTAAATCACCTAATCGAAATTCTAGCTTTGAGTTCCTTTAGTAAAGTAAAATTCTATTTTTAGATTAGTTGAGACATTAACATTATGTAGATGCAAATATCATGAGCATAAAAAATAATAAGAACATAAGAAAATAATAGAAACAAATAATAAGCAAGGAAATAAAATATCAAGCATTGGGAACCTTAGCTTTATCAAGGAATCCCGGTCAAGTATTGGAGCCTTAGCTTTATCAAGGCATCCCAGGACTAAGAATGGACTAGTCCTAAAAGATTAAAGAAAATAAATAAATAAAAGATTGTTTTGACTTGATATGGACAAGTCTATGACTAGAAAGACTAATCTTAATAATAACATGAAATAAATTGCATAACTTGAAAGTAAATAAATAGCAAATGAGCTTATATGCTCTAAATAAATATATATACATAATATACATAATATAAGTTAGATTAGAAGCAAATAATAACAATAATAAATCAACATAATAAAATAGAAAGCTTATGTACAATAACAAAACATGAATATGTTGTTGCTTTTACTACTCATGTGAGTTTCAAAACAACTCCATAGTCATGCTAAGTTACATGACATGAATAGATAAATGGTTGAAAGAAATTTTTACCTAAGGTATTTGTGTGATATGAAGATGGTAGTGTTTGTATGGTTATGTGGTTATGGAGAGATGGTTGTTGTATTGCATGAACAGAAATTCTTGTGGATATATGGTGAAAGAGAGTTTTGGTAGAGGAAAAGTTTTATGGAGAGAGTTTGTGTAGTGAATTTGAGAGAGTTTTGGTAGTAGAATGAATTGTGTGAAAGAATGAAAGAGAAGGGGGTATTTATAGAATTTTTGGAGTGAATTTTTGATGTAGTTAAATAATTTGAAAAAGAAAAATAAATGGATGCAAGTAGGAGGGGGAGGCGCCGGTTTGGTGCAATGGAGAGGGAGAAATTGATTTATTTTAGTTTATTTTGTAATAAAAGAAGTAATGTGTAAAGTTTGATGTGATTAAAGTTGTATTGGATATGAAAAAAGTAAGAAAATAGATATGTAGGTGTAAAAATAGGTGTAAGAAAAAGTAGAGATAGTGAAATAGAAGTGAATAGTAGAAAAGTACTATGAATAGTAGACTAGACAATTAAAGTACCGGTAGTAATAAAAATACCGTAATAATGCGATATCTGTAATTTTTAGCTACCAAAAAAATTCTAAAACTGGTATTTTTGGAATCCTTATATTTTTACGAGTCTATTGGTATAAACAGAATATTTTTAATATTTCGAGCTCCGGGACATGCTTTCGAGCACTGATCCCGTTTGAACCCGAAGGATACTCGAAATTCGTGAATCTGATATTTTTATGTTACCCTATGTTATTACGAATTATTCTAGGTCATTAACTTAATTTCGTTTTCTAGAGTTTGAAAACGCGGATTGCTGGATCTTAAACAGTAGGGTTCGTTATAGGCTTGTTGACTTTTAGGGTTCCGTTTTGATTTCCGATTTTACTGAGTTATCCGTAGGATCGTATAATTTTTGAGTTTCGGTCGTTTTATATTTCTAGCTTAACGTCTATGGTTTATCTTATTTTATTCGTGATTATTTAATAGTTTTTAGTTCTCGGGATCGTTTAACCGAGTCTAGGGTTATGAGTTGACTCAGTTTGTCTTTTGGCGAAAATTGAAATTCTGATTTTGAAATTCATCGAGGGTTTCAAGATTTTGTTGTTGATCGGTACTTGGATATATTGTCTTGATTTGCATGTTAGGAAACGGTTAGGTGATTTGATTGATGTACGAATGTTGTTTTGACCGATAGTTGGATTTTTCCATTTTGTTCTTGAGGGTTCCCTATTTCTCAAATTAAGAAATCTCGTTTTTGATCTTTATTTAGAATTAGGTTTTAACTTGGTTTGCGTTTTAGGGTTTCGTTTCTGGTGTTTGTCTTGATTTAGAATTTGGTTTTAACTTGAGTCGATTTTTGAGATTTAAACTTTTAGAATTATTTTCTATGAATTATGAAAATTTTTGGGGGCTTACAAGTGTAGCTTGTTTACTACTACTACGGTACCCTCAGGGTATGGCAGTTTTAAGTTGGTATCAAGCCTGGTTGCTAGTGTAAGAAAGACAAATGTGTGTAAGAAAATAAATTAGTAAATGTAATATTAATAGCATAAGTTTAGATCCAATTAGAACCCTTTACTTTATTTAGGTAGTCATGGGTAGTGATAGATGTACAACTAGGGATAGAATATGTGTGATTACTAATCATACAAATTTATTATGTGCAGACTAATCTAACTGTTTGCCATATTAAATGGAAAATTTTTAGTGTGATGGAGGAAGAGACACTTACAGATTACAAGGGTCGATTGAGAGTCCTGCTAGAAGACTTATCTTTATGAGGAGTTACAAAGACGCTGGATGAGATTCTTAGTACATGGAAGAGAGGATTACAACCTTTCTTGAAAAATTGGCTATTCCTATGGAAAGAGCTTTTCCCAACAATGGAACAATAATAGAAACTCTTTACAGATTTGAGATGTTGATAATCCAAAGAGGTGAAGGCTTGGAGATGGACAATATAGCTTTTATAGTATCAACCAGATCAGTGAGGCCAGATCCACAAGATTTTAGAGTTTAGATACCTATTGGAGGAGATTGGATATATGCACATGACATTAACACGATCATGCTTTGGTTCGGGAGGACATTGCCTATGATGATGATTGGATGCTGACTCATGTTGGTTAGATGCAGCTTTCCCAGAGATGTTTTATCAGATAGAACCCCCATTATTCCAGAGGAGGAAAGCGAGACTAGAGGTCTTCCTAAACCACCTGCAAAAGAAACAAGCAATGGTTCAGACTATAGTTTATATGCAGAGTGTGACTACCACTTTGCTAGATGAGAAGGTAAGGAAAGAAAAGAAGGATGGAAGTAGAGAAATATGTTTCTAATTACAATTATGCACGATGGATCGAGTCTACTCATGGTGGATGGATTGAGAGATATGTACCACCACCTAGTTCCATGGATGAGTAGAGGCCTGCTCCTAGAGGTATCCCAATGATGGATACAGATCTGACCTTGGTGCCACTAGTGGATCTAGAAGGGAGGATCGATATCAATGAAGTAGCTTCGAAGAGGTGGACCATTACCTCAATTAGGCCCCCAGGAGAAGGGCAAGAGACGTTTGTACCCTAGCCCATAAAGTTAGATCTAGCATTGAGTCATGATATGTTTATTTTGATAGAAGATATGAGATATGTGATATTATGATGGACTTTTGCTGGTATGTATGTATATGTAGTATGTGATATGTAGGATGATGGATGTCTATCTTTTGATGTTACCACTACAAGAAGTTAAGAGTAGAGTTGGTGTAATTTTTGGAATGTACATAAAGCATTAACCATATAATATTATGTATGTTTTGGTTATGTATATATATGTGTGTGATATATATATATGAATGTCTTGATGTCTTTTAGTAAAATTCAACCATGAATTAATCTAGATAACATGTTTAATGTTAATAGAATGCCAAGAGGAAGAGATAGGAGAAGAAACATGAGAATATTTGAAAATCCAACCAGCAAAATGCTCCTGCACCAACCCAGAACTGACTAGAAGATGTTTTGCAAAATCTCTAACAACAAAATGTACTGATCTTGCAAGCTTTGCAAAATATGCAAGCAACACATGTAGTACCATCAGCTGAGGCGCCAGCAATGCCTCCAGCACCCCCTAAGGAAATGAAAGGCATAGTACACCAGTTCAAATTCAATAAAATAGACCAGTGAACTATAATGAGTCGGCTGCCGAAGTGCGATGACCGCCTCGATATGAACAACAATTACCACCACCGCCAGCATTACGTCCTCAAAGGAACTTATTGCTATAATTCATTAAATGCAATAGGGACTTTGAAAGACTAATGGAAAGGCCAGAAGAAGCTAAGGACTGACTAGCTCAGATCAAGCAATCTCTTGATGTTTTCGAGGTACCAGAATCTTTGAATGTACCATATGGAACATATTTGCTAAGATTAAGAGCAAAAATATGGTGGAATTCCAAGCAAAGGATATTGCCATAACCCATTATCTAGGAAGTATTTAGATAGGAATTTCTAAAGGAGCATTTCCTGAGTAGCCTAAAGGCGAAATATAGTACTGACTTGATGAATTTGACACAAGGCAGTAAGATAATTGATGAATATGAACATGAGTTCAATTAGTTATTGCAATTTGCTCTAAATGCTTACCGAGATAGTGATGAGTCAAAGGGACAAACTTTTATGGCCGGGTTAGAGCTGTAAGCCCCGAAAAATTTCAGTAAATAGTCCAGGAGGTGAACTTGGAAAAATAAAACCCTAAAAGCCACTCTAAATTAAAAACCGAACTTAGATAAGTCCCAAACTCTAAACGAACCCGGAAATTTCTAAATCGTGAGAGAAATAAGAAATCTCAGAAATAAGCTAGCAACTCAACATACTTCCATTCTAAAACCCCTACGTACGACAAATTTTCTAATTAGCTATAACTTACAAATTCGGGTAAAATAGAGCCCTAGAGCAAATTGCTAAGAAGTAGATAGTGATTAACCTTCGGGAATAAAACCCAATCCAAAGAATTCCGAGAACGTGTGAGATACTAAGTTCTTATGAAATCGCCCTTAAAATAAAACTGACCAATCAAATAAGTCATGTAAGTATAAAATATTAGTTTTTATTTTGGCAATGGGGCGAACCGGGAGGTCAACCCGGAAACCTAAGTCCTTGAATCTCCCGAGAAACTCCATACCTAGACCCGGCAATCGCGTATTCCTAAACCCAGGAGTTGGAACAAGAGGAAAAAGGTATAATCGGTTCGTATTAAGTCTAGGATACTCTGTAAAGATGAGATCAATGAAATTCCGACCTATTCCAATCAGATCAGGTGCCAGTTTCGAAAAACGCGCTCTGGGATTCGAAATGTTAAGAACATGTTTTAATGCCGTTAGACTTATATTTCTAAAGGATCTCTAAGTTATTAGTTTTACAAATTTTCTCATAGCTAGAATTATCTAATACAAATCTGTTCGTATTTCGTTACTACCGGTAATTAGTGAATCTTCCAGTACGATTTAATATTTTAGTCACCTAAAGGGTTTATTATTATTATTATTATTTTATAAGATATACCCTAGTTCTCCTAGTGATCGGATAGTACTCGGACGAACTTTGGAAACTGGAGAACGAAACCCTATATCGGGCCGATTCCAGCTTAGTGAGGGAGCCTAGAAACCCTAGATCCGGCTTTTCATCGATTTCATAATAAAAGGAGTTTTATAAAGTAAATGAACATGAATTATTGTTCTAAAGCATATTCTAAACCCCTAAAAGTTCCAATTTCGGGAAATTTTCAATTCCGAGCCTTCCCGAGCTCAATTACGGAAAAGCGTGCCCCGGACCACGGATTCAGAAAAATGTTCCGGAATATCCATTAGAACCGTAATTTTATAAGGATTCCAAAAATATCAATTTTGTAATTTTCCGAGCTATAAAAATTACAGTTATAGCTTTTTCCCGTGTTTTCGTTACAACCGGTAAAGTAGATGTCTTGTCTACTATTCACAAGTACAACCTATACTACACACTACCCATACCCTATTCTTACATCCTTACAACTACTCATTACAATTTTCTTTTCCAAGAAATTTTGTTTCCTAATTAATTAACACAAATATTACATTTTATTACACAAAATTTTTCAAACAACACACACACACAACCCCCCCCCCCCCCCCCCCCCCCTATGGCCGGCGCCCCTCCCCCATATTTCCCTCTCTTTGTTTTATTTTTGTTACCTTTATTCAACCAAAACCCTAATGCCTTCATATATATACATATTATTCTCTCTCTCTCCTCATTTCTTCTTGTTTTAAAATTTGTAAAGAGTAAAAACACTCTCTTTTCCCCTCTAGTGGCCGAGAGCTTCCCCCTCCCTCTTCCCTTTCAATTTCAACACAAGTCTTCTTCATTTCTCCTTTGATCCTCCATTGGTAGGTTGATCTTAAGCTTTGTTCATCCTAAATCTTGTTATGGCAAGATTATTCTTGTGTGTTTTCTCATCTAAATCCCAATGAGCATGAGCAAGGGACATGAAAACACTACTACAAGAATCTCAAGCCATCTCAAGAAGTGGATCTAGCCTTTGAATGAGTTTTTGTGGAATAACCACTTGTTCATGCATATGAAATAGAGATCTTGCACACATATTGTTGTTCATGCCATGAGATCCATGATTTATACATCATACTTAGTAGATCTAAAGTTTAGATACCCACATTGTCATTTACATGCATGATCATAGAGTTATTTTTGTTTTCTATGCTTGATGATCATAAAAATGTAGTCTTGTTCATGTATAGAGAAGTTAGATAATAGATCTTCACACATGGGAAGCAAGAATATTGGAAAAAGAAAGGTTTTGTTAAATATGAGATGTTGGAAATTCGGATGAAATGGAAACCCTAGTTTGAAAGCCACCAAAATCATTTTTAAACTCATGTTTCATAAGAAAAATGAAGGGTATGTGTAATAGGTATATTGAAGGAATGATTTTATAAGTTTAGATGAGTTTAGGCATGATAGGAATGTAAAACAAGTAGTGGAGTTAGAATGAGAAATGTTGGAATGTTGATCAATGGTTAAAATTCGTAACTTAGGTTCATGCCTACAAGAACACTTGGTATTTAAGTCTAAATTGGATGTATTATAAGCTAAATGGAGTCCTTAGATAATATACATATTGGAGCTTCAATTTTTAATGCATTAAACAAGTTTTCCCTTAAGAAAAATGCAAGAAAATGAAATTTAGAAAATTCGGATTTTTACAAAAAGCTAGTTCAAAGACATGTTTACCAAATGAAAAATGGGAATTTTATGCATGAATGGAGGCCATGATTAATATAGACCTTGAGAACTTATTTTTAGTTAAATAATAAGTGGATTACAAGATTAAAAGTCAAGGAAACCCTAAGGAGTATAATGTGGAAAAATAGCTTCTTAGAAATAATCTTTATGGGAATTTCTCAACACTTAGAGTTCATATGAGTTTATTATCACAAAAGTTATTATGACCATGCATATATTAAGTTCATCACATGGCATTCATATTAGTAATTCATTCCCATATCATTCATGCATGAATCATCATCTAGGAACACTTCTTATCAAAAGCAAAACAAATTTTTGAGATTGGAACACTTGCGAACAGATCTGATCCCTGTTCCGTGGCCTACTATTTTCAAAACTTGAAAATAATACTAGAAATAGATAGATCTTTCGAAGTAGATAGAGATCGATATAAAATTTGCGAAATTCCGAGTTAAAATGACCGAGTTATGGCCGTTTTAAGTTGGAACTTCCGCAAATAGCGAGAATTCCGATTTTGTGAAGTATAGATACATAGTTTGAATTAGTTTAGTGATGAGATTCTCATTAGGCTATCTTTATTTGGTAGGTGAACCCGAGTACGACAATACCGTATCACCCGACCATCGTCACTAAGAGACCGGCGTACCATGGCCGAGTGAGTTCCTCTTCCGATTTCAATTATTGCTTGTGATTGTAATGATAGTCGCACTAGTTGCTAGGTGAAGATAAAAAGGAATGATGTATGATGGGGTTATGGGAATTATATATTGTCTGTTGTGATGTGAAATGAACCTTAAGAAATATCGAAACCGGGTGTTAAGCTATGATTGATTCTAGTGTGTTATATGAATGTCTGCGAATAATTGTTGGCCACCTAAAGAATTGAATTAATGATATTTGACTCAATTGTAATTGGATTCATTCATAACACGATGGGGATGGAGCATTAGCATTGGTTGGTTTTTCGTGATCCATAAAACGAATACTTGTTGGTTAATCGTGATCCATAAAACGAATACTTGTTGGTTAATCGTGATCCATAAAACGAATACTTGTTGGTTAATCGTGATCCATAAAACGAATTATTGTTCAGTTGACCGTGAGCTTAAACGGCGTCGTACCGTAGGATTCGTTAATCTGCTAACCCGGGATGGAGGGCGCAAGTCCATCCACATATGATTTCCGGCTGTCATATGTTTGTTAAACTCACTTGTTGATGCATTTCACTTGGTTGCTTAATTACTTGGTTGAATGTGTTGTGTTTATTGTAATTCGGAAGTTCCACTCACTAAGCTAGTGTAGCTTATACCCCTATAGTTTCCTGTTGCAGTATGAGTACCTTTGCTTTCTTCCGAGGACCCGTGGACACCAGGTACGGCTCTTAGATATTAAGGAGCTTTTGATGAGTCGGGTCTAAAATTAGAAATGGACTCTAATTCCGTTTTCCGAATCGGTAATTGAAGGCAATGTAAGGAAATGTGGGGATTGAGAATTGGTAACTGGTGTTATCGGGGGTATGCCCCCTAAATCATGTAATAGAATAATTCTCTGTATGACGTTTATGGTTTACATTCTTGCTGCTGTATATATCTCTTTAAGCTACTACGAAGCAAAGTATGATCTATAAATGTTGAGAGCGAGCCTTACACTCGATGTTTAAGCTCATGGGGAGACTAGGATTGTCTTACTTGAGATTAAATGTTGAGTGTGGCGGACTGTCACGTGTAGGGCACACTTTGGGGCGTGACAAGAGCCAAATTTTCAAAGGAGACTAGCTGAGTTTGAGATTGCAGATTTTGCAGCTATGGTAGAAAAAGCTTGAATCATTGAGCGAGCAAAGAAGTATGAGGTTAAAAGATATAGGAAACTTGGGAAGACATTTGGTAAAAGAACTCATGATGATGTAGGAACGAGTTTTGTTCCTAAGAAAAAGAAGTTCTTTAAAACTGTGGAAAATGTAAAGGTGGAAATGTTGAAAGAAGTAATATTTCATGTTAGAAATGCAAGGGTGCTCATTACCCAAGAAATTGCCCATACCTTCAGCAAAAATGTTATTATTGTGGTGAAAGTGGACATATGGTTTCCACTTGTCTAAAGAAGAATGGTGCGACTTGTTTCATCTCTAGAAAGGACGAACATATTTTAACTCATTACCCACAACAGGTGAATACAACTACTAGTCCTTCACAATTTAAAGGAGTAGTAGGTGTGACCGAATCCAAAAATGGGAATACCAATGCTAGCAAAGCCACCACAGTAGCTAAGGTCTATACTATGCATGGAACTCCAATTGAAGATGTGGAAATAGAAGAGGAAGATGAAGGAAATATATGGGAAGAAGCCGACCTTATGACTACGGTCTCATTGCAGGTATGTAGTTACATATTTGCTTCTCTTATGTTATAGTATTAAACACAAATACGATTAGATGCACAATAAATATCTTATGAATAAAAAAATAACATATGATTAATAAATGATGAATAGGAACAATTCAAGTGAGAGATCAGACTACGTATGCTTTATTTGACACGGAAGCAAGCATTCTTTTATAAATGCTGGATTAGCAAGACATGTAGGATTTCCAATTGAGACCATAAATAAGGAATTAGGAGTTAATACGCCAACGTGAGACTTGGTAATAACTCAGGAGATGATAAGACGATATCCACTAAAGATTGGAGGTTGGGAATCGTCTGCTGATTTAATTTTGGTAGATATGCAGAAATATGATATAATTTTGGGTATGACATGGTTAACTACTGCAAAAGCAAAAGTTGACTATCGTCTCAAAATAATATCTTTTGTTAACAACCAAGGAGAAAGAAATGTACATAGGGGTGAGATACTTAAAGACATTGGGAGTAGGATAATAACAATTAGAGTTGAAAATGAAGAAGATATGGAGTTGAACAGATGTATTCTTAGAGCAACTGAGGGTAAATCCAAAGAATTAGATATTCATACTATCAGAATCGCATGTGAATATCCGATGTATTTCCAAATGAATTGCCTGGATTACCCCTACATAGAGAAGTGGAGTTTTCTATTGATTTGATACCTGGAACTGAACCATTATCAAAAGCTTCGTATCGCATGGCACCTGTGAAATTGAAAGAATTAAAGGTGCAATTGCAAGAATTATTGGATAAAAGATTATCAAACCTAGTGTTTCACATGAGGGGCATTAGTATTGTTTGTTAAGAAGAAAGATGGTTCAATGAGACTTTGTATTGACTATAGGGAATTAAACAGAGTAACAATTAAGAACAAATATCCTTTACCAAGGAATCATGACCTCTTTGATCAATTGAGAGGAGCAAAAGTATTTTCTCAAATCGATTTAAAGTCAGGCTATCATCAAATCCAAATTAAGGCAGATGATGTACCAAAGACTGCATTCCAAACTAGGTATGGATATTATGAATTTTTGGTCATGTCATTTGGATTAACAAATGTACCTATAGTTTTCATGGATTTGATGAACCGTATCTTTACACCTTTGTTGGATATTTGTGTGATTGTTTTCATAGATGATATATTAGTGCATTCATCTACTGAAGAGCAACATGATGAACATTTGAAGAGTGTGTTACAAATCCTGAGAGATAACAAGCTGTATACTAAATTGTCTAAATGTGAATTTTGGCTTAAGAGCATATCATTCCTTTGACATATTGTTTTTGGTGAAGGAATATCTATTGATCCTACGAAAGTTAAAGCTATTGTGGAATGGAAAAGTCCTGAATCTATTATAGAAGTTAGGAATTTCTTGGGATTAATAGGATATTACCCAAAATTTGTACAGAATTTATCAAAGATTGCACGACTACTGATGCAGTTGACAAAGAAGAATGAGAAATTCGAATGGAATGATCAACGTGAATGAAGTTTCCAAGAATTGAAAAAGAAGTTTAAACCCTCATTTTCTTAGCAAACATGAGTTCAATTTCAGAAGACTTAAAATCAAAAACTGAAATCCTAACGGAATATCTCCGATCAATCGGACCTCAAAACCCTATGTTCGGCAATTCAAAGAATGAAACCTCGGAACAATAGAATGAGATAACTCCAAATAAAACCCTAAATTAGAAAGTCAACCGGAAACCCTAAGTCAACGAAACTTCAAGAAACCCTAACAATTTAGATTTGACAATCCCATGTTCTCAAACCAAGAAGTCGATATATGAGAAAGAAATGTAGGTTGGCTCATATTAATATTATGATGCTTAACAATATCAGATAAGTGGATTTTTGACCTATTTCGAACCCGATCAAATACAAATCTTGAAAAGCGTATCCTGGGGCTCAGGATATTAAATATATGATATTAGTACCATTAGATTTGTAATTTCATAATATTTCTAAATATATCAGTTATATAAATTTTCGGGTTATAGAAGTTATAGTTATACCATTTTTATTGTATTTTCATTACTACTGGTAATTAAAGTGTCTAATCAACTTTTTGCTTTCTTTCACACTATTCATCAAGTACAACCACCCTTACCCTATGTCCAAAAAAAAAAAAAAAAAACCACCCATACTCTATTCTTACATCCTTACAACCTATTCTTACATTCTCACATCATCTTCCTTACATTTTCTTTTCCAATGCAACTTTTATTACTTAAATTACATATTAAATTTGAAAGTTATTACACAAAACAAATCAAAACACTTTTCTCTCCTCCCTCTCTCTCAAACCGGTGCAAACCTCCCCTTCCCTTCTTATAGGCCACAAATTGTATTGTTTTTCTTCTATTAAATAATCATACAAAACTCTAAACTCTTTTCCTATATAATATCTCTTTCACCTTTCACTTTTTCATTCTTTTCATTTTCTCATAAAACCAACTTTTGGAAGTCTTTTCTCTCCTCTTCCTCCTTGCCGTGAGCTCCATAGCGCCGCCCTCACCACCCCCCCCCCCCCCCCCCCCCAACCCCCCAACACACACACACACAAAATTCTTTTTCTCCAAGTTTCCTTCTCTAAAATATTAAATAGGTAATAGATCTTGACCCTACTACTATATAACACATGTAATGACAAGGTTGTACATGTGTGGTTCTACCAAAAATCCCCATGAGCTTTATGCTAAGGATGTGGAAACACTAGAACATGATATTCTTGTCATCACAATGTATAGATCTTGCTATTAAGGTTGATATATTAGTATTTTGGTATATTATTACTATATATTATTCTTATAGAAATTTTGTGCATATATTTTCATTATTATTCTCATCTACATATTTTTCATGATGCATTTACATTCATAACATGAGTAGTATAGTAGATCTATTTGTTTAGGATAGTTAAAATAACATAGCTATTTATTGTACATTCATGAAAGTTTTAATGAAGGTGTTGATCAAAACTCATGACCCATTTTGTTTCTATCAAAAAGTGATTTTCAAAATTTAGGTCTTGAGAAAGAGCCATTTAGAAAACATATTTTGCAACTTCAAAATGAAAGTTTTACATGCAAAATAAAGGGCTTAGGTAATAGATATCATACAGTAGTGATTTTTATAAGTTGATCATAGTTTTACTGAAATGACCTAGATTTCAATTTTATTTAAATCTCATGTGTTTATTTATTTATTTTAGATTGTTGAATTGAATGAGCATGTTTGATGGTTGCTAGTACTTTAAAATATATTATTTTACATGTGTAGATTGAAATTAATATCTTTGTTTTATGTGTATTAATGTGTGTGTAAGAAAATTAATAATTGTGTCTTTTGTACAATAAGGTGTTAATTAAGTTAGATTTATAAAATCAACTTTGGTTTTACAAGATTAGTGATGGAATTTTATTTCTTTAATTAAGTAGCATTTATGCTTATTAAGCCCCAAATGAGACCCAAATTAAAGCCAAATGCATCCTAAGGTTATGTATGCTTTAAGGGGTAAATTTGGAATGTGTTAAAGTCAAATTAAGCTAATTTGAACAACTTTTTAGGGGCAGCTCATTTTTATCCGAATTTCCTTTTCTTTCTTTCTTTCTTTTCTTCTTCCATTTCTATCTCCATTTCAAATTCCAAGCCTAAATTAAGAGCAATAGCAAGTATTGGAAATCAAGTTCTCTCTAAGGCAATGCATTTTCATGTGAGTGGATTTAATTGTGATTGTTGTTTTGTTTTTCTTTCTTAAAGTAGTTGTATGGATTTTTGGATGAAATGAGTTTAATGTTGTCTAGATGATTTTTCATGTATTGAAATGAGCTAGGAATGAACTTTGTGAGTGTGTGAGTTTGTTTATGCATTGTTGTAGTGATATGAAGTGTGGGGAGTAAGTGAAGAGGAATTGTGTAGAGAAATTTAGAATGGATTGAAGTGGAGTTTGAAGTGTTTAATGGTGTTGAATTCTTGTTTTGAGTTGCTAGGATTGAAAATTATAAATAGGATTGAGTATATGAAGTTGGAAGTGTAGTTGAGGAAGGTTTTGAAGTGTTTTGAGATGAATTTTTCAAAGTGAAAAACAGAGGATTTGAATTCTGTCGTTCAAGTCTGTTTTTAAAACGTACGCCGGCACCTGGGAATTCAACGCTGCCGATGTAGAGGCAGCGTTAAATTCAAATCTCTTAATGCCGCTTTGCTAAACCGCCGGCTTTTTCAACAAAGGTTTGCCAGCATTTGTTCTTCAGAACGTACGCCGGCAATCTGGGTTTCTACGCCGCCGGCTTTCGCTAGGAAAGTCAGCCAGCGTTTTTTCTTTCTTATTGTATGCTGGCATGGGAATCAAGGCCGCTGGCATATGTGTTAAAGCTGGCGCGTATCTAGGTAAGCGGACGGCTTAGACCTCTCTGGACGTTTTTGAAATTTTGGGTTTTGGATTCTACACTGGCTCAAGGCCGCCGGCGTAGGATGCAAAGGTTGACGACGTACCCTTGAACACTGCCAGCGCTGGCAGTGTTGATTTTCAAAGCATCGAGCACCGGCTTAAAGCCGCTGGCTTTGACTGCCGGCCTATCCCCTGTGCTTTTGAAATTTAAAAACCTTTTTCTAAAATATTCCGAAGTTTGTTATTTGAGCAGTTGAGTAGTTATTAAGCGATTTGCGATATAATAGGACCTTTAAATGCTTATTTGTGACTTTGTATTCAATTATTTGGATTTCTTTGATTTATTTATGATATATAGATATACTATGTGTATAATTGTGAGAATGAAATCTATAATTGTTGATTTATTGATTATTGTGATATTTCTATTACAGTTAAGGATTCTTCGGTTAGTTCATCACCGAGAGATCCTAGTTATATACTAACGGGTTCAGGTACGCAATAACTTGTTTAATGTTTACTAGGACTAGGCATTCCTAATTTGACCTAAATTGATTCGGCTTAATATTTGAATGAATTGGATGTCTATTTCGCTGTTTAATCTGGTCCGAGGAGCAGCAAACCTGTCATGATGCAGTGACATGTTAGTTAGGCGCTTAACCAAGTCACGATGCAATGACTTTACCATGATGCAATGGTACGCTATGATGCAATAGCGATTCTTTTTGGTTAAGTGGGTAGCCGATAGGGGGGAATAGTATCTGAGTAACGTTTGCTTAAACTTAGGGGGAAATACCATGATTTAGTTCAAAGTTTATGGGAACTTGTGAACTAGGCTCATGTTATGGACTGAGTTTAAGTAGAGACGGGCAACGGCTTTTAAACCCTAGATGAAGCTATTATCTTCATGAAATAGATATAGGAGATATAAGTATTCGGACTACTTATATCAACCCCCTGAGCAGCTGCTGTTACTCAGGACCCCTGAATTCCCGAGGCGTGACCGGGGTTTGAATACCCTCTTGTTGATTTGTGAATGAAAATGTAATAAAGATAACCACTTGTTCTATGATGCATTACATTAATTTGATGACTTGTTTTTGCATCAGTTATTGTGTATTAGGCCTCTGGCTCACTTTTGCTGCTTTGCAGGTATTGGAGACGAGTTATATGATGACTTGGGCTATGGTCCGATTTCGAGAGAATTCTAGATGAGTGGGACGAATAGGATCCGACCACCCTAGACCTTTGGAAGGAACTTTTTGCTAAGGAAAAGTTATGTATAGAAGGCTTGTTAATTAAGCCAATTTTTGTAATGACCTTAAGATCCTTTAGGATTCTTATGTTTTGAGAAAACATGTAATTTTTGTAGTGTCTTGCATTGGCACTAAACGATGTTTATTTGATGTAAATATATGTATAGATTTCTTTTGTTAGCAATCTTGTTTTGTTTAAAAAGTTCTTTACAAAGTATAGTGGTTTTGATCTAACAATTTTCATAAACTGTTAGTTTTAGGACAACCTTACATATAATGTGAAAACATTATACGTGGTTGGGGATTCGGTACTCTAAGTTTGGGGATTTAGAGGAACGGGTCTTTACATTTACTAAGAGAAATTTTCAAAACAAGAAAATGATTACAAAAGTTAAGTTAGATCTATGATTCAACTCCAACAACAATGTAGAAATTCGTAACTAGGGTGAAGTGCCAAGAAAACACTTATTTTTCAACTCTAAAACAAGATTTTTATTAAAGAAGTGGAAGCCCTAGAGAGTGGGTTTGATTAGAATTTAGTTTTAGAAAGATTAAATGAGTTTTTTACAAGAAACAATCTCAAAAACAATTTTTCCACAATTCGGATATAAAAATGATCCCTATTTAAACACCTATTTCCTAATGTCAAAATGAGTATTTTAATATGAAAATAGAAGCCTTATGGAATACAAGTAATAAAGACTTGATTTTTATAAGAGTAAATGAGTTTTATTAAAGTAGAAACTTAAAACAAAGGGAAGGTTTTCCAACTAAGATCAAACAATAATCTCATTTTCAAAAATTGTGCAAAATTCGCCACAAGGCAAAACCCACACTTAAACATCTATTTCCAACCTTTAAATGAATAAATTTATTAATATAATGAAGGTATTAGATATATAGGTCACCAAGGCTTTTTCCAAACAAGTGTTCATAGTATTATTTCAAAGTAAAAGTTTTTCCAAAAATTCTTTTCAACCAAAAATCATTAAGGAAATACATATAAATAGCCCATATCATATCATGCATGATAATAACATTTAGATAACGCATGCATATATAATATACTTAGTAGAAATAATGCGAATATCACAAAACAATTTCGAAACTTCAAATTTTAGTTACTGATCAAATCTGATCCAAACATTCTGAGACCTAAACATTTTCAAAATTTAGTAATAACATCATAAATAGATAGATCTTGCGAAGTAGATAGAAATGAATAGCTTATTTTTGAAATTCCGAGTTAAAATGACCAAGTTATGGCCGTTTTAAGTTGGAATTTCCAATTTCCACGGAAATTACGAATTTAAAGCATTTTATTTGAAAAGTTTGGAATTAGTCATGGTATGAAATACTCATAGGGGTATTTCTTTCGTTTAGGTGATTTGGGAATTAGGGAAAATTTCGTGTTTCTAGATCACCACCATTAGAGACCGGAGACCATGGCCGAGTGAGTTCACTATCTTTAAATTATATACTTATGAATGTGCTTGTAATGTTAGTGGCATTAGAATTAGGGTAAGATAAAATGTGATGGTGTGTACGTGAGTTCTACTTAGGTGAATCGATGATAAGAATATCAAAATGTGCTTGTTGTAAATATTTATATGAAATAGTATAGAATCGAAGTGTCTACAATATTTGTGATCGCCCATAAATTGTTAATTAATATGCCAGGATCTTATAATGAAATTGAGCATGCATACCATATGTGAGTCACATTGCATAGGTTATTATACCTTTGTGGGAAGAAGGCATAATAACTAGGCAACAAGCGGCCTGTAAACTCGAATGTTGGTGTAATGGCCGGAAATTGTGTGTGGGTGGGCACCTGTATCAACCATAATAAAAATGAGAAAAATTAAAATCTATGGCTGTATGGGCCTGAAACACCTAACCCGAATGGAGGACGTAAATCCATTTAGCATAAGATTTTCAGAAGGTCTTATGTATTGTATGCTCACGTGCTTCCACATTTCATATGGTTGTTAATATAACTTGCCGAATTATATTACTTGTTGAGCATTTAATTTTGGAAGTGAAACTCACTAAGCTAGCATAGCTTATACCCCCAACAGTTTCTTTCTAATGCAATTGTCGTACATATGGCTGCATCCCCGGACCTGGCCAAATCAGGTAATGCAAGACTAGGAGTTATCTCTATAGGAGTTTACCATTGGTTTTGTATAGTTTTTAGTAGTGAACCTAGAAAGATCAATTGTTACCAAAAAGGATAATACCTAAACTTATGTGTAGTAGGGGAATGCCCCTTAATGCTTTGTAACTGATCCTAAGATATCTGTGGCTTATATTTTTATGCTTATCTTATCAAATTGAACTATCTATCTCCAATTGTTGTGTATTCTATTATCGTAAGGGAACACCTTGCATACTAACATCAGACTTCTGAATGACTGTGGTAGTGATTCTTAAGTCTCGTTTAGCATATGGCGGACTGTTACGTTTAGGATACCATTTGGGGCATGACAAAGTTAGTATCATCGCTAATATTGGTTTTGCCCAATGACAAGGATCCATATGTTGTCTACAGTGATGCATCCAAAAATGGTTTAGGATGTATACTAATGTAAAACGGGAAAGTAATAGCATATGCTTCTAGACAATTGAAGCCACATGAGATGAATTATCCCACTCACGATCTTGAATTAGCTGCTATTATTTTCGTACTCAAGATTTGACGTCATTATCAGTACGGACATAAATGTGTAATATATACAGATGACAAGAGCCTAAAATATATATTTACACAAAAAGAATTAAACATGAAGCAACATAAATTATTGGAATTGATTAAGGATTATGACTTAACCATCAATTATCATCCCGGCAAGGTAAATGCTATAGCTAATGCGCTAAGTCATAAGAATTATGAAGAAGTAGCTTCAATGTTGACAGAGCAAAAAGAACTCCTTAAGGAATTTGAGAAATTAAATTTAGAGTTTTCAATGCAAGGCTTGGAAGCAGAACTTGGAAACTTGATCCTAGAACCTACTTTACTTTAGCAGATTAAGGAAGCTCAGAAAGAGGATATGGAATTCCAAGAGATTACACAAGGGATTTCACAAGGAAAATATAAGGACTTTCCTATGGATGATGAAGGAGTATTGAGAATGAGCAAAAGATTATGTGTACCACATGATGAAAGCTTGAGGAAGGAATTAATGCATGAAGCACATTATTCTAGATATTCTATACATCTAGGAGAAGCAAAGACATATCAAGAGTTAAAAAGTGCATATTGGTGGAATGGAATGAAAAAGGATGTTGGAGAATTCTTTGCTAAGTGTGATGTGTGTCAACGGGTAAAAGCTGAACACCAAAGGCCTGGTGGATTATTAAAACCATTGCCAATTCCAGAATGGAAATGGGGTCAAATTTCTATGGATTTTGTATGTTCATTGCCTAAAACAAATGTAGGACATGACACTGTCTGGGTCATTGTGGATAGACTCACTAAATCAGCCCATTTCTTGCCAATCAACATAACATATCCATTGGAAAAGTTGGCACGAATATACTTGAAGGAAATTGTGAGATTACATAGTGTACCTACCGGTGTAGTGTTAGATCACGATCTACGGTTTGTTTCCAGATTTTGGTAAGAATTGTAAAAAGCTTTAGGAACATAATTTAAGTTCAGTATAGCTTATCATCCTCATTCTAATAGAAAGACATAAAGGACCATACAGACATTAGAGGATATGCTAAGGTCATGTATATTAGAATTGAAAGGAAATTGGGATCAACACTTATCATTAATAGAATTTGCATACAATAACAGTTACCACTCAAGTATTGGGATGCCACCATATGAAGCACTATATGGTAGAAAGTGTCGGTCACCATTATTTTGGGATAACTGGAGAAAGTATTCATTGGACCTAAATTGGTTCAAGAGATAATTGACAAGGTTACGGTGATAAAACAAAGAATGAAAGAAGCTCAAGGAGGCAAAAGAGGAGGGCATATTTGAAAAGAAGGGAATTAGAGTTTACTGAAGGAGATCGCATCTATTTGACGATAAGCCCGATCAAAAGTCTTCATAATGGGTAAACAAAAGGAAAGTTGAGTCCTGTATATATTGAACCGTTCGAGATATTAGAACGAGTTAGAAATCTAGCATATCGTTTTGCATTGCCACCCAACTTATCTAGTATACATAATGTTTTCCATGTATCAGTACTAAGAAATTATGTACCGAATCCAGATGAAGTGGTTGAATTGGAACCAATTGATCTGAAAGAGAACTTAACATATGAAAATAATCCTGTTCGGATATTAGATAGAAAAGTGCAAACTCTAAAAAAATAAAGAGATCTGTTATGTCAAAGTACCGTGGGATTCCCAAACTAAAGAAATGACATGGGAACTAGAAGATGAGATCGAGAAAAGCTATCCTCATTTGTTTGAAAATTCAGGTACGCATACAAGCTTTAAGGACAAAGCTTATTTTGGGCGGGGAGGGGGGAGGTGGAGGGAGAATGTAAACCTCGAGAATTTTTCAAACTAGTAAAAATAGATAGAAATATAAATATAGAAATAAATGGTTACTATTGAACTCAACAAAGACTCTAGAATATAACTATGAGTAGCAATGAGCCTATATATAGTTTTAAACCTTAAAACAAAGATCCCAAGATAGTATTAAATACTACTAATAAGATTTCATAGTGGGTATCGAAAACTCAAGATATAAGAATAACTTAGCTAAGATATTAAGTGCGATAAAAAATAAACAACCAATTACACTCATAGTTAGGAAATGATAACCTAAAGAGAAACTGTTAGGATTATAAATACATAATAAAAATATAAATAGATGTATAACTAATACTCTAGACTCCAAATAAATATTTGGATCACACCATTTTTTTAATTAAAATATTATTAAGCTATTGGAGCCTAAAACGAAAATTAACCTATTAAGCTTAGAAACCCTAATCGAATGAGATAAAACCTACAAATAATTAATCGCATAAACATTAAACTTCAAATTAATCTCAATAACAATCTAGAAAATTTATAGAACTCTATATAAATTTTTGGAGATAAAATCTTGAATAATTATCATATTTGTACTTGTTTAACTTAATAAACTATCATAAAATCTAGATAATTATTAAGTAATTAATATTATAATATATATATGCGAAATCGGTGCACATTGCACCAAAATGGATGGCTAATATTATCTTGAAATGTACGAGCCGAAATTTGATGCATTAAAGGTAAAAAAGAGAACAACAAAGTCAACAATTTATCACACATGAACCAATCCAATGGTGCCACCTATGAAACTCATTAAATGAAGGGAACAATCATGGGAGATCAAAACAATTTGATAGGAAAATTTTTTTCCTTCAACTAGACTTTGAAACTTCATTCACACCTTTATATATTGTAAACCTCAAAAGTTTTGTGAACGGTTTAGCTTAAACCCTAATAGGAAAGTCAATCGGAAGCCCTAAAGTCAATAAAACCCTAGTTAGACATAATAGTCTAAGTCCGACAATTCCGTGTTCACAACCCTGAGAAAGTAAGTAAGAGATTAGTATGTAGAATAATTTATAATAACATGAGAAAGCTTAAAAATATCAGATTAGTAAAATCGCAAATCGTTTTAAATCTGAACGGATACAATTCTTGAAAAATGTGTCACGAGGTTCGGAATAGTAAAAATATTCTGAATAATTAGCTCGTAAAAATATAAGGTTTTCAAAAATATCAGTTTTATAATTTTTTAGTAAGTAAAAATATCAGATATTGCAATTATATGCGTATTTTCCTACTACCGGTATTTTATTAGTCATATTTACTTTACATTACACTATTCATTACTATTCAACACTATTTTTTTCTGCTTTTTCTAACACCTACTCTTATAACACCATACACCTATTACCTTTACTTTTTACCTTTCCCATAACTTTATTTCACATCTACCTTACTTAATATTACATTTAATCAACAAAAATACAAATAAAACTCTCCTCTCTCTCTCTCTCTTCCATGTAGTGGCCGGTCCACCCTTGTCCTTCTCTCTCTCATTTTTGTTTTTTTTTTCCTTTATTTAAATTACACATAAATTCGCTCCTCATTTCCTATAAATACCCCCCTCTTTCACTTCTTTCACATAATTACTACTCACAAATTTACTATCAAAACTCTCTAAATTTTTCCTCTCAATACTCTCTCACAATTCTCTCAAAAAATACTCTCAAACCACCTTCTATATACACAAAACCCATTCCCATATAATACTTCAAAAACCCTCTTTAGGTAAAATTTTCTTTACCAAATTCGTCTTCTCATGTCATGTAACTTTACATGACCATGGTAGGAGTTTCCAAAAACTAAATGTTATGAAAGCTACACTATGTTCATGCATTATTCTTGTTAATGATATCTATTTATTTATTTATTTATTTATGTTGTTACTCTACTTTGTTCATATTATTATTGTTATTATATCTAAGTATTATTATGTATCTATATATATATATATTCTTTAGAGTATATAAGCTCACTTGTAATTTATTTATTTTCATGTAAAGTAATTTATTTATTTCTTCCTTTGCAATTTATCTATTACATGTTGTTTTAAGACTAGTCTCTAGTCTTAGACTTGTCCTCATCAAGTCAAATAATTTTATTTATTTTATTTTATTTCTTTCTTTTTAGGACTAGTCTACTTATTAGTCCCAAGAGTGTAAATCCCCAAAGTTTTACAATCAAATAAGCTTAAACCCTAATTAGAAGGTCAACCAGAAATCCTAAAGTCAACAAAACTCTAGTCAGACGCAACTGTTCAAGTCCGTCAATCCCGTGTTCGTAGCCCTAAGTGAGTAGGTGAGAGATTAGTATGTAGTATAGTTCGTAATAATATGAGAAAGCTTAAAAATATCAGATTAGTTAAACTGCAATTCATTTTAAACCCGATTAGATACAATTTTTGAAAAGCGTGTCCTATGGCTCGGAATAGTAAAAATATTCCGAATATGCCGTTGGACTCGTAACAATATAAGGTTTTCAAAATGTCAGTTTTATAATTTTTCGATAACTAAAAAAATCAGATATCGCAATTATATGTGTATTTTCTTACTATCGGTACTTTAATTGTCATATCTGCTTTACATTCACTATTTATTACTATTCTACACTATTTATCCATCTCTACTTTTTCTTACAACCTACTTTTACAATCATAAACCTATTTCTTACAATTTTCGTTTCCAATATAACTTCACATCTCTTATATCTTATTTTTCATTAACAAAAATACAAAAAAATTAAATTTCTCTCTCTCTTACACACAAGAATTGTTCCGGCCATCACCCCCTCTCTTCTCAAATTATTTTATTTTTCAATTATTTAATTAACACAAATTTTTCCTTCACTTTTTCCTATAAATACCACCTCTTCCTTCCATTTCCTTCACACCTTTCCTACACTAAAATTACTCTCTCAAAATCTCTCCAAGAGTTCTCTCAAAGTTTCTTTAGTTTAGTTTTCATAGGTAATGCTTCTTTAAGTTTCCTTTATGTTCATTTACTTAGTATAGGCATAGTGTGTGTTTTCTAAAACAATGGAGGTTAGGAAAGCAACAATATGCTCATACCTTGTTTTTGTTCATGAAACTATTTTCCTTTATGTTGTTTTCATATATTTCTAACTAAATATATCTATGCAGTTATATATATCTTTTAGAGTATATATGCTTCTTTTTTATTGCAATTTATTTACCTTCCTTGTAATTTATTTACTTTCAAGTTTTTTTAAGACTAGTCTTCCTAGTCTTAGACTTATTCTCATCAAGTCAAAATAATTTTCTTTTTCTTTTGGGACTAGTCAATTCTTAGTCCCAAGAAGCCTTGGAAAAGCTAAGGCTTCCAATACTTGACAATTATTATTATGTTTATTTATTTCTTATGTTCTTTATTATCTTATCTTGTGATATTTTTTTTAGCTTTTATAAACTACATAATCATATTCATGCATGGTTAATAAGTTGTTATTTAAATAAAAATGAATCTTTTTGATGAAAGAATAAAATTTGATCAAAGTTTTTTTCCGAACACTTAGAAATATATTTTCAAAGAAATCTCTTTTAAAAGTTTATGTAAAACTCATCATGAAATTTCAAACTATTAAATGAAGTTTCCTTAAAGTCTAAAGATATCTCCTTTTCAAATAAGGTCTTGATATATAGATAATAACTTGGTACTATTTTTATCAACTTTCTAAACCAAAAGCGAAATAAGTTTTCAAGAAAATCAATTTACAAGGAAAATAAATTTTTAAAGATTAAACTCATCAAGTACTGCTAAAGAAAATTTTGGAAACTCTATTTTTCAAATCCTAGAAATAAATTTAGTAGATAATCTCAATAGAACAAACTACATTTTCAACTCACTTTTGATAAACTAAAGAATCAAAATATAGTATACTAGATTTTGATAAATCCAAAAATTTTATAAGTTACTTCACCTACATAAAGTAAAGTCTAACAAATCCAAATTTTCCAAAACACTAAAAAAAAGGATGTTTTAAGGAAATAAATTGAATAAGACAACACCTATAGCTTCATGCATAAATTATGAGTATATTTATGTACATAAGGAATTCTTTTAAAAAATATACATATTTAAGTTTTACTTAAACAAGCCTTAGTAAAGGAAAGATTATAACTTTTTGCTTTTCAAGGATGGAATTTTCGTATTAAATCTGTACCCTTCTAATCAGAGACCCAAACAACCTTTTATAGTAAAAATAACCTTAGAAATGAATATATCTTTACAAGTAGGTAGAAAACGACATATAATATATGAAATTCCGAGTTAAAATGAGCAAGTTATGGCCATTTTAAATTGGAACTTTCTTCAAATCCGTTTTTAGCGTGAATACAAGATAGATTTAAAATCTTTAAAATAAAAATCCTATGAAAGACTCATTTTGGGTATTTCATCTTGTTTAGGTGAAGAAGGAACCAATATCACCTTCCGGGAAGATTACTTCGATTAGGAGCGATCGTCATGGAGTGAGTTAATCCCTTACTAATTACATTTGCTTGATTGTGCTTGTAAGTAATAGCACTAGAGAGTAAGGAAAAAGATAAGTGAATAAATGTTGTGTGATTTGGATTCATGATTGAATGATGTGGTTGTTGAATAAAAGTTAAGCATATCGCAAAAGGAATGGATGAATAACTTATGTTTTCTTACCATGATATGATGAATATTATTTTGGTCACCTTTAACTTGAATTTGACAATAATTGAATAAATCAATATTAAAAACGATTCATGCATAACATATTGTGAGTCACATTTATTTTTCTCTACTATTCTTCGTGTGGGGAAACGAGGAGTCGTAGTGATGGCTAATAGGAGTCGGAAAGTCTACACAGGCTAGTAGGAGCCAAAAGTCTATAGGGCAAGTAGGAGCCGGTAAGTCTGCAACTATTGATGGTCGTATGGGTCGATAACCACCTAACCCCCGACATGAAGGGCATAAAATCCATGCTACACATGGTTTCCAGTTAATCTTGTTTATTTTGTTTACTCATGTGATTGATGCATTCTCATATGATTGTTTAAATACTTGTGTATTTTATGGAAATGTTTTGAAGATGGAGTTATCTCACTAAGCTAGATTTGCTTATACCCCTATAGCTTTTTGTTACAGTATGATTACTTGTGGTTGGCACCAAGAAGCCCCTTGTGTCAGGTATGAGCCAAAGCTACTAGGAGTTTTTGGAAGAAGTTTATATATATTAAGTTTTGGATGTAGACTTCTAAGAAAAATCTCTCTAGTAGACTTATGTTATATTTATGTATATTTTGAAAAAGGATTAGTTGAACAAGGCTATTAGAATGGGGGAATGCCCCTAAAAAGTTGTAAGAGACTTTTATTCTAATGAATATTACATGTTTATTTATATAAGTTCTTGCATGCTTTTATTATCTGCTTAAACGTAATACCCCTTTGAGTCTCTTACTATCTTGGAAACATGCCTTGTACGTGATATTGAAGCTCTTGCGTGACTAAGGTTATCATCCATTAGCTTTAATATTGTATGCGGCGGACTGCCACATTTAGGGTACCCTCCGGGGCGTAACAGGGAGCCTTGAAGAAGCTAAGACTCCCAATACTTGACTTTATTTATTATTTATGTTATTTTTGCTTGTTATTATTTCTCATCATCATGCCCATTAAGATTGTTGTCCAAATCTTTAAAGCTCCAATTATACTTTGAAAAAATGAGATTTTATCACTTGAGAATGATTTTATATGAAATGTAGAATCTATGGTTTAAAAGTAAATTTATCCTTTTCCAAGTTTTAGGAAAAACTCACTACAATTTTAAAAGCTACTTTTTGTTTTGAAAAGCTTTTTAAATCATTTCTATATTACTTTGCTTTCCTAAAAAGAAGATGATTTTGATACTAAAATGATTTCTATAAAAACATAATATAAAGGAAACCCTGTGAAAAAGGGATGAGAATTTTCAAATTAAGATCTTTTCAAATAAATGGTCAAAGAAAAATTGTATAGAAAACAAATAGGAAAGTGACACTAATATTGAAAAATTTTGAAAAGAAGAAATTTATTCTTATCAAAAGTCATTTAAGAATAAGATAAAAATGAAATAATTATTTGAAAAAGAATCAAAATATTTATTTCAAAAGGAGTTACAAAAATGGATTTCTTGTAAACTATAGTTTTCTAAACTTTTAATTAACATTATTTACTTAAGAAATTTTAATGGACAACAAAAACTTGAGCATGGATAAAATATGAGCTATATAAAAGGAATTTTTTTTTAACTATATAGATAACTAAGTATTTATTGAAGCAATTTTTGGATGAGTTAATGTTTGAAACAAATTGCTTTTGGGAAGGGAAAATTTGTGGTGAATCTGATCACCATTGTTTCGGAGCCTCAATGATCTAATTTAATGAAAATAGTTTTAGAAATGAATAGATCTTTTTGAATAGGTAGAAATCGGTATATTATATGGACAATTCTGAGTTAAAATGACCAAGTTATGGCCATTTTAAATTAGAATCATCATTTATATGAACTTTGACATTCTTATTGACATAGTTTAGACAAGTTTTAAGAAAGTTATCAAGAAATACTCATTTTGGGTATTTTCCTTGACTAAGTGATTCAAGGAAGAATACTCATATCCTGAGGATTATTTTGACTAAGTGGATTGTTTGAGTGACTCATCCACTTAGAAGAAGTGTCGACATGACAACGTGAGTTTATTTCCTTAAAAAGGCTTTACTTGCTTGTGCTTGTAATTTAGTCGCACTAGAATTAAGTAAAGATAACTTGATATGTATGTAAAAATTATTAAAAGTACTATAAGAATATCGAGACAAAAATTGATTGTAAGAAATTGTTTGTTTTAGTATAGTACTTTATATGTATGAAATTTTATTATCACCTTAAAATTGTTAATAATGATGTTATGATAATTTAAATAAATTGATTCATGCATACCACAAAATGAGTCATATTGCATGGGGTTATTATCCTTGGGTGAGAAAGATGGTAGGTCGGTTGAAAGCAACACTTGGCGGTTATGATCAAAAGCGATTGCTTAGTGACATGGAATTAATTAAATGCTTGGCGGAAGTCCGAAAGCATAGCTCAATTCAAGTAGACTTAATATGCTTGGTAGTATTGATCGAAAGCATAATTTAACTAAAACTACTCATTTTGAGGTTGTGTATCATCAAACCCCGAATGGATGGCGTAAATTCATTCAACATATAATTCCCGGAAAACTATATGCCTTGTTTGCCACATGTATGTTGCATTTCACTTGATTACTTAAATAACTTGTTTGCATTTTATACAAGAATTTTATTTATGGAAATAGTTCTCGCTAAGCCTATTAGCTTATACCTCTATAAATATTTTATCTATTTATGGTTGAGGCCACATGGACTCTATAGCCAGGTATTTTCCATTTTGGTTAAGGAATTTTTAGATGAAGTTTAGTGTTGTATAAGATGTAGACTCCATAGGAATTTCTAGTAATAGATTATAGTTATTTTTTGACGGAGGAAATGCCCCTAAAACCTGTAAATCTATTATTATGAATGAATAAATATTACGAATCCTCTTTTCTTAATTTATTATTGTATCTTGTTAAGCTTCATAATTCCATGTATGGTCCTCTAAATTTGTGAGAGCACGCCTTACACTTAGTATCGAAGCTTTTGAGAATGACTAAGATTGTTATACTTAAGCTTTAATATTGAGTGTAGCGGACTGTTACGTTTAGGGTACCCCTTGGGGGGTGACATATATGCTTCATTAACAACCTAAAACAAAAGCTTTGATATACTAGCAACAAAGCCATTAAAACACATGAAACAACAACATCAATAGCTCAAAAATTCGTTCCAAACAAACCATCAAACAAGCAACAAACCCAAACCCAATTACAACCTCCATTAGAACAACCAAAAGCTTGGAAAAAGGTGGAACAAGTTAAGTTGATTCATTTGTAGTTAGTTTCTTATTGAAACATTGTTCTAAACCATGTTTTGATGGTCTTAAGGTCGAAAGTAACCCAAGAACAAGTTCCAAAACAAACATATTAAGCTCTAACAAGGTAAGTTCTTAAAAACCCTAGTTACACCATTTAAATTCAAAAAACAAGGATTACAGACATGTTGGAGTGTTATGAGATGATATATGTGTATATATAGCATGTATAAACACTTAGGAATGCTTTAGAAACAATTTGGACGCAGAAAAACATCAAAATCGGATTAGACGCCACAAAGAAGATGATGAATAGTGGTTTCCCAAAAGAGCACAGGAAGAACACGGGCATGGATCTCCCCCGTGTACCTCTTGGCGTGGAATTCATTTCCTCATGAATTCTAGAGAAACACGGCTAGTACACGCCGTGCACCAAGCTGTGTTCTCTCGACTCTTAATAAAAAAATTGTAAAATTACAAAATCTATTAATCCGACTATTATTATTATTATATTGTTGTTAATGTTATTATCATTAATATTATTACTACTATTATTATTATCAATAATGATATTATTATTATTATTATTATTATTATTTAGTGATGTTATTATTATTGATCAGATTATTATTAATGTTATTAATTTTAATATAATCCTTATTATTAATGTTATTATTATCACTACTAATGTTAGTATGAGTAATATTATTACTGATACTATTATTATAATAATTATTAGTATTAATAGCAATTATTATTGTTATTATTGTTATCACTAATGATTATTATTATCATCATAATCAATAATATTATTATGAGTATACTAATTAAATGATATTACTACTATCCTGATTATTACTAGCGTTGTTATTATTATTATGATATGTATTATTATTATTGTTGTCATTAAAATTACTACTATTTTAATAAAGTTATTATAAAAAATAATATTTGTATTACTAACATATTACTTTATTATTATCATTACTATTATTACTAGTATTATTATCATTATTGTCGATATTAGTATACTTTATAAGTGAAAATAAAGTATAGTAATTGTAAAAAACTTATTTTATACATAAGAATGAAAATTTAAATAAGCTAAATTTTTGAATAATGTGATACATTTACATAACAAGAAAAATTTATGAAGTGGACCAAGAGAAACACGATGACACTAAACAATAGTAAACAAATACGAGTTACTATAATGGGTCAGATAAGAAACGATATAAAAATAGCAAGCTTACTAAATATCAATTGTCCGAATACCTAATAAATGTATATAAATATTAAACAAGATCAAGACAAGCAAAATGAAAATAAATATTAAATAATAATTGATTATCATAGGACCATTAAAGGACCAATACAGTAATAGAAGAAAAACCCAATACCAATATAGGAGACTTAAATACTCATAGGAATTTAATTCTATAATTTATGTTTTATTGATGAATATTTTATTCATCTCAATAGGTGATATTGAAACTATAGAAGATTTCCCAATTGAATATTATGACTAGCTAGTATGAGTAGGTGAGTAACTCGGTTTTATTACACTATGTATGCTTATAGCTTAATTGACCTTTAATGAAAGATAATAACCTGAATTTGCTGTATGGGCTTATGGGGATTGGTTGTTGTATGAAATATTGATTTCTAAGTTACTGTAATGATAATAATAATAGAATTCTATATGATTATATTGCTTGTATAATAGGTTGCTTGTCTGTGTAATGATTGATCGCCTTAAACCTGATTAAAAACTACTGGTACCATAAAGGAAATTGAATATGCATTGCATGAATTGCATAAAGTAGCGGTTAAGTAAGTGGTAGCCTACTATGTGTTAGTATTTCCGATCTCTGGTAATGCTTTGGTTTATCTAGGCAAGAAAATTATTAGTTAATCGCAAGATTACCTTTGTTCAGTTGATACCATAGGAACTAAATGGTAAATGAAGGACGTCGCTTATGGCATTGCTTGAAATGACTAACACTTAATGGAGTTTCTAAAGCTAAAACCCGAAATGAGTGTTAAAGACATAATAAATCTAAAGTGATAATTAAGTTGAGTATTGTTGTTTTTCTGTATACTTAGTCTCTCCTAGGTAGGTAGGGCATAGTATTATGTTCCTTTAACCTTGATGAGAGGGCATAAATCTTTGTCTTGCTTTAGATTATGGGTTATCTAGGCTTATATTTGTGCATATGCTTGAATGATGCATTTCATGTGATTGTTAATAAGTTGTTTGATATGTGGTAAGTTCTAGTTATTCACTGAGCCCATAGTTTCGCTCATACTCCAACAGTCCTTTCAAGTTTACACTTAGACATTGATGGTTACTTCCAGGAGTTTAGTTTCAGTAAGAACTTCAAGACTTAAAGTTCATGGAAGATTATGGGATAAGTTATTTGCTTTTGTTTTTAGTCTAAGCTAGTTATTATTTAAATTATCAATTATGTGTTTATAGACTTTTCGAAAGAAAGTATGGATTATAATGCTATATTTAAGTACAGAGATGATTGTTATTTACTAATTTATGACTTACATGTATTTGTTATTTCTTATCAAAGCAACTAAAATATCATGTTGTTTCAAAACATGTTATTCTCCGAAAGTAATTTAGTGATAGTATTCAAGTGTAGCTTGTTTACTACCACTAGAGTACCTTCGGAGCGTAACATTAATCCTTCAGTAAATTTATCCTAAGATAGTTGGTATCTACTACTTATTATTTATTTTCATTTTTCTTGTTTTGATCTTAATTGACATCTATATTTTTATTTAGGGTATTTTCTCTATTCTAAATTTTATTTAAGTTTCTCTTTAGTTGGTGTATGTATTGATAGTGGATTTTTATAATTTCTTCGTTTGTCATTCTTATTTGTTTTGAAATAGTTACATTTAGTATTTAGTTCTTTGATTATTTTTCTAACATATTTGTAATTTCCTAGAGCTTAAATATATTTTAAGTATTTACTAAACTTAAATTTTATTTCATCGAATAATTATAGAGTTTGTGTTTAATAGTTCAATATTTTATTATCATCATCATTAATATTTTTATATTGTTTGTTAATTTGACCACATCTATGGTAAATAACATTTATTTAGTCTCAACGTGTTTCTCTTGATCTCGTTTCATGTTATTATCTGTTATTTATGGGAATCACATTATTTATAATTTTAAGTTATTCTAATTTTTCTATTCTTATATATTTATCTATATGAAACAATTTATTATAATCTAATTATTTTGTTTAACTTAGTTAAAGTGTCACTTAGTTATAATTGGTTATTAAAATATAGCATTTAACAAATATTTAAGCTTATTAGTCTTGAAATTATTTATATTTATTTATTTCTAATATTTTTATCTTCTGTTTTTGTTATTGTGATTATTATATACATATATAATCTGTTTCATATGAACAAATTTTGTTTCATGAGGAATTTAGACATTCACCAGCATCGATGCCTCCAGTGTTGATCTTTAAATGTCGGTGTTCGTATAAAATTTTATGTAACTCTTCGTTCATTGAACACTGGCTCAAAGCTGCTAATTTATACACGTACGTTGCCAGTGTATAAATTTAAGCCGCCAGCATACGTTCAGTTTTACGTGTTTTGAAAAATTACGTAGTTTCTGCTCCAGCGAAAGCCAGTTCAAAGTTCGCCGACTTATCCAGGTACACTGCCAGCCTACTAGTTTAACTCATCAGCGTAGTGCCGGTGTAGGCACTGTTCATTGTCTTCTCCATTTTTCCTCTATTTTGAACTAAATTTTCTTAATTTATTTATATGTTATACTTATGTTTGAACTACTTCTAAGTGTTTTTACATGCTCCATCAGCATTGAATGTGATATATCTCTATCCATATCATTTAAGAATCATTCTACACATAATTCTTCATTGTTTCTATATATTTAATAAACATAGTTATGGTTTGAAGTGAATTTACCTTGTTTGGGTTGGTTTGAAGGTATTAAACTCTATCCTAGAACATGACACGAACCTAAAATTAAAAATAATTATTGTTTAGGCTAATGTTCAAGATATAAACTAACCTAAAACTAATTTTGCACTTACATTTCTCGTTCCTTTCCCAAGCTTTGTTTTGTGCTTTAATGGAGCTTGTTTATGTTATGTTTGAGTGTGTTTTGGCAGACAAATTTAGATGTTATTTTGGTATGATTTTTTTATTGTTTTGTCTATTGTTTTCTTGTTAATCATTGGGGTTTTATAGACAAATGGGCCAGCAACTTGCAAAGATGCATCCGGCCAAGAAGAAAAAAAATTTTCTACCGAAATTCCATCTTATTTTACATGAGTTCTAATACTTAAATGTTGTTGTTGAGTTGAGGAGTGTTGATTGGTGTTGTTTGTTGAATTGTAGACTTTGTTGGAGAAAATTTGAGCAACTTGCGTGAGAGTTTCGGCTGAGGAAAATTTTGCACAATTTCCATCTGTTCATGTCCCTTTCCACTGAATGCATGTGTTTATATTAATATAATAATATTGAATTAATTAATTATCTTAGCTTTAGTGTAGTTTATTAAGTTAAATGGGTATCAATATATCAGTTATTTAAGAGTTTTGTCTCTAGAAATTCATTTAAAGCTTTTACAAATTTTCTAGGTTATTAAGTTCAGTTTTGAGTTTAAAGTTTACATGATTAAGATTTTCTAGGTCCACTAAGCTAAATTAGGATTTTAGTTCCTATAGTCTTAGAATTTCCTAATTAGAACAATGTTTCGATCCAAATATTTTTCTAAAGTCTAAATTATTAGTTATGGATCTATTTTCATTCTTATTGCGTATTTATAATATTAACGGTTCATACTTTAGTTATCATTTTATAATTAATAGATTCTATAATGGAGTTGTCTTTTATTGGTTTTGAAATATAGAGCTACTTTTTTTAATTATATCTTGAATTATTAATTTAAGATACGAAATCTTGTCTTGGTATCTATTAAGATCAAGAAATCTTCTATTCGAGTTTTTAAGTTATAAATGAGTTTATTATTACTCATATGTTTATTCTAGAGTTTTTATTTGGTCATACGTTTAATATCTATTTCACGTTTACTACTAGTTATAAAGATTTTTGGGTTACAAGGTTGAATCATATTTTATTTTCTATAAACTCAAATTTTCTAACTAAGATATTAGTATAATTCAAATATTTAATTAAGGTTTAGATTCTTTAATGTTTTTTTATCTTTTTTCATATTTTATAATTCTAATAATTTATCTTTAAACTATCTTTTTATAACTAATAGTTCTAAAAATTAATCGTCTTTTATTGCAATTGACATTTAGGAGCAAATATAATTATTTGTTGAATTATTGATTCTTGTCACAGAGTATTATCTTTACTGTATAGGAATTTTTAACCTTATTAATAATAATAAATTTTCTAGTGCTATTTTATGGTTTTATAATATTAAAGATAATTTAATAATCATTGTATTATTATTAGAATCTTATTTTTCTAAGTATTGAACTTAAGAAAATGATTTTAAATTTTATAGTTACAATCAGTTTATCATCAATCATTATTTTTTTATACCTTAATAATTTTAATTCGTGAAAAATTGGATGTGACTTTTGATACTTTATCATAGGTCTTTTACAATTCTATATTTTACTTATAATATTTGTTATAATCAAGTTAAGTAAAATTAGGGTGATTACAAATATCACTTATAACCATGTATGCATATGATCAAAAATTTGTTATTATACCAAGAATAAAAATTGTTAGAATTAGAGATAGAAAATCAAAATAAACATCAAAATAAGATTATGGGAGTCTTAGCTTGATATCAAGACTTTCCCAGACTTGAATAAATTCAAATCACCATAAAAATAAAATCATAAAGAAATATAACTTGGAAGTCTTAGATCTTTTTCAAGGCTTTTCGAGAATTGAAATATTTCCAGTCTCATAAATAAAACAAAATAAGCAATAAGAAATCATGAGAGTCTTAGATTATATTCAAGGCTCCCTAGGACTTAGATTATGGACAAGTCCTTTTTTTGTTTTGACTTAATTAAGGACAAGTCTAAGACTATAGACTATTCTTATTTATTATCAAGAAATAGATAATGAAAACATAAAATAAAGTATTAAATAAAAGTTTGATTACTAAGCATTAGGCTCTAAAATATATTTTACTACTTATACATACTAACATATAAAAGGTTAACTTAGCATCAAGAACAATGCAGGAACATAAACATGAACATGAAATAGAACATGACATAAATAATATGTTATTTTTTCACATTTCTATTTCCTAGCATATGCCCATAGGGATCTCATATGGAAATGACAATATACATATTTTTCATGTTATGTTAATATAATTTAAGGAGGGTTTAGTATTTTATCTAAAGATGGAAGATTGTGTATGAGTGGAAGAAGGAAAGAAAGTTGGAAGAGAAATTTAAAGAGGAAAAGTTTGAGAGGAAATTCAGAGAGAGAAGTTGAGAAATGATTTTAGTAGAATTTTGTTATGGGTAATGAAAAAGTTTATAATAAGTGAAGGAGGAATGGGTATTTAAAGGGGAAAATTGGAGGAATTAAAAGTATGGAAAATAAATGAAAAAAGTGAAAAATGATAGAAAAATGGGGAAGGGGAAGCTGCTATTTGCAGCACATGAATTAAGGGGGCGAGAGAGAAAGAGAGAGAGAGAGGGAGGGAGGAGAGAGAGAGAGATATGTGTAAAATATAATATAAAGTAAAGTAGACTAAATGTGTATAAGAAGAGTTATGGGTAGTGTAAGGGTTATAAGAAATGTGTAAGATAGATTAGAGATAAATGAGTAGTAGTAAATAGTAAAAAGTAAAATGAAGTGACAAATTCATTACTGGTAGAGATAAAATACGTGTATAATAGCTATAATTGATGTTTTTATAAGCCATAAAAATTGTATCTAATATTTTTATGAAATGATAAATCATTAAATGATTTTTGAAAGATGGATTGTTATTATTTTTATCATTAATTGTTATCTAGCTTTGTTATCTTGGTTTGCGTACTAGTGATTGAGTGCAGAAACTACTCGGTTAACGAAATTTGATTTGGAAATTTAGATACCATATTATAGAAAATAAATTTTCGTTATTTTATTACTAAATATTAATTAAATTATATTGTATTAATTAACGTGTTTGTGATCGAATGCAATAATTGATCCCTTAAAGGTTTGAAACAATCAAATTTTTAGACTATAAGGTTTATACCATATATATGATTCATAATTTGAGTTCATAACATTTTCCTAGTTAATTTATTATTTTATAGATTTTAAAAGTTTTTCAATCGAGTATGGATTTTCTAAGGTTTACGGTTGACTCGTTTTGGGTTTAGGATTCCGGTTTCATTTTTGAGTCTAAGGTTCTACTTAGAAGATTACCGTAAAATTTTTGGAGTTTTCTATTGTAGAAAATTATTTCTTATTATTTTACCAATAGATATTATTTGAATATACTGCCCCGATTTGCATGTTAGACATCAAATAGGTGAATTATTTAGCATAAGGCTTTTGGATCGATTAAGTTATTAGATCATTTTGTTGGTGATATGTTTTTGCTAAACTATTCACTTCTTGGGTTCCAAGCTTTATTTAATTCATTTGATATCTGAGGGTTATTGAATCTTCATCAGATCCTGTTTAGGGTTTCTAGGGTTTCAAATTTTTAGCAATCTAAGTTTAATTTAATTTATATGATATTATAGGGTTACAAAATTTGTTTGATTCCATCTAAGGTTTCTGAGATTTTAGTATGATCTGATACGATTTTAGGATTTTGGTTCTAATGCGAATTTTTGGGGTTCACAATGTATTTTATTAAAATTCTAATTAATCTTCTAATATGATTTTGGCCTATATTATTTAATTAATATCATCCTATTTTCTTGATTTTCTTTTTACTTGCTTATTATAATTATTTTGATACAGTATCTATCGTATCAAATGATTTGGTAGCTATTAGTTTATGCCAATAATTGTAAGTTTTCTTAATTAATCTTAGGATCTTGTTATATTATAGGTTTATTAATATTGAAATAACCTAATTTATTTAATAAATTAATTTTCATGTAAATATAATATTAGTCTAAATATTAAGTTTGAAATGAATTTGATATATGAAAATGAATGTGTAGGAATAGAATTGTAATAAAATGTGTATGCTTATGAAAGTGTGAATTATATGTGATTATTGGTATAGGTTGAATATAATAATTATGTATATGTGAGATAATAATTAATATTTGTGTTTTACATGTATTAATATGTATGAATTTGGCATGGAAATTTTCAAAATAAGCTTTGGAATGCCCATAAACTTAACAAAAATTTTAGTCACAAAATAAAGCCAAGACCCACCTTTAATGCCCCAAAATAAGCTCATTTATTAACTAAAACCAATCCCACTTAAAGCCTTAATTAAGGCAGCCCCAAAAGTCAACCAAGAGGATAAATATAATTTAAAATAGAGCAAAGTTCGTGTGAAATTTTCAGACATTCAAAACACTCTTTTAGAAAGCTCAAACCCCATTTTCTCTTCTTCAGAAGCCACCTATGGTTATATATCACTAATCCCTTCAACTTCTACAAATTAAATCATCAAATGCTTGCAACAAGACTCCTAAATCAAGGCACAAAGTTCTTATGGTAAGTGTGTTTCTCTTGCTTTATGTATACTTGAAGTTATGCTTTTATTAGAATAGGCTTTATATGCTAAATTGTGATAGGATGATTTTTATGCTTTGATGGTAGTTTGAGTAGTGTTATGTTGCTGAGGAGCTTATAATATGTGTTGTATATGAATTTGGAAGCTTGGAGTAGTGTAGTGAGTATGTAGTTGAGATGTAATTATGTTTGATGTGGTAGTTAAGTGATTGATGGAATGAAGAGGAATTTGTGTTAGTTGAATGGTGTTAAGAACATATAACAAGTTTTGGGAAGCTTAGAATGGTTTGGAGAATTTTGAACATGCAATTTTTACAAAGAAAATAAGGGAATCATGTTTCAAAAATTTCCTAGTTGTATACTACCCCATACACGGGTCGTGTAGAATTACTCGTGACTCCACAGAATCAAATTTCTACATACATTACCCCCCACACAGGTCGTGTGTATTTACTCGTGACTTCACAGAAGCAAAATTTCATACACTTCCAATGTACACGGGTCGTGTAGCCTTCCCTTATTTCGCAGCCTAATCATATTTTAACCGTAACTTTTTCATCCGACCTCCAATTGAGGTGATTCAAGTTGCGTTTGAAAGCTTAAAAAGAGATATATAACTATTATGTTTTAAGTTTTTATCAATTTCAAAATTATCAATTCTTAAATTCTGTTTCCTTTTAGCTAATGCAATTTTCAAACAAAGTTTAAAACTTGTTTTGTTTGTTGAATGTGTGTTTGCTTAGGAAATGGGTCTTTCTAGATAAAATGAGATAGATTAATGATATTTGATGTGTAATGATGACTGAGTGATATAATTAAGCATGAATTAATTGGATTTGTAGATTTAACACATAATTGAATTTCCATGATTGTTGAACTATAATTAGTTATGTGTATGTATAGTTTAAGTACAATTATTGATTTTATTTTGAATTTCTTGTTACAGTAAATGGTTCTTCAGTTGATTTTCCTTTGAGTGAAACTAGTGATTCTCTACTGAGTTTAGGTACATAGTAACTTGATTGTTATATGCTGGGAATAAGCATAATTGAACTTGACTAAAATTTCTATTGGCTTAATATTTGATTGAATTGATTGTCTATTACGCCGTTTAATCTAGTTCGAGAAACGAAAACCTTATCATGATGCAATGACACTATAGTTAGGTGCTTTAACCTTAGTCATGATACGATGACTTTACCATGATGCAATGGTACACTAATGGTACGCTATGATGCAATAGCAATTCTTTTATGGTTAAGTGGGTAATCGATGAAGAGTATAGTATCTATATAACATTTGCTTACACTTAAGAGGAAGTAATATGATTTAGTTCAATGTTTATGGGGAAGTGTGAACTAAATGATGTTATGGATTAAGTTGAGTAACGGCTATAAACTCTAGATGAGTTACTTATTTGGAATATATAAGGGATATAAGTATTCATACTGCTTATATCAACCTCTTGAGCAACTGCTGTTACTCAAGACCCTGAATTCCCAGAGCTTGATCTCGATGTTTGAATACCCCAATGTTGTTTTGTTAAATGAATACTAAAGAAAGATAAAGTCATATTGGTTGATGCATGGCATTAGAACAGGTTCGCTTGGCACTTCACTTTTGGATTTTGTTACTGTGTACTAGGCCTTTGGCTTACTGTTGCTACTTTGCAGGTATTGATGATGAATTGTACGATGATTTAGGATATGGGTTGGATTTCGAGAAGTTTATGGACGAATGGACGAGTAGAACCCGAGTGGCCTTGATTTTGAGAAGAAAGCTTGGAAGAAATTTTGTTTGAAAATTATATAACTTTATGTTAATGGCTTGTTAGATGAGCCTATTTTGTAAAAGACTTTAAAGTCTCCTAGTTATATTTCGTAATAAGAATATGTTGTAAAGTTTTGTAGTGTCATGTATTGACACAAACCCTTGTAATGGGGTTATATATATATATATATATATGTATGGATTGCTCTTGTAAGCAATCTTGTTTTGTTAAAAGTTGTTTATAAAGTTTTGTAGTCATAATCATACAATTCTCGTAAATTGTTAGTTTTAGGACAATCTTACATATAATATGAAAATGTTATATATGGTTGGGGACTCGGTACAGTAAATCTTGGGATTTAGTGGGTCGGGTCTTTAAGATATTATGATTATGTATATACTATTACTATAATTATTAAATTATAATGGTACTTATTACAATTACAATATTGGGTAAGAATCATATAGCATTGTTACAAGTTGATAAGTTATGTTGATTGATGTAATATTAGTAATATAATAATTAATATTATTAACTTATCAAAATTGCTTTAATATGTTGATCAAGTATAGTTTTATTTATTATATGTAAAAATAATCTTCTTCTTTTTGTTCTCGTTCTTGTTGTTACTACTACTGCTACAACTACAACTACTAATACTACTACCGCCAGTACTACTACAACCTATATTGTTAATTATAGTACGCTTTTGATGCTATTAAGCCATTACTACTACTACTACTACTATTGTAAATTGTAGTAATAGTTCGTATCATGTGCCTAAAACAAAGACATGATTAAATTGGTAAAGGAGAATTTTTTATGGGCATCAATTTTAGAGCTTTTGTATTTTCTTATAATTATTTATGTTATATTTTGAATATTTCCATATGTAATAAATTATTTATATGATTTAAGTGACTTCTAAGAATTTTTACTTACTAAAAAAGTGGTGTTATTAGTTTCTTTAAGGGATTATGATCATTTTTAATTACAAGTTACAAGACAATATTTATTTGCGATTTTTTTGGAAATTTACTCGTTAGATATTGTTTATTCTATGCGTTCGATGAATCTAAAAATATATTTATCTTTGTTTATTGATTACTTAGTGATTAATTTACGATATTCCTTATTTGAGAATTTTTTTAGGTATATTTATTGTTTTTCTAATTATTTTTTGAAATTGATTGATAATTCTTTTAAGTTTACTAAAGCCTTAATAATAAATTCTTTGATTTATCATCACTCATTGATCGCAAAAAGGTTAAGGGACATTTTTGTTGATAACGATTATAATTTCTTAAACTATAATTAAATTGTTTATATTTTAATATTCTTAAATCGTAAAAAATTGGGAGTTTTTTTTGGCAATTTTTACAAAAGCTTTTGAAGAATTTATGTCAATTATCAAAATTAAGTTATGCAAAAATTAGGGGGTTTACAACCTTATCAATTTTTGCAACATAATATTCATTTAAAATTTGGTGTTTCACTAGTCAATATTAAACCATACAGATACTCCGCATTTTCAAAAAGGGAAATTGAGAGGCAAATCAAGGAGATGTTAGAATAGGGGATAATAAAGGACAGTACAAGTCCAATTCTTCACCAGTCCTCTTAGTGAAGAAAAAAGGCAGATCATGGCGGTTTTGCATAGACGATAGAGCCTTAAATCAAGTTACTATAAAAGATGAATTTCCCATTCCTATGATTGATGAATTGTTGGATGAATTAAGATATGCAACAATATTTTCTAAGTTAGATCCTAAAGCTAGATACCATCAGATAAGGATGGCAAAGGAAGATGTCATAAAACTGCTTTTAGGACTCATAAAGGCCACTATGAATTCTTAGTGATGCCATTCGAACTTAGCAATGCTCCAGCAACTTATCAGTTGATCATCAATCATATTTTCAAGCCACATTTGTGCAAATTTGTCATAGTCTTTTTCGATGACATACTAGTATATAGTACATTATTACATGATCATGTTGCACATTTGTCTTAAGTATTTCATATTCTAGTTGAAAATACTTTTTATTTTAAGAAATCTAAATGTGCTTTTGGTATAGATACAATTGAGTATCTAGGTCATAATGTTTCTAAGGGCTTTGTGGGACCGGATACAACGAAGATTGAAGCAATAAGAAATTGGTCTTAACTAGTATCATTGAAATAACTTATAACACTTTTGGGATTGATAGGCTATTACCAAAGATTTAGTAGAAGTTTTGCTTTTGTAGCTTCTCCTTTGACTGACTTACTCAAGCAAGATAGTTTTCATTGGACTGATTTAGCTACTAACACTTTTGTTTCTTTAAAGTAGGCACTGTGTTTGGCTCCATTGCCACAACTTCAAGATTTTAATAAGCAATTCAAGAAAGAAAGTGATGCATCTGGTACTGGTATGGGAGCAATCTTATTACAAGAGGAGAAGCCAATAGCTTTCTTTAGCAAAAAGTTCCCAACACACTTGATGAAAGCTTCACCATATATTCAGAACTTCATGCATTCGTGGAAGCAATTCGCAAATGGAGACAATACTTATTGATGAGTCATTTTATTATTCATACTTACCATTGAAGTCCTAAGGAGTTGCTTACCCAAGTGATACAAACACCAAACCACTAAATAGTATTTAGTGAAGATTTTAGGGTATGATTATAATATTATGTGCAAAGCTGGTGTAGATAATAAAGTAGCATATGCCTTATCAAGACAATTTGATGGATAGATGTTGGCTATTACTTTCCCTTGTGCTGATCTTATTATCAAGCTTAAAGAGGAATATCACTCAAATCCAGAATTCAAAGATATTATTCAGCAGTTAGAGTTGGGTACTCAGTTGAAATGGTTCTTACAATGGATCAATGGAATTCTATATCATGGCAATATAATTTTTTTAGTTCCTACATCTCAGATTAGTCCCATGCTAACTTTTGAGTTTCATGACTCTGTTATGGGAGGTCATTTCGGTGTTGCTAAGACTTTACATTGTCTATCATCCCAATGTTTTTAGGATGGCATAAGGAAAATAGTGGTTGATAACATTGTGGGTTGTTTAATATGCCAACAAGTAAAACATTCTACAAAAAGCTCCTTTAGGTTTACTAGAGCCTTTACCTATCCTAAGTCAAGTTTGGGAGAATTTATCTATGGATTTCATTACTTGTTTATAGAATTCTCAAGGTGAAACAGTAATGGTGGTAGTAGTGGATAGATTGACAAACTACTGTCATCTAGGGGCATTAGATACACATTTTAGAGTATCTAATTTTGCTAAACTTTTTGTTCAGATGGTGATTCGTTCACATGGATTTCCTAAAACTATTGTTTTGGATCGTGATCTTTTTTTTTTTTAGAAAGTTTTTGAAGGAGTTATTTCAATTGAGTGGAATAAAATTGTCCTATAGTTCAGCCTATCATCCACAAATAGATGGCCAAACTGAGGTCATGAATAGAATCATCTAATAATATTGGAGATGTTTTGTGATAAATACTACATATGAATGGGTTTTGAAGTTGCCATGGGCTGTGTTTTCCCATGATACATTAGTACATTAGGGATTTCAATTAACTCCATTTGAGTTATTATATGGACGACCTCTTCCACTTATTCCTTTATATTCAAAAGGAACAAGTAACATTGAGGTGGTGGACTCAGATCTATCAGCTAGGGATGAGTTATTAGCTAAACTAAGGACTAATTTGGAGAAATCTCAAGTAAGGATGAAGAAGGCTACTGACCAACATAGAACTAATAGTTACTTTAAACCCAGTGATCTAGTGTTTGTAAAATTACAGCCTTACAAGAAAATTTCAGTTCATAAGGGTAAATATTCAAAACTTTCAAAGAGATTTGATGGCACATTTTGAATACTTAGATGAATTGGAGGAGGTGCTTATGAGTTGGAATTGCTAGAGGGGGCTGAAACTCATAATGTTTTCCATATTTCGATTCTTAAAAAAGTTGTTGGTCAACCTATGACTTCACTAGAATTGCTTAAGGAAGCTTTTAGTGGCCAACTAGTGATCTAACCCCTAGATATTTTCAATACGCAATGTGTTTAGCTACAACAACAATGGGTGTCTCAAATATTAGTTCAATGGCAAGGTTTGCCTATGCAAGATACATCGTGAGAGGATTTTCTAAGGTTTTGTCAATAATACACTAATTTTTAGCTTGAGGACATGGTGTTCTTTCAAGAGGGGGAACCTATTGTTACATCCGATAACAACAAATGGCAAAGAAAGAGCCAATCTAGTTCTTAGACTATGTTTCATAATATGGTTACAGATCATGATAAAGCATAGAAATTTAGTTACAATAATTGATAGTTTATAATAGAAATATAGTCAGAGTAATATCTCTAACTGATCTTGTAACTAAGATAGCAGATTTGTAGCAAATATCAGTTGTAAATATTTTTATAAATAGATGAAATGAAAATAACTAGGAATATCCCAATTATACCAACATTGGTGTCTCATCTTTGAGCCATTAGGAGTAGGATCATCTTGAAATCACTCAAACACATTTGCAATCACACAAACAACATAAGATAGAAACACGAGCTTTTGAGAGAAATACGAGATTTAGAAGAAAGAAAGACTTATCAGTTTAGAGAAACACGAGAGTGAAAGTGATGCTGGAAAGAGGATTCGATAGTAGGATTAAGAAGAGAACAAGGCCTAGGCTTAGTAATCAATTAGGCCATATCTTGACCTCGTTCTTCAACTGTAACTCATGAAGGCAAATCTACAAAATATGAAGCAAAACATAACAACCCCAGCAACATTCTCAACAACTTAGGATAGTTTGTAAACTCAAAATCATTTTATAAGACCCTTAGTTCTAATGATCAATGGGTTATCGAGAAGTTTTCTTTAGAGCTATTTCATTTATGGTCCAAAGCCTTTACATAAAAAAAAGGGCTTCAAAGACATAAATTCTATCTCTAAATGTAATTTTTTGTCGCAAAAACCATCATCTTTGATTTTATTTGTCGAAATATAACTTATTTTGCTCAATATCTATCATAAAATTTCTATCTTTAAATGCCAATTTTTTTTAATAGTGTTAATTCAATAGGAAGTATTGGCATCTCAACCATTAACTTGATTGCATGCTATAAACCAAATGAGAGGAAGAGATACAAAATGTTGATAGTAACCAAAGAATGATGATTGAAATGAAATCCTCAAGCTAAGTTGGTTGCTACAAATGCTAATGTAAGCCATGAAGGTAAACTAATCAAGGACAGAGTGCCAAACTTAAGGGTTACTACTTGGATTAAATTTTGAGTGTGTGTATGTAAGTTTCGAGTATGGAAAAGGAAAATTACAAATCCTTTCTTGTCGGTTAATAAAACAGCTATGAGTATAAATTCCATTCCAGTTGTTCAATGAAGAGAGGAGATATGACAAGAAAGAGCGACTTGTTGGGAATTTAGGGATCAAAGAGCAGCAGAAATAATTTTTTTTGAATAAAACTGTCATGCTCCAATGGGTACCCTAAACGTGACAGTCCGCCACACTCAATATTAAAGCTTAAGTATGACATCCTTAGCCATTCCCAAAAGCTTTTATATTAAGTGTAAGGCGTACTTTCACAACTTTAGAGGACCATATATGGAATTATTTAGCTTAAGGAGATATAAAAACATATTAAGAAAAGAGGATTCACAATAATTATCCATCCATAGCAAAGACTTTACAAACTTAGGGTCAACTCCCTTGATTACTAATCTATTATATGAATATTTGCATGTTAATACTAATGCTACACTTTATCTAAGTTTCTATTATCCAAAAGAGATTACCTGTCCGCAGGGTTCTCGTGGCCTTAACCATAAGTAAGGAAACTGCAAAAGATATCTATCGGGGTATAAGCTAATAGGCTTAGTGAGAACTATTTCCATAAATAACTTCTTGCAACAAGATTCAAACAAGTTGATTTAATCAAACAAATGTAATGCAGAAGCACGTGGGCAAACAAGCATATAGCTTTCCGGGAACTATATGTTGAATGAATTTGCGCCCTCCATTCGGGGTTTGGTGATACATAACCTCAATTCAAGTAGTTTTAAATAAAAAGTTTTCATGCTCGCGAGCACTCATCGCCAAGCATTCCGAATCTACTTGATTGACCTTGCTTTCGGATCTACCGCCAAGCATATTCCATTAAGGCCAAGCAATCGCTTTCGGATCTCCCGCAAGTGTTGCTTTCGACATGAGCTTACTATCCTTCTCACCCAAGGATAATAACCCAAAATGCAATGTGACTCACTTCGTGGTATGCATGAATTCATTTATTTATAAGGTCATAGCACAATTATTGTCAAATTTAAGGCGATCAAGGAATTTCATACAAATCAATATTATACTAAAACAACCATTTAAAACAATTCTGACTTCGATATTCTTAAAATTCTTTTAAAGAATTATTTACATACGTATCGGTTTATTTTTTTCCTAACTCTAATGCAACTAATTTACAAGCACAACAAGTATAGCTTTTAATGGAAATAAACTCACGATACCATGGTGACTATTCCTCTATGCGGGTGAGTCGTTCACACACTCCACTTAGTCGTAATAATCCTCGGGGTAAATGAATCCTTCCTCGGGGTCACCTAGCCAAAGAAAATACCCACAATGAGTTTTTCTTGATGATTTTCTTGAATTTTGACAAAACATTGTCAAAAGAACGTTAAAGTTCGTATAAAGGAATGTTCCAACTTAAAATGGCCATAACTTGGTCATTTTAACTCGGAATCGCGCATATAATATACCGATTTCTACCTACTCGAAAAGATCTACCCATTTCTAAAATTATTTTCAACAAATAAAGCCGTATAAGCTCCGAAACAGTGGTGACAAAATTCACCACGGATTTTCCAACAAAACAACCTTGGTTCAAGAAGTCAAGATTTTGCTTGATAAATACTTAGTTATCTATATAATTGAAAAATTCTCTTTTTATAACTATATAACTCATATTAAGCATGCTCAGATGTTTTTGTTGTCCATTTATTTTTCTTGAGTAAGATAATGTTGGTTTGAAGTTTTTAGAAAATATTGTTTTTGTGGATTTCTTGAAATGAATACCTTGTTTCCTTTTCGTTTTCTAAAACTTTATGTTGGTTTTATTATTTTTCCTAAGTAACCTTTTTTTTTTTGAAAATAAAATTTTCTACTTCCTAAGTTACATTAACACTATTTTGAAGTTTTTAGAAAATATGTTATTCTTCATATTTATTTTTCTTGTGCAAATTCCTTTGTCTATTTGTTTTAAAATCTTTGCTTGAAGTTTCTCATTCTTTTCTCATGCTTCATAGAAATAATTTATTCATACAAGTTTATTTTCTCGTAAAAACAAAGTGAATCAACATGTGACTTAGAAACCTTTTTCTAAAATTTTTGTGGTTTCTTCTTGTACTTTGGAAAGAAATAACTTTATTATTTTCAAACCATAAATTTTCTTTGCCTATTTGTTTGAAAATTCCACTTGAAAATTAAAGAAAATTTTCTTTTGAAAAACAAAGTGGAATAAAGATTTAAGTAGCTTTTTAAGTAAAAATAGTTTCTAGAATTATAGTGAGTTCTTTTTGTAACATGAAAAGGAATGAGCTTCTTTTTGTTATCTTTTAGATTTTATACTTTACATAAACTTATTTCTAATTGACAAAATTCTTTTGTTTACTTCTTTTAAATTAAAATTTTGGACAACAATCTAAATGAACATGATTATGAGGAATAATAAACAAAATAACATAAAACATAAATAATAAAGTCAAGTATTGGAGTCTTAGCTTTTTCAAGGCTCCCGGGACTAAGAAGGAACTGTCCCAAAAAAAATAAAATGAAAGAAAGAAAACTTGTTTTGACTTGATGAGGACAAGTCTAAGACTAGAGACTAGTCTTAATTCAACAAGGAATTAAATAAATAAATTGCAATGGAAAAGTAAGTTGCTTTGCATGAAATAAATAAATTGCAAGTGAGCTTATATGCTCTAAAGAATATGTATATATATATATAGATAATAATATATTAACAATAATGAAACAACATAAACATAAATGGATTAGCATGAACAAGAACAATACATGAACATAATGTAGTTTCCATAACTTGTAGTCTTTGGAAACTCACACTATGGTCATGTAAAGTTACATGACATGAAGAAGAAGAAAGAAATATAAAGTGGTTACCTAAAGAAGACTTTGATATGGTTATGTGGTTATGGGTTTTTGTTGTTGGTGGAAGTTGTTATGGAATTATTTTGGGAGAGTTTTGGGATGGTATTTTGAGAGAGAAAATTTGAGAGAGTTTTTGTATGAATTTGTGGGTAGTGAATGTGTGAAAGAAGTGAAGGTATGAGGGGTATTTATAGGAAAATGTGGGAGATAATTTGTGTTTAATTAAATAAATAAAAATAAATTAAATTGAGGGCATCAAGAGGGGGGGGCGCCGGCCATGTCCTTTAGAGGGGGATTGATTTATTTTTTTGACTTTTTGGAAAATAAAAGATGTAATATGTGAGGTAGATGTGATATAAAGTTATGGGAAAGGTAAAAAGTTAAGATTATAGGTTATGTAGAGTGTAAGAATAGGTGAAGAAAAAGTAGAGATAAAAGAATAGTGTAGAATAGTAATGAATAGTGTAATGTAAAGTAGATATGACAATTAAAGCCGGTAGTAAGAAAATGCGTATAAAGCTATCTGTTATTTTTATAGCTACCGAAAAATTACGAAATTGATATTTTTGAAATCTTATATTTTTACGAGTCTAACGGTGTATTCGAATATTTTTACTATTCCGGGCTTCCGGACACGTTTTTCGAGAACTGTGTCCGATCGGGTTCGAAGGACACCCGAATTTCGAAACTGAAATTTTTATAAAACCTATGGTTATTACGAACTATTCTAGCTTATCATCCCAACTTCGTTTTCTAGGGCCAAAGAAAACGGCAATGCCGGATTTAGTTTGATACGGTAAACTAGGGTTTTGTTGACCTTTAGGGTTTCGTTTGACTTCCGGTTTAGGGTTTTATGCTAAACCGATTCCGAAAATTTGGGGGTTTACAACCTACCCCCCTTAAAGAAAGTTTTGTCCTCAAAACTTGGAAATTCCTACTTGTGGTTCTAACCAACTTGGTTACTTGGGTTATGCGTCATTCTTCAAAAAGATCCTCTTAATGGATTTCCTTATTTCTCATCCTCCGAACTTTTGTGAATAAATATCTGTATTGGGTATATCTTCTAAGGAAAATTCTCCTTCATTAACTTTTATCTCCATAACTTGATTCCTCAACCATTTGTTAAATGGGGAATTGTTGCACATCTCCAAATAATCTAAACTTCCTTCTCGTCTTATTACTTCTCAAAAGATCATGTGGTAATTACTTCCTACCCTTAAACGCACATGATTTTTCCATTTTGAAATTTCTAAGGTTCATCTTTTTTTATCAGTCTTTATCTCTACCTTGTGCCTTTATCATCTCATGAGACAATCTTGATTGTTCCTCCAGGGTTTTTGCCTTTTTGCTAACAATGTGAGAAATCCAAAATTTTGTGAGAAGGTTAATTCCGTTTTCTTATCCCGACATTACTGAGTCCTTATAGGTTCTTTCATTCTTTGATGTTCTTATTTCTTTATCCATATTTCATTTCTTCTAATGTCCCTTGAACTTTGGTATATCTGAGCTCTTCTTGATATGTTGTTGATCCCAAATTTATGAACCGTACTCATGATTCTTTCTTACTGACTTCCTTATCCTTAGTTATGCTAAATCACCCTTTGGCCTCTTTTAATACACCCTTTTTTCCTATATCTCTTCTTTATCCTTCGTATCTTCTCATCTAAGCTCTTTTATTATTTCTATACGGTTGGTCTTAATATCTTACCGACTGGTTCTTCTTTTAAACCTTGTTGTGAAACTCCAACGTTCGACTTTTCAACTCCTTTTTATTAACTTCCTATACTTAAGATCACACTCTTCGATTACTTCTTTCTTCCTTCAGGTTATATCACTATTTTTGTCAACTATTGGCTTGTGCAACAGGGTTTCATATTCTTGGTTTGAGTCCAGAAAGCGTTACCAAAACTTGTGGGGTATAAAGAATCCGATGGTCATTCCTCCTTGATTTGATCCTTTGTTGGTGGGATCGTGATCTTAATCTTGAGAAAAACGTTTTTGCTCCTTACTTTGTTCCTTTCTGAAAGTTAACACGTTGGTTTAGGGGTTTATTCATTATAAGCTGAACGGGTATATTTCGTGGTGGTATGTTGTATAAGATCTTTGGTCTAGGGTTTCTTGTTTGCTGTTTCTCCAACTTCTTATGGGTTATTAATGTAGTTACCAAATCTGATCCTTTCCTTTGGATGAAATCTGTATCCAGAAAACTTCTTATTGAAGCCCACGAATATCTCCAAAGGTCGATTTCTCTTCACTCTCTTTTAGTCATTTAATTTCCTTTATTAACTCGAAAGAGTGTATCTCTTCTTTTCTTATACTAGCAAGTCTTTCGCCCAATATTCTCTTTTCGTTCTATGTTCTCCTTGCATCTTCTTATTGGGGTCCTACTTGAGAGGTATACATCTTATCCCAAAGATTACTTAATTCCATTATTCCTTAGAGTCACGGGTGACTTCATGTCCTTACGTCATCGTTGAAAGATCGACCAATATTTTCTTGGGTTTCATTATTCTTTGCATTATCTTAAACTAGGTTGATTGTTTGTCATTGGTAGTCTAGATACACCAAAAGAATGTAACACTTTGAATTCCAAGAGAGTAAAACATTCTTATTTACTAAAACTTCTTATGTACACATTAGGGGATTATTACTCCTATTTATCCTTATAAAGAAAACCTTACACTTTTCCGTTACTTTAAATAAAGAAACAACATCAATAAAAGAAGGTTGGAGATTGACTGGTTCCTGCATCGCTGTTATAACCTCTAATGTACTCCAAGGCAGTCAAGTTTCCATTTTCTTTGTTCACTTCTTCACTTATCCATCGTCCCTCCAAGTTGTAGATTCGAATTTTTGAAGCAGTAGATCCTGGTCTGCTTTCACTTCCACTTCCATTTCCCTTCTCCACTTTTATAGGAACAACTTCTTTTGATGATCTTGATAGAATATTCCTTCCTTGTGGACAGTTGTTGGCAAAATGCCCTTTCTGATCGTAGACATGGCAAGTATTAACTCCTCTACTTGGGCATTTTGATATCTTATGGTCTGTATTTCCACAGAAGAAACATTTCCTAAATAGCTGGGGGCACTTCTTTGGGTAGTGTGCTCCACTGCACTTCCAACACTTAATATCTCTTGGTGTGATCCTTCTATTGTCGTTATTGGAGATCTTGATTTTCTTTGATGGAGGCATGAGATTGGGTTCTACATAAAACTTTCTCTCAACGATTGGGTCTTCTTCTTCTTCTATTCTTTCTCTCCTTTTCCTCGCTCCTTCTACGATCTGAGCTCTTTCCACCAGTTCTCGAAAATTCCTTATGTCGAATTCTTCCAACCTCATCCTTAGGTTTTCATCCAATCCTCCTATAAAGACTTGTCTTTTCAATTCTTCACTGTACTTATAGGAGTCAGGTGCATATTGCAACAATCTACTGAATTCAGTCTCATATTGTTCAATTGTTCTACCCTTTTGAACAATTTGCAAGAAGTCCGCACTATACCTTACTCGTAAACTTCCTGGAAAATAATTCTCCAAAAACTCATGTCTAAACATTTCCCAAGTGATTGGAGTAATTAGATCTCTTTTCCTTGACTCCTACCATATCCTAGCGTTTAGACGAAGCATGAATGTTCCATACTTGATTTGCAAATGGGGCGGAACTTCATATGCATCAAAAGACATCTCTATTTGAGATAGCTAATCTTCGGCCTCCTCTGGTTTATCATAGGCTCCTTCAAAGTAGTGGTTGCTCTTGATGAAGTCAGGTAACATGCTTTTATATGGCCTTGGCGGTGGAGGTGGAGGTAGGGGTGCACTTTGGCTATGCATGTTCCTATGCATAGATGCCTCTGTTGAAACCTGTTGTGGTGGTGGGGTTGGTATAGACATCGGGGCTATTTCTGATGCTGTTGCTGTCGTTGCCTCTGGTACCGGTGCTTGTGTTGGCATGTTTTGGCTAATTTCTTCTAATACGTGGGTTAGGTGTCCTAATGTGGCGTGTAGGTCCATTTGAGGTGCGGCGGCTCCTTGAACAGCAGGTTGATCTACTTCTACGTCTGGTTGGTTAGAGGCGCTTTGTTCCTCCCTTCGTCTACTTCTATTTCGGCTGTTTTAAACTTTTCTAAGTCAGTTTTTATAAAATTCTGATAACTTAATTAAATTTTTGCCGGAATTGGTGGATATAATGGAAATTTAAATATGCATAAAAGCAAACGGAATTTAAATCAAACAATTTCTGAAATCAAACTTAGAGCATCATCATAGAAATAAAGTTCATACACGAAATCAGAAATAAGACAAATCACTAAAAGATAGACTAGGGTCATGGATCTAGTCTATGATTACAAAATCTAAGCTGGACTTCTAGGGATATGCTCCGTTTTCCTTTTCTCCCTCCTTCATTCTTCGGGTGCATCTCCCGGATTACTGCTGGATGACCCTGGGTTCAAACTCCTCATGATTTGGTTGAAGTGTTTTCTTCTCTTTCGTTCTCTCTCCCATTCTCTTTCGTGATAGCCAATCAGTTCCTCATCCGTCATTACTGGTGCTATTTCATCAATGGTCTTCCAAGTGATTGTTCCTTCGGTTCATACTGTTGTTTTCGTTGCCGGGCATTTTCCGTATCCATCGTGGAGTCTATTCCTTGTCCTCCCCGAACATGTCCTCCTTCTAGGTAGCGGATGATTCTTAACTCATCGCTAGTCCAAGGTTCCTCGACTCCTACGGCGGCTTGGTCCCTTATCTCTTGCGCCGGTCTTTCTCCTTGATTTTCCTCTGAGTCCTCACCGGTTCATCATCCGAACTATCACTCGCCTCCTGCATTGGTTCATCTCTTATCACAGTTCCATCTTCTCGCAATCGTAGGGCCTCGTTCCTTCCTAGTTGGATTCCTGTGAAAGTAGGTGGCTCGGTGGATACTTCCGTTGGGGGTCGTAGTATCCCCTGATATACTCCATGCCAATGGAAAGTATTGTTGAGGTCGGCCCTCATCCATTCGAGGTGATCCATCAAATCATCATGGGCATAGACAAACATCGGTCCGATCTTGGTCCAAGTCCGAAAATCTAGTGGGGTTCGACCTCCCTCTTCTCTAAGAATGAAGGTTGCTTCCTTCAGCATTGGTCGGTGGCTTGCGATAGCAATGATTCGTTCCACAGCATATATTACCTCCAACTTGGTCATTCTTTTGCCTATAGGGCAGTTGTGAATAGTCCGTAACACTCCTTTCCATTCGGTTTGCATCATTCCCCTCTTCCAGATTTGGAACATTTCTTGAATGGTCTTAGGTTGTCCTGCTAGGGCAAATTCTTCACATAAAACTCTAAGTCTCATTCGGTAATTTCTGGTGTTTCAAAGGGTCCTTTCGGAAGTTCTTGGCTTGGAGACGGGCCTCATCTATGGTGATCTACGTAAAAGAAAGATATTAGAAGACTTATTCTACCCATTCTATTTCATCTAAGTCTTCTTACTTCTATCTAAGTCAATTCTTCTTAAGTCCATTTCTATAATTATGACTCCTAGGTTCTTAAACCATGCTCTGATACCAACTTAAACTGTCACGCCCCAATGGGTACCCTAAACGTGACAGTCCGCCACACTCAATATTAAAGCTTAAGTATGACAACCTTAGCCATTCCCAAAAGCTTTTATATTAAGTGTAAGGCGTACTTTCACAACTTTAGAGGACCATATATGGAATTATGAAGCTTAAGGAGATATAAAAACATTTAAGAAAAGAGGATTCACAATAATTATTCATTCATAGCAAAGACTTTACAAACTTAGGGACTCCCTTGATTACTAATCTATTATATGAATATTTGCATGTTAATACTATGCTACACTTTATCTAAGTTTCTAATATCCAAAAGAGATTACCTGCCGCAGGGTCCTCGTGGCCTTAACCATAAGTAAGGAAACTGCAAAAGATATCTATCGGGGTATAAGCTAATAGGCTTAGTGAGAACTATTTCCATAAATAACTTCTTGTAACAAGATTCAAACAAGTTGATTAATCAACAAATGTAATGCAAAGCACGTGGGCAAACAAGCATATAGTTTTCCGGGAACTATATGTTGAATGGATTTGCGCCCTCCATTCGGGGTTTGGTGATACATAACCTCAATTCAAGTAGTTTTAAATAAAAAGTTTTCATGCTCGCGAGCACTCATCCAAGCATTCCGAATCTACTTGATTGACCTTGCTTTCGGATCTACCGCCAAGCATATTCCATTAAGCCGCCAAGCAATCGCTTTCGGATCTCCGCCAAGTGTTGCTTTCGACATGAGCTTACTATCCTTCTCACCCAAGGATAATAACCCAAAATGCAATGTGACTCACTTCGTGGTATGCATGAATTCATTTATTTATAAGGTCATAGCACAATTATTTCAATTTAAGGCGATCAAGGAATTTCATACAAATCAATATTATACTAAAACAACCATTTAAAACAATTCTGACTTCGATATTCTTAAAATTCTTTCAAAGAATTATTTACATACGTATCGGTTTATTTTTTCCTAACTCTAATGCAACTAATTTACAAGCACAACAAGTATAGCATTTAATGGAAATAAACTCACGATGCCATGGTGACTATTCCTCTATGCGGGTGAGTCGTTCACACACTCCACTTAGTCGTAATAATCCTCGGGGTAAAGGAATCCTTCCTCGGGGTCACCTAGCCAAAGAAAATACCCACAATGAGTTTTTCTTGATGATTTTCTTGAATTTTGACAAAACAATGTCAAAAGAACGTTAAAGTTCGTATAAAGGAATGTTCCAACTTAAAATGGCCATAACTTGGTCATTTTAACTCGGAATCGCGCATATAATATACCGATTTCTACCTACTCGAAAAGATCTACCCATTTCTAAAATTATTTCAACATAAAAAGCCATATAGGCTCCGAAACAGTGGTGAAAAATTCACCACGGATTTTCCAGCAAAACAACCTTGGTTCAAGAAATCAAGATTTTGCTTGATAAATACTTAGTTATCTATATATTGAAAAATTCTCTTTTTATAACTATATAACTCATATTAAGCATGCTCAATGTTTTGTTGTCCATTTATTTTTCTTGGTAAATAATGTTGGTTTGAAGTTTTTAGAGAATATTGTTTTTGTGATTTCTTGAAATGAATACCTTGTTTCCTTTTTGTTTTCTAAAACTTTATGTTGGTTTTATTATTTTTTCCTAAGTAACCTTTTTTTTGAAAATAAAATTTTCTACTTCTAAGTTACATTAACACTATTTTGAAGTTTTTAGAAAATATGTTATCTTCATATTTATTTTTCTTGTGCAAATTCCTTTGTCTATTTGTTTTAAAATCTTTGCTTGAAGTTTCTCATTCTTTTCTCATGCTTCATAGAAATAATTTATTCATACAAGTTTATTTTCTCGGTAAAAACAAAGTGAATCAACATGTGACTTAGAAACCTTTTTCTAAAATTTTTGTGCTTTCTTCTTGTACTTTGGAAAGAAATAACTTTATTATTTTCAAACCATAAATTTTCTTTGCCTATTTGTTTGCAAAGGTCTTTACTTGAAAATTCCAAAGAACCATTTTCTTTTGAAAAAAACAAAGTGGAATAAAGGTTTAAGTAGCTTTTTAAGTAAAAATAGTTTCTAAAATTATAGTGAGTTCTTTTTGTAACTAAAAAAAAGAATGAGTTTATTTTTGTTATCTTATAGATTTTATACTTTACATTAACTTATTTCTAAGTGACAAAATTACTTCTTTTGTTTACTTATCTTTTAGAAATTAAAATAGAGGGGAGATTGATTTAGTTTTTTGACTTTTTGGAAAATAAAAGATGTAATATGTGAGGTAGATGTGATATAAAGTTATGGGAAAGGTAAAAAGTTAAGATTATAGGTTATGTAGAGTGTAAGAATAGGTGTAAGAAAAAGTAGAGATAAAAGAATAGTGTAGAATAGTAATGAATAGTGTAATGTAAAGTAGATATGACAATTTAATGCCGGTAGTGAGAAAATACGCGTATGAAAGCCATATCTGATATTTTTAGCTACCAAAAAATTACGAAATTGATGTTTTTGGAAATCTTATAATTTTACAAGTCTAATGGTGTATTCGGAATATTTTTACTATTCCGGGCTTTCGGACATGTTTTTCGAGAACTGTGTCCGATCGGGTTTGAAGGACACCCTAATTTTGCGAAACTGAAAATTTTATAAAACCTATGGTTATTACGAACTATTCTAGCTTATCATCCCAACTTCGTTTTCTAGGGCCAAAGAAAACGGTAATGCCGGATTTAGTTTGATACGGTAAACTGGGGTTTTGTTGACCTTTAGGGTTTCGTTTCACTTCCGGTTTACGGTTTTATGCTAAACCGATTCCGAATATTTTGGGGTTTATAAAAACAAACTCTAAATCCCCAATTTTGATCCATGCGATTCAATCAAATTAGAACGGATGGAATTACCTTTTGATGCTTTAAAAAAATTTCAGAAATTTGGATATGAGATGTTGCAAGCGCGAACACCCTCTATTGTAAGATTCCTTATATGTAATGTATGCTATGTTAGTATTTTGGAAATTTCTAAGAAGTGTATTTATTTTGACTTGAAGACAATAGAGGATATATCCCTAAGAATTGTAATTTACCATGTTTATGTTTATGATAAGTATTCTCCTTGCCTTGTTACTTAATTAATATCAATATAAATGTGCTACTCTGATGCGTTCTCTTTGTTGTGATGTACTCCTTGTACATGATATGGAAGCCTCTGCGTGACTGAGGTAGTCATTCTTAGGCTTTAGTATTGTATACGGCGGACTGCCATGTTTAGGGTACCCCTCGGGGCATGACAACTATAATTGCCTTGAGAGAGGTGTTGTGAGACTTTTTGTCTATTGTTTTTAAATTCATAGAGTTGGTTTTTAAATAAAGGATTTTTAAGCTTTATGCGGGTCTGGACTATTAATAGCTTGAGAAAATATTTCGGTGGTTTTGTCTAGATCTAGAGTTACTGACCTTGAGAGAGGCTTTAACTTTTCTTAATGAATCCAATAGTACAAATACACCAACAACAACTCTCTCAGAGTTTCGATTCGAATTCACTTGATAAGCAATTGGTAAAGCAAACCCTAGGCTATTGTCTTGCTTAGTTACAAACCAATCCTTACTTTTGCCCTGAAAACATTTGTGAATATTCATTAACATAGTCGAGATTTTGTTTTCATTATGATTTGCTAAATTTTTCCTTGGCTAGATGATAGACGAAATGCGAGTATGATAGATAGCATCGATCCCTTGGGATTTGAGCTAATTCTTTCTATACTACTTGAGTGGGTGCACTTACTTAGTTCTTGGTAGTTGCTAACCGAAGTTGGACATAACTAATTAGCTTTATAAAATTTCAAAGCTTCCACTTCAAGTTGTTCTTTTAAAAGGCCTTTTATACAACTCAAACCAACTAATCCATGAACCAGTCTTACACCCAATACCAAAGATTTTGCATTACTAAGGTAGTCATTATTAAGCTTTGTTATTGAGTATGGTAGACTATTACGTTTAAGGTATCCTTTGGTGCATGATAGAGTGCTATGCTAAGTTGGTGCCTTCTCAAATTCAATGATATATCCCATGGATTCAAGGCATGACACTTGAAGGTCAATAACTCCTAAACTTTCAAATAATTCAAAGTGTAGAGAATTTGATATTGTTAATATTCATTTCTTGCTCAACCTCTCAATCCTCTACTTCTTCTGTGAAATCTGAATTTCATCATTCATATACTCAAATGAAATCTCTTCCTAAAATTTACCTTGCTCAACAAATTTTTCATGCACAGGATGTTAAAAACGATTGTTTCATCAATCACATCATTAACATCCTCCATCATCATATCACACTCAACATGTTCAAAATCATGCATATTATCTTCTTCATTGAAAAGCTTTTGTGATGATGATGCATTCAAAATAGAATTTTCATATTCATGAGCTAAGGTGTCTATGTAAACCCCGGAAATTTTCCACATTAGTACATGACTCTAAAGTAGAATGTATGAACTGGTTAATAAACTTAGATTTCAATAAAAACCTAAGAATAGATCAATGCATTGATTTTGGCTAGATAAGGATTTAGAAATCAAATAAAGAACTTCTTTAACCCTAATTGATACCAAAAACGAGATTTCGTATCTTGAATGGATAATTCGAGATATGATTAAAGGAAATCTAAATTTCAAATCGGAAACTTGTTATACAAATAGATTAAATAGAAAAATATAAAAATAGAGATTAGATGACTGCTTTTAAACTCAACAATGATTTGAGATTAGAACAATGAATAATAATGAGCTTATGCATGATTTAAACCCTAAATTCAAGATCCCTAAATAGTATTAAACACTACTAATAAGATTTCATAATAGGTATAAAAAACTAAAGATATATATATAATTTAGCCTTTATATCAATTGCGATATTAAGTAGTTAATCAACTACGCTTATAGACAGGAAACGATAACCTAAAGATAAACCATTAGGATTATAAATACAGAATGAAAACATAAACTGATGTATAACTCAAGATCTAAACTTCAAATAAATAATTGAATCACACCATTGTTCTAATTAGGGTTTTCTTAAGCTATTGGATCCTAAAACAAAAATTGACCTAATGAGCTTACGAAACCCGAATCGCGGGAGATAAAATTCTACAAATAATTAATCACGTAAATTTAAAACTTAAAGTTGTATTGTTTAATAACCTAAGTATTTTGTAGAATCCTATAAACATATTTTTGTACAAAAATTCTTAAATATTAGCTAATTTGTACAGTATACTTAGTAAACTATCCTAAAACTAAGTTAAATAACTAACTAATATTAATATGTAAGAGTTGTTTTGTTTTGCCGGCTGCAAGTTGTTCATGGATGGCTTGGATTACATAGAGGAAGGAGAGCCGAAATTTGCTTCAATAATGCACCAAATTGTCAAAAAATTAACTCTCACTCCAATTAAAGATTGCCAACTCAACCTCACATTTATGACAATGAAAACAAGTGACAAAACAGTGTGCAAGTGGGAAAAAAATGGATGCAAAATGCGAAGGAAAAACCATCTCCTTTTTCTCCTCTATATATACATATAATTAAAGCTCTTAATGAAGAAACAAACAAACATTAAATACTCTCAAACTTTCCAGATCAAACCCACTTGAAATCAATAGCCAAAACAACCTAAAAACAGAAATCAAACCACTCAAATCATCCTAGTTCGAATCAGAAGAAAAACTAGTACGAAAAACGCTTGAAACAAGCTCAAGGTAAGTTGATGTATTTTGAATGGTTTTCTTTTAAAACTAAGGATTGGAACTGACTTTTGATAATCATAGGAACCTAACCAACATAAAAAAAAGCTTCGAATTCCATCGGATTGGCTCAACCGAGGTAAAATTTGAAAACCGTAGTTGTACTTTACTAGAATTGAAATTTAAGAATATATACTTGTAGAAGCGTTAGAAGTTGTTGTATATATATAAACAAGATATGGAAGCACTTAGGAATGGTTTAGGAATGTTTTTGACGCAGAAAATTTAAGAAATATGAATTGATTCATCGGAGAAGAGATGAACAGTGCTAACACTGTCCATAAGCCGGCAGTGTAGAGGTAGCTTACACTGGAACAGAAGTTACGTAAAACTTATTTTCACATAAAATGAACTAACACCGGCTATCTAAGATTTTACGCCGGCAGCGTAGAGTATGGCGTAGATGGGAACGCTGGCAGCTTACAAGCCAGTGCACCTGATATGAAATTTTATTTAAAATAAAAGAACGCCGGCACCTGGGTTTCATGCCGGCGACGTTTGAGCCGGCGTACACTCACATTTCTTCTACGGGAAGCTTGTTTGATATGAACAAAATATATATATATATATATATATATATATACAATAAGCACTACTAAACATACATTATATATATATGATAATATAGAATTTATTAAGTAGATAACTAAATACAAACATTTAGAATAAATTTATGTAATGCATGATAAGTCTTAAAATCCTAAAATTAGAGAGAAATATTAAGTGTTAATAAAAATTATAAATAATCAAATATTTGTTCTAGATAGATAAATAGATAAAAATGGAAATTGAAATAAGCTAAATTTACTATTAATATGACTTCTAAATATGACAAAATAATTACATGAAATAAATTAGGAGAAACACGACGACACTAAGTAATAATAAATGTATATGAATTACTATATTGAGTTCGGTATAGAATAACATAAAATTAGTATTAATCACTACAAAACTTGATAAATATCAAATTTAGGACACTACACACGTATAGGAATTTAGCTATATAATCTATATTATATTGATGAATACTTTATTCATCTCAATAGGTGACTTTGATACCCTAGAAGATCTTCCGGCAGATTATTATGATTAAGTCACCATGAACAAGTGAGTAATTCAGTCATATTATACTGTTTGTACTTGTAGATAACTAAACATGTAATGCAAAGATAGTAAATGAAAGTGTGACAGAAATATGTTATGATTTGATAGTATGATTATTAATCTACCATTACAAAAGTGATAATATAATTTGATGCTGTGAAGTAATATGATGATGATTGCGTGTAATGTATGATCACCATAAAATTGAATAAGAACTATTAACTTAATAAAATAATCTGGTCATGCATTGCACATACTGCATTATTGCATATATAAATGGGTGACAGCCTGCTATGTATTAATATTTCGATTCTCTGTTAATGCTTGGTTTTTCTAAAAGTGTTAGTTCTTCCAAGGTTTTCTTTGTTCCGTTGGTTCTACGGGAACTAAGTGGTAATGAAGAACGCCGCCCGTAGTATCACTTTGAAATGATTAATACTTAGAGAGTTTCTAAGAATGGATACAGGATATGGTCAGTTAAATCTATTATATTTAAAGTGATAACCCTAAAATGAGAAATCGTTGATTTTCCTGTAAACTTAGTCTCTCTTGGGTAGGTGGGTCATAAGGTAAATGTTCTTCAACCCTAAAAAAGAGGGTGTAAATCTTTTTCCCTATTTGGATTCTAGGTCATCCAATCTTGTATCTGAGCATATGATTGAGTGATTGCATTACATATGATTTGTTAATAGCTTATTTGATTGTGTAATATGTCTAATTATTCACTGAACCGTGGTTCGATCATACTCCAATAGTCTTTTTAGGTTTACACTTCGACCCTGGTTAATCACTTCCAGGAACATGGCTCTAGTAAGAGCTTAGGAGCTGGAAGTCTATGGTTATACTTGGGATTAATGGTTATGTTTTCCTAGAATAGATTAGCTAGTACTATTTTATTAATTATGAACTACAAAAAGACTACATGGTTTGTAATAGTTCTATGATACTTCATGATGATCAAGATAGCAGTTATTCACTAGTTTGTTTCTTACATGTATTTATCATTTCTTATCAAAGCAACTAAAAGATCTTGTTGTTTTGAAAATCTGTCATTCTCTGAAGGTAATCTAGTGATAGTATTCAATTGAGACTTATCTACTTCTACTAGGGTACCCTCGGGGCATGACAATCGAAGTTCTCATTAACTTGTTCTTCATTACAAAGCATTGGGCAAACATGGATTAGCACATAAATAGTACCATTCTTGCTCACCATAGTTCCAGCACACATTATTCACTTCATTTTTGAGTTCATTTTTTTGAGAATTATTAAATACATTCCAATAATGATTTTTTGTATCCACCAACCAAAATCCATGAAGTTGGAATGGCTTATTAGGTTAAGCTTAATGAGAAAAATTTACCTCTAGTTCCAGCAAAACAAAACAAAAGAAAAGAAACTGCAAGATGAATAGTATTAAGCTTTCAAAATATCACCAATTTTCTCTAGCAACAGCACAAAAAACTTGGTTTATTATTTGGGAAAACCAAAGACCTAGTTTTAAATTTTTATTTTATTTTCTAAATCTTTATCTAACTATGGTCTCAATAAGGCAAAATGTAAGCCCCTAGATTTTTCGATAATATAAGCAAACCCTAAGAACCAGAAGTCAAAACAAAACCCTAAAATTAACCTAGTTCTATGTTAGTCTAGTGAATCTAGATCCGGCAATCCCGTGTTCTTAAACCTTAGAAAAAAAATTGAAATAATTGTGAAATATGGTTCGTAATAATATTGGAAAGCTTAAAAATATCAGATTCGTAATTTTCAAGTGTCCTTCGGATCCAAACGGGATCAGTTTTCGAAAACCGTGCCCCAGAGCACTGGATAGTAAAAATATTCCGACAACACCAATAGATTCGTAAAAATATAAAGTTTTCAAAAATATCAGTTTTAGAATTTTTCGGTAACTAAAAATATCAAATATAGCTTAATTACGCATATTTTCTTGACTATCATATTTTAATTGTCTAGTCTACATTCATAGTACTTTTCTACTATTCATTACTATTCACCTATCTCTACTTTTTCTTACACTCTATTCTTACACTCTACCATACCTATACCTTACAATTTACCTTCCCCATACAACTTTAATCACATCATACCTTACACATTACTTCTTTTAATACAAAATAAACAAAACAAATAAATTTCACCCCCATTCACAAGCAAAACCGGCACCCCTCATGTCCTCTTCCATCCAATTTTATTTTCAATTTCAATTAATTTTAATCACACTAATTTCCACTCCAAAAATCTATAAATACCCCCTTCCTCTTTCATTCTTTCACACAACTCATTTCCTACTAAAACTCTCCTAAAATCACTCCACAAAATCACTCTCCCAAAATCTCTCTCAAGTTTCTTCTTTTCTTTAGAAAACCAAGTCCCACATAATACTACAACCCATTTCTTTTCTTCTTCAACCAACACATAAACCTTAGGTAAAAGTTTCTTTCATATACTCATCATGTTCATATAACTTAACATGAGTTTAGTGTATGTTTCTTAGACTCATTGAGTTAAAAAGCAACAATTTATTCATGCTTTGTTTTTGTTCATGTTCTTATTTTCTTTATGTTACTATTATATTATTGTTTCTAACCTAACTTATATAAGTATTATGTATATATATTAATTTAGAGCATATAAGCTTATTTGTTATTTATTTATTTTCAAGTCTTGCAATTTATTTATTTACTTGTTTTGTGCAAATATTAAGACTAGTCTTTCTAGTCTTAGACTTATCCATATCAAGTCAAAATAATTTTTTTTCTTTGCTTTTCTTTTCTTTTGAGGACTAGTCTATTCTTAGTCCCGGGATACCTTTGTAAACCCCTAAATTTTCGGAATCGGTTTAGCATAAAACCCTAAACCGGAAGTCAAACGGAACCCTAAAAGTCAACAAAACCCTAGTTTACCGTATCCATCTAAATCCGGCATTGTCGTTTTCTTTGGCCCTAGAAAACGAAGTTGGGATAATTAGCTAGAATAGTTCGTAATAACCGTAGGTTTTATAAAAATTTCAGTTGCGTGAAATTCGGGTGTCCTTCGAACCCGATCGGACACAGTTCTCGAAAAACGTGTCTGGAAGCCCGGAATAGTAAAAATATTCCGAATACACCGTTAGACTCGTAAAAATATAAGTTTTCCAAAAATATCAGTTTCGTAATTTTTCGGTAAGTAAAAATAACAGATATAGCTATTATACGCGTGTTTTCTTACTACCGGTACTTTAATTGTCATATCTACTTTACATTACACTATTCATTACTATTCTACACTATTCTTTTATCTCTACTTTTTCTTACACCTATTCTTACACTCTACATAACCTATAATCTTAACTTTTTACCTTTCCCATAACTTTATATCACATCTACTTTACATATTACATCTTTTTTATTCAAAAAGTCAAAAATAAATCCCCCCTTCAAGACATGGCCGGCGCCCCTCCCCTCTCCCTCAATTTGTTTAATTTTATTTATTTTAATCACACAAAAATCACTCCTCATTTCCTATAAATACCCCCTCTTCTTTCACTTCTTTCACACCACTTCTACACTAAAATTACTCTCTCAAAATCTCTCAAGAATTTCTCTCCAAGAAGTTCTTTCAAGAAGTCCTCTTTAGCTCATCTCCTTTAGGTAAAATTCTTCAAGAAGTTTCCATGTTCATCTACTTAGTATGAACTTAATGTGTGTTTTCTAAAACCATGAAGGTTAAGAAAGCAACAATAGGTTCATACTTTGTTTTTGTCCATAATCATAATTCCTTTATGTTCATGTTTCTTTTATATTCATTTATGTTTCTCTTATGTTCATTTATGTCTCTTTTATGTTCATAACTATCTACTATATCTATATAGCTATATATACTATTTAGAGCATATAAGCTCATGATCTTGCAATTTATTTACCTTTCATGCAATTTATTTACTTCAATGCATTTTATTTATTCCAAGTTGTTTTTAAGACTAGTCTCTAGTCTTAGACTTGTCCTCATCAAGTCAAAACAAGCTTTTCTTTCTTTCATTTCATTTTATTATGGGACTAGTCTACTTCTTAGTCCCGGGAGCCTTGAAAAAGCTAAGACTCCAATACTTGACTTTATTATTATGCTTTATGTTATTTTGGTTATTATTATTCTCATAATCATGTTCATTTAGATTGTTGTCCATAATTTTATTTAAAAAGAAGAATTTTGTCACTTAGAAATAAGTTTATGTAAAGTATAAAATCTATAAAGCAACACAAAATAAACTCATTCCTTTTCATGTTACAAAAAGAACTCACTATAATTTTATAAACTACTTTTACTTTAAAAAGCCACTTAGATCCTTATTATCCCACCTTGTTTTTCAAAAGAAAATATTTTGTTGACAAAAATGGTTCTTTTCATAAGAAAGAAAATAAGATGGATGACTAAGGAAATTTTTAAGTAAAGACCTTTGCAAACAAATAGGCAAAGAAAATTTATGGTTTGAAAATAATAAAGTTATTTCTTTTCAAGTTACAAGAAGAAGTTAATAAGATTATAGAAATTAGTTTTTCTACAAAAAGTCCTTAATTGTTCCACATTGTTTTTATGAAGAAAACAAATTTTCATGCATGGATGATTATTTTTGAAAAATATGAGACATGAGAAAAAGAATGAGAAATATCAAGTAAGGATTTTTGCAAAACAAGTAAACAAAGGAATTTACACAAGAAAAATGAAGAATAGCATATTTCCTAGAAAACTTCAAATATAGTATTAATGTAACTTAGAAAGTAGAAAATTTTATTTTCAAAGGTCACTTAGAAAAAGATAAATAAAACCAACATAAAACGTTTTTAGAAAATAAAGAAAACAAGGTATTCATTTCAAAGAAATTTGCAAAAACAATTTCCGAAAAGCTTCAAACCAACATTGTTTTACCTAAGAAAAATAAATTGGACAACAAGACACTTGAGCATGCTTAAATATGAGTTATATAGTTATAAAAAGAGAATTTTTCAACTATATAGATAACTAAGTATTTATCAAACAAATTTTGATTTCTTGAACCAAAGTTGTTTTTACTTGGAAATCCGTGGTGAATTTTTCGCTACTTTTTCAGAGCCTATATGGCCTTGTTTGTTGAATATAATTTTGGAAATGGGTAGATCTTTTCGAGTAGGTAGAAATCGGTATATTATATGCGCGATTCCGAGTTAAAATGACCAAGTTATGGCCATTTTAAGTTGGAACATTCTTCATACGAACTTTGACGTTCTTTGACATTGTTTTGTCAAAATTCAAGAAAATCATCAAGAAAAACTCATTGTGGGTATTTTCTTTGGTTAGGTGACCCCGAGGAAGGATTCCTTTACCCGAGAACTATTACGATTAAGTGGAGTGTGTGAACGACTCATCCGCTTAGAGGAATAGACGACAATGGCATCGTGAGTTTATTTCCATTAAATGCTATACTTGTTGTGCTTGTAAATTAGTTGCACTAGAGTTAGGAAAAGATAAACCGATATGCATGTAAAATAATTCCTTGAAAGAATTCTAAGAATATCGAAGCCAGAATTGTTCTAAGTGATTGTTTTAGTTTAATATTGATTTGTGTGAAATTCCTTGATCGCCATAAAGTTGAAAATAATTATGTTATGACTTTATAAATTAATGAACTCATGCATACCACGAAGTGAGTCACATTGCATGGTTGGGTTATTATCCTTGGGTGAGAAGGATAGTAAGCTCATGTCGAAAGCAACACTTGGCGGGAGATCCGAAAGCGATTGCTTGGCGGCTTAATGGAATATGCTTGGCGGTAGATCCGAAAGCAAGGTCAATCAAGTAGATTCGGAATGCTCGACGATGTGTGCTCGTGAGCAAGAAAATTTTTATTTAAAACTACTTGAATTGAGGTTATGTATCACCAAACCCGAATGGAGGGCGTAAATCCATTCAACATATAGTTCCCGGAAAACTATATGCTTGTTTGCCCACGTGCTTGTGCATTACATTTGTTTGATTAAATCAACTTGTTTGAATCTTGTTACAAGAAGTTATTTATGGAAATAGTTCTCACTAAGCCTATTAGCTTATACCCCGATAGATATCTTTTGCAGTTTCCTTACTTATGGTTAAGGCCACGTGGACCATGCGGGCAGGTAATCTCTCTTGAACATTAGAAACTTGGGTAAAGTGTAGCATAGTATTAGCATGCAAATATTTATATAATAGATTAGTAATTTAGGGAGTTGTCCCTAAGTTTGTAAAGCCTTTGCCATGAATGAATAATTATTGTGAATCCTCTTTTCTTAATATGTTTCTATATCTCCTTAAGCTTCATAATTCCATATATGGTCCTCTAAAGTTGTGAAAGTACGCCTTACACTTAATATAAAAGCTTTTGGGAATGGCTAAGGTTGTCATACTTAAGCTTTAATATTGAGTGTGGCGGACTGTCACGTTTAGGGTACCCATTGGGGCGTGACAACCTTGATGAAGCTAAGGTTCCCAATACTTGACTTTACTTTTATGCTCTTATTTATCTTATTTATGTTGTTTTTATTATATTTCTCATAGCTACATATTCTCATTTATGCAAGAACAAGTTGTTATTGTCTCAACCATAATGAAAATGAGTTTTCTTAAGTAATAAAAATAAGAACTCTCTTTAAAAATAAGTTTTATCACATAAGAAATTATTTTTCCATAAAGACTTAAAGTTTTATCTTAACAAATATTTTGCTAAAGTTAGATTAGTTTAACTCTAGTTTTAGTAATAATATGTGATTTCACCAAGAAATACATAAAGTAAAGTTATCACAAACTCTCTTTTTAAAACCAATAAAATAAGAAAGTTTCTTTAAATTTAATTCTTGATTTAACCAAGAGTTTTCTTAAACTCATTTACCAAAGTTTTCTACCAATATACTAAAGTCTAGACAAGTTTTCCAAAATTATTAAAGAATAACTTTTCTAAGGATAAGCCTTACCTAGGAAATAAAAATAATAATAATAAAGAACTTATAAGATCATTGATATTACTCTTTTAAAGTGGATCAAAACATTAGAAAGACTTTATAACATATGACCATGAAATATTTAGAAAAACTATGTTTTCTAAACCACTAGAAATAAAGTTATGGGAATCTTAAAAGATGAAAATTTCTTTTTGAAAAATTTAATAATTCTCAATAACTAAGAAATGGAGTTAAAGAAGGAAATACTTACTTATGATAATTTAGGAAATTTTCCAAAAACAAAACTAATTTCTTTTCAAGTCTTAAGCTTATCTCGCTTTTAAGACACATTGTTTTATAAGATCATTGTTGAGACAACACCACTAAATTCATACATATGGTTTGCGTTATATATATATGTGTATTTAAAGGATTTCTCAATCATACAAACATATCTATATTTTGTACAAAGAGTTCTTGAATGAAGGAAGTTAGAAAACTCTATTTTTGGAAATTCGTATCAAATCTGTATGTTACTATGCCAAGGCTTAAATAACTTCTTTTGATAAAAATACCTTATAAATAGATAGATCTATTTGAGTAGGTAGAAATCGGGATATAATATGCGAAATTCCGAGTTAAAATGAGCAAGTTATGGCCATTTTAAGTTGAAATTTCCATTTCATACGATTTTTACAAATTCTCTAAGATAGAATTATAGAAATTGAATAGACCTTGGATGAAATACTCATGTTGGGTATTTCTTTTGTTTAGGTATCGAGGATCACGATCTTGTCTTCCTCGAGGATTACTTCGACTCTTAGATCGCTATGGACGAGTGAGTTTCCTTTACGCTTATGTATTCACGCATGTGCTTGTAGAATAGAGCACTAGATGTTAGGAAAAGATAAAATTGATATGCATGTGGGATATCATGGGAGTTATGTATGTGAATCATTGTGTGTGATCAATGAACAATAAGTATATCGGAACCTGATTTGTGATTGATATAAATGTTTCCATGTATGAATTGTTACGGGTGCAAATATTGTTTGATCGCTTTAAATGATTTAATGTCATATTGAAATACCCATATAACAAATTGCTCATGCATATCACTTAGAATGTCATTTTGAAATTTTGCTACTATTCCTCGTCGTGGGACCAGAAAGGTAAGCTGCCTAGCTACATCTTGGAAGGTTAGGACGTTCGGGAAATACGGCCTCAAGGTGTAACTGAGACGGATCGATCGCTTTGGGCATGAAAAGCCCGATGACTAGTAGTACGGTTCATTGGAACCCCAAGACGCGCGCAAATTTAAGGAGGTCGGTCGGACCTAGTTCAAAGCATTCCCTAACCACCGATGGAGGGGTAAATCCATCACACATACGAAACCGGATAGTTATATGTACCGTTGATCATATGGTTATTGCATTCATATGCTTGTTTAATAAACTTGGTTGATTGCTTGTTATGAGTACTTGTGCGTAAGGAATATCTCACTAAGCTAGTCATGCTTATACTCCTATAGACTTTTGATATTGCAGGATTATCTTTTGGACTCGAGACCACCTTGATTCCCCAGGTAGAATCCTTATTTTGAGAAGCTTTTGGAGGAATTCTATTTTGAAGTTATAGAGTAGATTTCTTCTAAAATCTTCTAGCTTTAGTTATTTTATCTTTAGTAGAACCATGTTGTTATATATTTATCGGGGGAATGCCCCTTAGAAGTTGTAAGACTTTATGTTTTTATGAATTATATTAAGTGATATTTTATATGTTCCGCTGCCAATATCTTAAAATGCATTACTTCACCGGTCTCCCTTTGATGTGAATGTACGCCTTGTACCGATATGGAAGCTTTTGAGTGACTGAGGTAGTCATTCTTAAGTTTTAATATTGCGTACGGTGGGCTATCACGTTTAGGGTATCCGTTGGGGTGTGACACAAAAGCACCTATCAAAGTAACATAGTTGATGATCTAGGTATGATTCCAAGGGAAACCTAGTGATTACTTCTACTCACTCTTTTTCTATTGTTTAGCCTAAAAAAATAAGGAGAATTTTATCAATTAAGAACTAAACTAAGCCTAATCTAACAAGTATCAACAATTTTCATAGCAAGCATGGAATAATTAAGATATATCAATGGACAAGTGTGCTTAGGTCATGCTTTCACTTTAGTCTATTCATGTAACTTCAGAAATTCTTAGTAAAAATTGTGTTGAATTATTGAACTGTTGGATTCGTGAATGTAAATTAAAGCCTCTCTCAATGTTAGAAATTCTAGATCTACACCAGACTACTACAGTCTCTTCTCGAGTTATTAGTGATCTAGATCCACACAAAGTTTAAAAATCATTTATTTTAAAACCAACCTAATGAATTTTAAAATAAACGACAGAAAGTTTTACCATCTCTCTCTCAAGGTAATTATGAATAACCTCATCAATAGCGTAGATCTATCCATTAAAATGACTTCTCAGCCTATTTTAACTAAATTAAACATGAACCCATATCATGCACTGTACAGATTCAAGTTCTATTAAGCTCAAGCTATTGAATTCAATAAATCAACACGTATTCAAGATAAGCATAGTAGAATTACATGAAATTGACCCAATGATCCACATACCCAAGAAAAATCAACTACCCCTTCATGAATATAACAAGACAAATCAATGATTCAGAGAAGCAATTAAAACCCATGATAAGATAAAGCAATAAAACTGATATCCTTGATGAACTGAAGCAATGAATCATAAAAGCTGCTGTTAAACCCTAAAAATCTGTACAATCCTCTTTAAATTCTCTCTCTATAAAGCAATGTTTTTGATATTCTCTCTATTCTTCCTATACCATCTAGTATATTATATTATTTGTCTATTTCTAACTCTCACTGGCTCTAAAAATGAAAGCAAAGCAAGTATTTGTAGCCTTCTAAATTCATCCCTCCCTATCTTCCCTTGGCTGTGCTGAAGGGAGGATTGAAAAATAAAAGGCTTGTTTCTTGTAAAATTTAGCCTAAACTTGCTTTATTTACTTTCATTTCTCTTGAATCATCATAATATCTTCCAAATGAGCTCTTGAAAGCCTGGAATAAATTTTTAGTAAATTAAGTTTCCTTTTCTTTAATAAATCATAAGAAATATGTACAAAGTATGTCTAAATAAGCATAAAGAATATGAGTCTTTTGACACTTATCAAGCACGCTATATTAGCATGGTACCTATGTCATGCCACAATATTTCGATTCTATGGTAATGCCTTATCATGCAAGGAGAATCCAGGTGGGGTTATCATTGGGTTGCTAGCCCCACGAGAATTAAGTAGACTTAAAAGACATCACCCAAGTTAGAGAGGTTTTAGGGTGTTGATACTTAGGGAGTTTCTAATGGTTTTAAGGTGAAGTTGAGATTATTTTAAATATGTATATAAGTATATATGTATATATGCTAAGTAATTTTTGAAAAGCTTTTCCTTCCTTAGTTCTTAGTCTCTCCCAGGCATAAACTACTTGAGATTGCTCTTTCAAGCCCCTATGGCAGGCATAAATCCTCATTGGTTTGGATTCCGATCATCCAAATTGTGTATTACATATGGTTAAGTGTGACATTGCATATGATTGTAATTAAAACTTGTTTGGTATCTATTTGAATTATGGTTTGATCATGTTATCTCATTGAGTTGTGATATGCTCACATTCCTACAAACTTTATATGCTTTTAGGATCTCTAGAATGGATCCAAACTTATGGTAAACGGATGTAGTAGATCTCGAGGGGAAAATCCAAGACTGAGTGAAAGTGGAGATGGTTTCTTTTGTATAGATAAATTATGCTTGTTTCTTGAAGTTTGTAATGTTTTGTTTAGATTTTATCCTAAGTTGTATGTATGGAATCATGTTGTAAAGAACCTATATATATGCAAAATTTCTTATCCTGACAACCTCACGATCTTATTTTACATGTCCACACTACATGAGTATCCTAATAGTATGATGCCCATAAGTTTGTTTTATTGAAGAGCCTTTACTGGTTTATCAATTAGCTGTCATTTTCTAAATTATTTTAAGGGGGCATCAATGCTACTAGGATGCCTTATGAGGGTATGACAGGAGTTGGTATCAGAGCCTAAGATTGCATAGATGAGGAAATTCGAATGTGTATAAGACCTTTATAGAGTTATAGTTGTGTGGACCGAGAATCCTAGACAAACCCTTTGAGTGGAGTGTAAGGTTTTCTTGATGAGAATGGGTAGATTAAGGGGATGTGCGTTAGGAGTGTTGTTGGCACTGTGATCTTTAGAAAGTTTTGTAGTTTTACGTGTGGCTTTTGTTGTAGTGTTTGTGTTTTTTAGCTGTTATTTAGGCATTTGGATGTTATCAAGTGAGAAGTTAGGGCTTATTTATTGCTTGGAATAGGGGATGAGGAAGAAGAGCAAGGATTGCTAAATTGCCTGTGCTAGAGGTTTAACCCTAAGCTCATGAACTTGCTGGTCAAGTATAACCAAACCATAGAATGTACCACTACCGCCTTCTCAAGGGTTAGAAGCTATCTTGGTAGCTGTGCAATAGAAGAATGCTCTGATTCTATAAGTGTTACAAGGATAGAAACAACCCTAAGTTGCACCCGAAGTTGCTCAAGCAAATGTGCTTGCTAAACCCCCTATGGCGCCTTGGAGAACCTAAACCCCAACGCCATTGACTATTATACAGTAAAAGGTAGATCAGCTTATTGAGTTGGCTGTTGAAAGTCAAGTATCACCGCCTATTATACATGATGTATAGCATCATCAGCCTCCTTTTCTGCAATCTCAAAGGAACATGCTTCCAGAGTTTATTAAGTGCAATGGATATTTTTGAAGGGTTCCTTGGAAAACCTAAAGAAGCAGAAGATTGGTCGGCTCAAGTTGAGAGATCTTTTAATGTGTTCCATGTGCTTAATGCTCAAGTGTCGTGCGAGACATATTTGCTATGGTTAAGAGATATGATATGGTAGGACTCGAAGTAACGTGTTTTATCGTAGCTAGTTATGTGGAAAGATTTCAGGAAAGTTTTTAAGGGAGTATTTCCTAAGCAACTTAAGGGAGAAATATAACGCGAATTTGATGAACCTTACTCAAGGGAGCAATAGTTTGATGAGTATGTGCATGAGTTTAACAGGTTACCACAGATTGCTATGAGTCATTATAGAGATAATGATGAGTTGATAGGCAGATGTTCATGGCTGGCTTGGAGCCTCACTATTAGAGAAGGCTTGCTGAGTTTAAGATTAAATATTTGTTATGCCCTAAAGGGTACCCTGAATGTGACAGTCCATCGTATATAATACTAAAGCCTAAGAATGACTACCTTTATCACAAGGTTTCCATATCATGTACAAGGCGTACATCACAACCAAAGGAACACATCGGAGTAGTGTAATTTACATTCATAATGATTAAGTAATAAGGCATGGAGAATACTTATCGTAAAACTTAAACATGGTTGATTATAATTCTCAAGGTCATACCCCACTATTGTTTTTAAGTCACTATAAATACACTTCTTAGAAATTTCCAAAATACTAACATAGCATACAATACATATAAGGATTCTTACAAAGTAACTTCATCTTATGTTCCTACTGCCTTCATAAAAGTTTAACATCATTCCACGACTTCCTTAATGTCATGATTTTCGATTAGAGCCATGGGTATACCTGTTTCAATAAAATCTATGAGGGTATAATCTTACAACTAGCTTAGTGAGGTATTTCTTTTCATTCGCACCATAATTTCAAACAAGTTCATTGAAATTTTCACGCATATGTTGTGCATACAATGCAACAATTACGTGATTACACAAATATATATAGTTATCTGGAAACCATATATAGAACGGATTTACTCCTCCGTATCAAAGGTTAGGGAATTGTTGATGATGATCCCCAACCTTCTATTGCTAGTTCCCAGGTCTCCACCCAAAGCGTACGATTGGCTCGACTCCAAACCTAGAGTCGCATTCCTTGAGCAATTTGGAATCTCTAAGAAGGAATATGGCCCGTATTCTAGCACGATAACGGCCAATCCAACCTACGAATAGGAGTAGCAGCCTTCTGAAAGAAATGTGACTCGATGGATGCCATACGTGAAAGTTTTATTGTTCTTAAGTCACACCTTATTAAGGTTTCTTAGGGGCGATCAAACAATTTAGCAAAAATAAGTAAACATACATGTAAGTAAACAAAATACTTAAACAAATAATTCGAAGTTATGATATTCTTAATTCTCATTTCTTCACATAAGCATAGAATCACATATATACACATTCCTGAATTCCCCATACATGTTCATTTTTATCTTTTCTTAGTTTTCTACCGCCAATATTCTACAAGGACACGTAAGCAACAAAATTAAGAAGAATAACTCACTAGTCCATTTCGCAATCTTCTTAGTCGTAGTAAACCTCAAGAAGGAAAATCTAGTATTCCGCATCACCTAGACAAAAGAAATACTCGGGATGAGTATTTTGTAGAAATTCTATCTAAACTTTCTAATTCTATTTCACTATGTTCGTAAAAAATCGCATAGAATGAAATTCCAACTTAAAATGACCATAACTTGCTCATTTTAACGCGGAATTTCACATATAATATACCGTTTTCTACCTATTTGAAATAATCAATCCATTACTAAGATCATTTTTGTTATATAAGGTCGTTTAGGTTCCAAAACCATAGGGTACATATTCATCACAAAATTTGTAGTTTTCAAAACATAAATTTGTAAACTTTTCCTTGTCCAAAAATACTTGTACAAAAAATGTAGATAGTAGTATAGTTGGAAAAATACTCTGATATATATATATATATATATATATACATAAACTCATATTAAATGCAAGATTCTAATGGTGTTGTCTCAATGATTATTTTCGTAAAACAATGTCGTGTGGTGTTGAAGACTTGTATTTTAACAATTTCTTTTCTAAGTGTTTTGAAAGAGTTTCGAAAGAGTTTCATAATTTCATGAGTTATTATAAGTATATTCTTATTTTCTTTTCTAAAATAAATTTCCTCTTAGCTTTGGTCTTTTACAAATTTTACTTTTAGTGATAAAAATGAAGTTTTCTAGAGTTTTATTAAGTTGTTGCTAACTTATAATAATTTGAGTTGCATATAATTTCTTTTAAAGAAATGACTTTGATAAACAAGTTTTTTTATATTTCATTTTCCAACTTCTTTAAAAGTAAACTTTATTTCTAAAACTTGGTATTTTAACTCTTTGACCAATTTTATTTGGAAGGAAATCGTGTTTTAATATTTTCTTAAGTTTTTTTATAATATCTATTGTTTTTGAAACCTCCACTATTTATATTCTTTTATTTCTTTGAAAATGAGTTTATCATTTAGAAACCTTGGAAAACTTTTATTTTTCTAAGTGAGTTCATAATTTAGTGAGTTGATTTTATCTCAACTTATAAAACTTAGTTTAGTTATTACTTTTGATAAAAATTCCTACAAGTAAGCTTTTCAGAAAAGTTTATTTATCAAATAATTATTATTACTGAGTTTTAATAAACTTTATGTGACTTATCATAATAAAAGAAATTTTTTATTTTGTTAGTTAACTTCTTTGAGAAAAATCATTTTTATTGTTACTTAAGAAAAGCCTTGGTGGGTTTGTAGAAATAATTTTTCCTAAGTGGGTGATAACAAAATGTTGATATATGTAAAGAGAGTTTGGTTTCATTTTTTTCATTTGTTTCCTTAGTAAAATTATCCTTGTTGATACTTAGGAAAACCTTGGGAAAAGTTTGAGAAGAAGTTGTAAAAATAATTTTTCGAAGTTGTTGCTGACAAGTTTTTTTATTTAGTAACTAGTGACATAATAAAAGAGTTTTAGTTTTAGTTTTAGTTTCAAGTTCCTCTATTAAAGAAAAATTCCACTTTAAATGTTGTTGAGACAATATCATTATGATGATGCATATATATAAGCATGTAATAGGAAAATGATGGAAATATAAGAAAAAGGTAAAAAGCAAGATAATAATAAGCAATGCAATAATATCAAGTATTGGGAACCTTAGCTTTATCAAGGTATCCCCAGACTAAGAATAGACTAGTCCCAAAAGAATAAAGAAAAGAAAGAAAAGGTTGTTTTGACTTGATAAGGACAAATCTAAGACTAGTCTTAAAATAACATGAAATAAATAAATTGCAAAGCATGAAAAAAAAATAAATAACAAGTAAGCTTATATGCTCTAAATAATATATATAGATACATAAATATATTTAGTTAGATATGATTAAGAAGTTAGCATAATAACTATCATGTCCCAAAGGGTACCCTAAACGTGGCAATCCGCCACATACGGTATTAAAACTTTAGAATGACCTCCCAAAGTCATGCGAAAGTTTCAACACCATATGTAAGGTGTCTATCACAACAATAGGAGACACTGGTGGGATGTATAGTTCGAGATAGTAAATGTAACATATAAGAAATCCAAATAGCCATCTAATTTCAATATTATAAGAATATAATCCTTACATCATCTTAGGGGTTTTCCCCTATAAATCTCTAAACAATCATAATATCAACTTAATCTTTCACATAAGAAAACAATACTAACACCAAAATATATTAATGATATTAAGCCTAAGATCTTCAAAGGATTTCCAAAGCTTTCTAAAACATAATCCCACTCGAGTATATGAAGTCCTCGGGCATAAAAGATATAATCTTGTTACATCAAAAGTCTATCGGGGTATAAGTATAACTAGCTTAGTGAGATTATTTCTAAATTAACATACTCATATCAATAATTTCAAACAAGTTATTAAACAAGCATATGAATGCATCAAGCAAATGATCAAACAATACATATGATCTACCGGAAATCATATGTTTGAATAGATTTATCCCTCCATTCAGGATTAGGTGTTTTAGGCTCTTTAAAACCCATCTTTAAAATTCAACTTATGTAGTTTGTTTTAGGCTCCTACTCGCCCATCTTGATATAGTTCTTTTAGGCTCCTTTTCACCCATCTTGCAAATTTATGGCTCCTGCAAACCCAGCTACTATACTCTTATCCCATCGAGTACAGTAGCTCATGAGATGAAACTAACTATGTGATACGCATGAATCAATTAATATAACTCATAATATATGATTAAGTAATTTAATGGTGATCACAAAATTTGCACACACTCCAACATAATAATAGTAAAACATAAGTTAATTACAACGATTCATGTCTTGGTATGCTTAGCATTCTTTCAACCAATATTATCATACATAATTCATTTTCATCTTTTCCTACTTCTAGTGCCTCTAGCTACAAGCACAACCAAGTATGTAAAAGGTAGGAAATAAATTCACTCGGCCATGAGGACACTTCTTTCTTATGAGGAGTCGATCGGTAATTCCACTAATCAAAATAATCCTCTGGATATGAATACTCCTCCTCGGGATCACCTAATCAAGAAGAATACCCATAATGAGTATTTCTTGTTGATTCTATGGTACTTATAAAAAAATTATGTCATAAGATCGTTAACATTCATATAGAGGGTAATTCCAACTTAAAATGGTCATAACTTGGTCATTTTAACTCGAAATTGCATATATAATATACCGTTTTCTACCTACTCAAAAAGATCTATCCATGTCTAAGGTTATTTTTGTTATAAAAATCCATTTAGGTTGCAAACTACTACGGTACAAATAGTTATGAATTTATGGTTCACAAAATATGATTTTTTCAAACTTCACTTTACTCAAAAATCCTTAAGCAAAATATATGGATATATATCTAGTCGAAAAATCCTTTGAACATATATATACACTCATATTGTATGCATGATTTTTGTAGTGTTGTCTCAATTATTGATATTTCATAAACAATATGTCTTTATGGGTTTCAAAAGATTAAACTTTTGAAAATTTATCCTTTTTGAATTGTTAGAAGGAAACTTTAAAAATTCTTGAGTTGTTATAAGTGAATGTTTTTCTTATTATAATTTCGTTTCCTATATTTTCAAAATCAAATTAATTTCCAAAACTTTGGTTCTTTAAGTTATCTATCAATTTTATTTCTAATGATTGAAAAATAAGCTTTTCAAAATATTCCTTAAGTTGCTGGTGTGGTCAAATATTTGGAGTTATATTGAATGTATGTTTTCTTTTCATTTTCATATTTGTTTTCTTCTTTTAGAAAATAAGTGTACCTTTAAGACTTTAGTTTCTTGGAAAATTTTATTTTTCTAAGTTGGTTTCTAAAATAATGAGTAGATTTTACCTTGATTAGAAAAGCTTGTTTTATTCTTAATATTTATGAAGTGGTGGAATAATTCTTTTAGATAAGTTTATAAGAAAAGCTTTCTTAATAAAATATCGTCAATATTAGATCTTAGTAAATTTTATTTAAATTTTGAAAAGAGAATAACAATATATAAAAATTAAGTTTTGAAGAGGCTTTCTTAGCATATGATTTTCGAACTCTATACTGAACCTATTTAAGTTTTATAAAAGATATAGTTGGCTTAAAATCATTTAATGCTAAAAAAAATTCTATCTTTATGGAGTTTTTAGTTTTGATTTATAAAAGAGATGGGTTCCTTTCATTTGAAGAAATCTTGGGCACTATTACTTAAAAACTTATGATCAATTTGTCTAAGCTTTTGAAAAGATTTATTAAAAATAATATTTAGACTTCTTGTTCAAAAATCATTTGTTAAGAAATCTAGTTTTTCCTTTGTTTAAGAAAGAACCCATTTTTATTTTTACTTAAGACAACAACATTATAATCATGCATGAATATGATTATGTGGCAATGAAAAAGTAAGAATAATACATAATAAGATAGAAAGAAATACTCATAAGTGAATAAATATAATAAAATAGTCAAGCATTGGGAACCTTAGCTTCATCAAGGTATCTCGATCATGTATTGGGAGCCTTAGCTTCATCAAGGCAACTCGGGACTAAGAATGGACTAGTCCCAAAAGAAAAGAAAAGAAAAGAAAAGAAAAGAAAGAAAATCGTTTTGACTTAATATGGACAAGTCTAAGACTAGAAAGGTTAGTCTTAATAAATTGCATGAAAAAAGTAAATAAATAAATTGCAAGACCTGAGAATAAATAAATAACAAGTAAACTTATGAGCTCTAAATATATATACATATTATACATAATACTATATAGAAGTTAGATTAGAGCAAAAATAATAATAACAATGATAACAACAACATAATAATAATAATAATAACATAATGTAAATATGATCATGAACAAAAACAAAACATGAATATATTGTTGCTTTTTTAACTCTCATGAGTTTAGAGTTTAAGAAGCATACACTAAGCTAAAGCTAAGTTGTATGAACATGATAAAGAATATAGGTAGGATTTTTACCTAAGGTTTAATGTAGGATTTGAAAGGAGATGAATGGGTTTTGTTATTTTTCTTGAAAAGTAGAGGATGGTAGAGAGTGTTTTGAGAGGGGATTATTGGAGAGGGGTTTTGAGAGAGAATTTTGGTAGAGTTTTGTTATGTAAAATGGATGTGTGAAAGAATGAAGGAGGAATGGGGTATCTATAGAATTTTTGGAGTGAAATTTTGATGTAATAAAATAAATTGAGAAGAAAATAATATAGAGAAGATAGAAAGATGGCCAGCAGTTTTTAAAGGGAGGAGAGAGAGAATATTTTGTTTGTTTTGCAATTTTTGTAAAGAAAAGAAATAATGTGTAAGGTTTGATATGAATAAAGTTATATTGGAAATATAAAAAGTAAGAAAATAGGTATGTAGGTAGAACGAAATAGGTATAAGAAAAAGTAGAGATAGTGAAATAGTACTATGAATAGTAGACTGGTCATATAAAATACCAATAGTAATAAAAATATGCATAAACGAGCTATATTTGATATTTTTAGTTATCGAAAAATTCTAAAACTGATATTTTTGAAATCCTTGTTTAATTACGAGTCTTTTGGTGTTATTGGAATATTTTTATTATCCGGTGCATCGGGGCATGGTTTTTGAAAACTGATCCCGTTCGGATCCGAAGGATACTAGAAAATTACGAATCTAATATTTTTGTAAAATACTAAAATAAAGATGGAAATATAATGAATTATGAATCATGAAATGATATAGGATGAGTTTAAGGTCAAAACAAGTAAATTATAAAAGTTTAAGTTTGGTTGTAGGACAAATATTAAAGTTCGGATTTTTGCAATTTTTGACAGATTGTACACCGCCTCCTGGATAATCTACGCCGCCGGCGTAGAGACGGCGTAGGATGGGAACAGTAGAGTTTTTCTTAATGCTGGGAGGAACGCTGCCGGTGTTCACTAAGGTTTCTCTCAACACTGGCATGGAACATCGCCGGCGCAGGGCATGGATTTGCCGGCGTATGTAGTAGAAATTGAAATTTTGGAATTCAAAGCCCCGATAAATGCTGCCAGCACTCGTGTAAATTTTGCCAGCATAGGGTATACGCTGGCAAGATCTACACGTAAGCTGCCGGCGTATGACCAAATTTCTATAAATACGAGACGCGAAAAACAATTTCAACAGATTTTCTTTTATCATTTTCTTCTGGCGTCAAAAAGGGTTTTGGAGTGTTCTTAGAGATCCAGGCTTAGAGAATCATTCGGAGGGTATTTTTGATCCAAAGTACGTGATTTTAATCTTCTCTTATGGATTAAATATGAAATTGTATAAGTTTTCTTAGGGTTTGGGATGAATTTTGCATGAAGGTTCTTGTGAGAAAACCCTAGCACGTGTAAGATCTATGAATTGGTGAATGCAAGTCGGGGTTTAGCGATTCAAAATAGTAAGTTTATCTCCACTATGATGGGTTCAAACAAAATACGAGTTAAACAATCCTTATACGTTCTTATTGTTGTGCATATTAGGGTGAAATAATTGGTGTTTGTGAAGTTTGATCGAAATAGATGATACGGATAATGGAGATTTCTTTCTAGGTTAGGATTTTTGGAGAATTCATGTTTGTTAGGATATTTTGATAATGCGATCATATCTGTTGATGTGTATATATATATATGTTGTAACAGGACATTTGGAGTTTGTGGAATTGTTGTTGGTGTGAATACAGGAGTTTGTGGAGTTCGGGTTTCTTTGTTGTTGTTGGTATCAGATTCTAAGGATTTGATTTATATTCCTGAAATTTAGAAAGGTACGACCAATCTTTGCTTGTTGTTTTTACCTGTAAGTTTAGTATTGATTAATGCTTGTAGGAATAGAATTTCTTAATAAACTTAATCGTTATTCGGGTTAATAGTTGTATGATTGATTGTGCTTGGCTTTGACTAGTAAAGACCTGGCAGACAGTAATACTGGTGAGGCACCCTGATGATCTTGGTGTGAGGTTGTCTCTAGTGGACTTGTGCCTTGATATGATTCTGGTAGAATTAGGTGTTCTGGATTCGGGGTGTTTGGGGAGTACCCACTCATCCATATATGTATATGATTATTATTTTCAAAAAGTTGTTTTATTTTCAATGGAGTCTGAGTAACTCCGAGTTCAAGATTAGTGTATGCCTTATATTGGACTGTGTTGTTTTGTTGGCTCAAGAAAGATAATAATATGATTGTTTGCATTAGTTTAAGTTGCATGAATTATATGCCTTTTGTATGTGCATATGCATTTTTTTTTTTTTATTGGAGTTTTCGTACTGGGCGTCGCCGCTCATTCTTTTAAATTTCAGGTACAGGTGAAGAAGATATAGTGTATGATCTATCCAGTTATGATTTATTCTTTGATAGCAGGGGTAGCGATAGTGAACCCGACTACCCAGCCGAGAGTTAGGCTTCATATACCAAGTTTCTGAGAGAAGACATGTTTTGATCATTTGAGATCATAGTTGGATTCATAGTTGGTTTTAATTGAAAAGATTGGATTTGTAAAATTTTAGTTTATGTGAATTTGTTGACTGTGAAGTCAATTTGGATTTTATGTTTGAACAAAGAGTTTATGTTTTATGAAGTATGATTTTTTAGTTTTAAAAGGTTTGGTATTTTATGAGTTACCCTATGAGTGTTTACAGGTGATGATTGTATTATTATGGATAATAGAGCATTTGCGTTTCCTTTATGAGAGGGGATACGTAGCGGGTTGTAATGCCTTATTTTAGGGCGTTATAGCTTATTTGGTATTAGAGCTATAGGTTTTGAATCATATAGATTTAAATTTTGATTCCTTAGGACGGTGAGATTTGAGGAGTTGGGTAGAATAATAGGTTTGTTATTTAGTTAAGTTTGATGTTGTCTTATAGATTTAAATTTTGATCTTGAGTTGGATAACCTTATTCTAATTTCGTAGTGTTTTGTTGTATTAGAATGCCTCCAAGAAGAAGAATTCTTGAAGAAAATGAGAATTTGGGGCAGCAGCAGGATGAGAAGCAGGCTCAGAATCAAGACTTGCCACCACCTCCACCTATCGAACAATAGGTTCCAGTCGATGATGCATAACTTAGGCAAGCTATGAATGCCTTGTTAGGAGTAGTTGGTCAACAGCAGCAAGATATGAGGAGGGACATGCAGATGGTCCAAGAAAACGCCGAAGCTTGGAGACAGGAGACACAAAGGTTAAATGGGAATGGAGGAAATGGAGTTAGGTATGCAGATGTGCTTAGTTTGAACAAATTTGTGGACCTGGTGCATAAGTTTGAGCTGCATAACTTATGCAAGCTGTGAATGCTTTGTTAGGAGTAGTTGGTCAACAGCAGCAAGATATGAGGAGGGACATGCAGATGGTCCAAGAAAACGTCGAAGCTTGGAGACAAGAGACACAAAGGTTAAACGGGAATGGAGGAAATGGAGTTAGGTATGCAGATGTGCTTAGTCTGAACAAATTTGTGGACCTGGTGCATAAGTTTGAGCCAGCACCAGGTAAGCCTCTCGAAGCACAGTTGTGGATGGAAGAGGTTGAGAAGACATTTGCTGCTCTGGATATCCCAGAGAACAAAAAAGTGGAATATGCCTTCTATTTGCTGACTAGGAGAGCCAACAACTGGTGGTTGAGCACTAGAAGACACATGACTGGTATAATTACATGGCAAATGTTTCAGCAGGCCTTCCATAGAGAATTTTTTCCTGACAGTGTTAAGCAAAGAATGCTTCAAGAGTATTACACTCTGCAGCAAGGAAAAATGACAGTGGAAGAATATGAGTCAGAATTGCACAGGTTGATGAGATTTCTACCTGACGCTCTGAAAGAGAGTGAAGAAGCCAAGGTTAGCAGATTCATCACTGGACTAGAACATGAGATCCAGTATCAGGTGAATTTGATGGATTTGAGCAACTACTCAGCTGTGGTGAACAAAGCCAAGACAGTGGAGCAAGGTTTGAGCAGGATTAGAAGCCGTAAGCCACAGAGGAATCAGATATTTTTAGGCAAGAGGCTAGCAGCTGGTGTACCTACACAAGATAGAGGCAAGAGGCCTATTACTCAAAATTTCAAGTCAGCAGTGCGGAATATAGATAGAAGATGCACGAGATGCCTTGGACCATGATGTGAAGGATTGCAAATGGGTAGACAATGCTTGCTTTTCTTGTGAAAAGCTGAGACACAAGAGTAATACTTGCACAGACAAAGTTATTCCACAGGTTTTCTGCTTCAAGTGTGGGCAAAAAGGACACAGAGTTATGGATTGTAAAGGAGGGCAGTATGGCAGAGTTTATTCTGGCCAAAGGCAGCGAGCACCAGCAAAGGTTTACGCTTTATAGCGTAGTGAGACTTCTACTGTTGACACTATCGCGAGTATGTTTCCTATACTCATGCATAGTGCATATGTGTTGTTTGATACTGGTGTCGGTTTCTTTTGCTTTCTGAATCTTTTATGTCTGTTTGTGGTATATCTACTGAGTTTATGCTGGATGTGTATCTGTTAGTACTCCTTTGGGAAGTGAGTCTGTATTGAATAGAATCTGTAAGAATGTGGATATTGAGATAGAAGGTAGGCATCTACCTATAGATTTGGTGGTACTGGATATGTTGGATTTTGATGTGATTTTGGGTATAGACTGGTTGGCAAAGTACCATGTGGTAATTGATTGCTATAATCTGGTAGTAGAGTTCAGTTTGCCCAATGGTGATCAATTTATTCATAAGTTAGTAGTGCAAAGACCTCCAGTTTTACCTACTTATGAATTGTGGGGAGGATCAGTTTTGGCTACTCTGGTGAAAGAAGATAAAAAGGAGATAGTGTTGTCGGATGTTCCAATTGTATGTAGTATCCAGAAGTTTTTCCAGAAGATCTACTTGGATTACCACCAGAGAGGGAAGTGGAGTTTAATATTGACTTGATACCCAGTATTGTACCAAAATCCAAAGCTCCTTATCCAATGGCTCCTATAGAACTTGCTGAACTTAAAGTGCAGTTGGATGAATTGTTGAAGAAGATGTTCATTAGACCAAGTGTTTCACCTTGGGGAGCTCCAGTTATATTTGTTAAGAAGAAGGATGGTAGTATGAGACTATGCATTGATTACAGAGAATTGAATCAGGTGACAGTAAAGAACAAGTATCTTTTGCCATGAATTGATGATCTGTTTGATCAGTTGGCAGGAGCTGCAGTATTCTCAAAGATAGACTTGAGATCTGGATATCATCAGCTGAGAGTGAAAGCCGAAGGTATTCAAAAGATAGTTTTCAGGACAAGGTATGGACATTTATGAATTTGTTGTCATGCCTTTTGGACTCACCAATGCACCAGCAGTATTTATGGATTTGATGAACAGAGTCTTCAGGGAGTATCTTGATATATTCGTGGTAGTTTTTATTGATGACATATTGGTGTATTCAAGGACTAAAGAGGAGCACAAAGAACATTTGAGATTATTTTTAACCAGATTGAAGGAAGAGAAGTTGTATGCGAAGTTTTCAAAATGTGAGTTCTGGTTAGAACAGGTATCTTTCTTAGGACATATTGTTGATGGTAGTGGAATATCAGTGGATCCTGAGAAAGTCAAAGTAGTGGTTGGATGACCAAGACCCAAGACTGTGATGGAAATAAAAGGTTTTCTATGAATGGCAGGATATTACAGAAGATTTGTGGAAGATTTTTCCAAGATTGCCAATCCTTTGACCCGATTGATACAGAAGGGAGTGAAGTATGAATGGAGTGAGAACTGTGAAGCTAGCTTTCAGCTGTTGAAGAATAAGTTAGTATCTGCTCCAGTGCTAGCCTTACCTGTGAGTGGTGAGGAGTATGTATATATAGTGACGCCTCTAAACAAGGTTTAGGATGTGTGTTGATGCAAAGAGGCAGGGTTATAGCATATGTTTCCAAACAATTAAAGCCCTATGAGAGGAATTATCCTACTCATGATCTGGAATTAGCAGTTGTGCATGCTTTGAAGCTGTGGAGACATTATCTATATAGGGAAGGATGTAAAGTGTATACAGATCATAAAAGTTTAAAGTACATCTTTACCCAGAAAGAGTTAAATATGAGACAGAGAAGATGGTTGGAACTGATAAAGGATTTTGATATTGATATTTTGTATCATCCCGAACAAGCGAATGTAGTAGCTGACACCTTGAGCAGGAAGAGAATAGAGAACCTTGTAGCTTTGATCACGACGGAACGTCATCTCATTGATGATATGAGGAAGCTTGAACTAGAAATAGTCACAAGACAGGTAGGTGAAAGATTGGCTAATATGAGAATTCAACCTACTCTTGTCGACAGAATCAAGATAGCTCAAACCGATGATCAGAGTATCTTGGAGATTAAGCAGAGAATGGAGAATGGTAGGGCACTAAAATTATACATAGATGATGAAGGTATCCTTAGGTACAAGGGAGGTTGTGTGTGCCATCGCAAGGAGAACTTAAGAAGGAAATGTTGAAGGAAGCGCATTACTCTAGTTATTCCATTCATCTTGGAGGGAATAAGATGTATCAAGATTTGAAAAAGCTATACTGGTGGAACAATATGAAGAAGGAGATAGCTAAATATGTATCTAAGTGCCATACGTGTCAGATGATTAATATTAAGCACAGAAAACTGGCAGGTGAGTTGAAGCCTTTGCCAATACCACAGTGGAAGTGGGAACATATCACCATGGATTTTGTTTCTGCTTTACCCAAGACAAGAGATAAGTTTGATTCAATTTGGGTCATTGTGGATCGTCTCACAAAAGTAGCTCACTTTATACTGATTAAGACTGGTTATAAGTTAGAGCGTTGGGCATAGTTGTATATCAAAGAGATTGTGAGATTGCATGGAATACCAGCAACAATCGTATCAGATAGGGATACTAGATTCGTTGGGAGATTCTAGAAAAGTCTACATCAACCTTTGGGAACCAAGGTTGTATTCAATACTGCTTATCATCCTCAAACCGATGGGCAATCTGAAAGGACTATACAGACTTTAGAAGATATGTTGAGAGCATGCGTTTTGGATTTCAAAGGAAGTTGGAATGAGCATTTGCCGTTAGTGGAATTTGCCTACAACAATAGTTATCAAGTGTCGATTGGCATGCCTCCATACGAAGCGCTATGTGGTAGAAAGTGTAGATCACCTATCCATTGGGATGAAGTGGGTGAAAGACAATAGCTGGGACCAGAGTTAGTCCAAGATGCAGTTGACAAGGTCAGTTTGATCAAGCAAAGATTACAAGTTGCTCAGAGTAGACAAAAGAGTTATGCCGATAAACGAAGAAGACCATTGGAATTTCAGGTAGGCGAACACATTTTGCTAAAGATTTCACCAACAAAAGGAGTTGTCAAATTTGGCTTAAGAGGAAAGTTGAATCCTCGATATGTGGGACCATATGAGATTCTTGAAAGGATAGACGACATAGCTTATAGATTAGCTTTACTGCCTGATTTGGAGGGAGTGCATAATGTGTTCCATGTATCCATGCTTAGAAAGTATGTTAGAGATCCAGAAGAAATAATAGCTCTTGAACAGTTAGGAGTACAGCCGAACCTTACGACAATTGAAAATCTGATCAGAATTGTGGATTCTAAGGAGAAGATTCTGAGAAGTAAGGTGATCAAATATGTGAGAGTACAGTGGACCAATCAAATTGAACGTGAAGCTACTTGGGAGCTAGAAGAAGATATGAGGACAAAATATCCAGAGTTGTTTCATTAATCCAAGTAACTTTCGAGGACGAAAGTTCTTTTTAGGAGAGGAGAGATAAAATACAGAAATAAAGATGGAAATATAATGAATTATGAATCATGAAATGATATAGGATGAGTTTAAGGTCAAAACAAGTAAATTGTAAAAGTTTAAGTTTGGTTGTAGGAAAAATATTAAAGTTCAGATTTCTGCAATTTTTGACAGATTGTATGCCGCCTCTTGGAGAATCTACGTCGCAATGGCCTAGGATGGGAACAGTAGTGTTTTTCTTAATGCTGGGAGGAACGCTGCCGGTGTTCATTAGGGTTTCTCTCAACACCGGCATGGAACATCGCTGGTGTAGGGCATGAATTTGCCGGCATATGTAGTAGGAATTGAAATTTTGGAATTCAAAGCCCTGACGAACGCTGCCAGCTCGTGTAAATTTTGCCAGCGTAGGGTGTACGCCAGCACGATCTACACGTATGCCACCGGCGTAGGGCCAGCGTATGACCAAATTTCTATAAATACGAGACACGAAAAACAATTTCGACAGATTTTCTTTTATCATTTTCTTCTTGCGTTAAAAAAGGTTTTGGAGTGTTCTTAAAGATCCAGGCTTAGAGAATCATCTGGCGGGTGTTTTTGATCCAAAGTAAGTGATTTTAATCTTCTCCTATGGATTAAATATGAAATTGTATAAGTTTTCTTAGGGTTTGGGTTGGATTTTGCATGAAGGTTCTTATGAGGAAACCCTAGCACTTGTAAGATCTATGAATTGGTGAATGCAAGTCGGGGTTTAGCGATTCAAAATAGTAAGTTTATCTCCTCTATGATGATTCAAACAAAATACGGTTAACAATCCTCATAATTCTTATTGTTGTGCATATAGGGTTTTGTGGGTAAATTATAGTGTTTGTGAAGTTTTGATCGGAATAGACGGTACAGATAACAGAGATTCTTTTCAATAGTTAGGGTTTTTGGAGAATTCATGTTTATTAGGGTATTTTGATAATGCGATCATATCTGTTGATGTATATACATATATATATTGTAACAGGACATTTGGAGTTTGTGGAATTGTTGTTGATGTGGATATAGGAGTTTATGAAGTTCGGGTTGTCTTTGTTGTTGTTGGTATCAGATTCTGAGGATTTGATTTATATTCTTGAAATTTAGAAAGGTACGACCAATCTTTGCTTGTTGTTTTTGCCTGTAAGTTTAGTATTGATTGAATGCTTGTAGGAATAGAATTTCTTAATAAACTTAATCGTTATTCGGGTTAATAGTTGTATGATTGATTGTGCTTGGCTTTGACCAGTAAAGACCTGGCAGACAGTGATACTAATGAGGCACCCTGATGATCTTGGTGTGAGGTTGTCCCTAGTGGACTCGTGCCTTGATATGATTCAGATAGAATTAGGTGTTCTAGATTCGGGGTGTTTGAGGAGTACCTACTTATCCATATATGTATATGATTATTATTTTCAAAAAGTTGTTTTATTTTCAATGGAGTCTGAGTAACTCCGAGTTCAGGATTATTGTATGCCTAATACTGGACTGTGTTGTTTTGTTGGCTTAAGAAAGATAATAATATGATTGTTTGCATTAGTTTAAGTTGCATGAATTATATGCCTTTTGTATGTGCATATGCATTTTTTTTTTTTTTTTTTTGGATTGGAGTTTTCGTACTGGGTGTCGCCGCTCATTCTTTTAAATTTCAGGTACAGCTGAAGAAGATATAATGTATGATCTATCTGGTTATGATTTATTCTTTGATAGCAGGGATGGCGATGGTGGACCTGACTACCCAGTCGAGAGTTAGGCTTCATATACCAAGTTTCTGAGAGAAGACATGTTTTGATCATTTGAGATTGTAGTTGGATTCATAGTTGGTTTTAATTGAAAAGATTTAATGTAAACAATATTTAGTTTCTGTTGAATTTGTTGACTGTGAAGTCAACTTGGATTTTATGTTTGAACAAGGAGTTTATGTCTTATGAAGTATGCGTTTTTAGTTTCAAAAGGTTTGGTATTTTATGAGTTACCCTATGAGTGTTTACAGGTGATGATTGTATTATTGTGGATAATAGAGCCTTTGCGTTTCCTTTATAAGAGGGATACGTAGCGGGTTGTAATGCCTTATTTTAGGGTTTACAATTTTTATTCTACCCTATATTATCACCAACTATTATAAGCAGTTAACTCTATTTCGTTTTATAGGGTTCGAGAGCGCGTGATTGCCAGAGTTGAAATTGTTTGATTGACTTGATCTTTATTAACTTTTGAAACTCCTGTTTGACTAGAGTTAGTATTTAATCCAGATTTACCCTAGAAATTGAGGGGTTTACCTCAGGGATTGGGTAGATGGACTTTCTCATGCTTGGATTTTGTGCTGAAATATTAATGAATCTTCTCTTTAGAAATCCCATGATCGAAATTGTTTAAGATTCAGTTTCAAATTGGGTCAGTCTTTAGAGTTTCGATTCTGTATTCCAAAACCATTCTTAAAAAAAGTTCGGTGGTTTACAATAACAACAATAATATGACGATAATAACATAATGAAAAATATAAACATGAACATATTATTGCTTCTTTAACTCTCATGAGTCTAAGAAACATACACTAAGCTTATGCTAAGTTATATGAACATGATGAATATAGGTGAGGGTTTTACCTAAGGCTATGTGTATGTTGAAGTGGAAAAGGAGTGATTGTAGTAATATGTGGGAAATGGTTTTGTGGAAAGAAGAAGAGATTTGAAGAGAATTTGAGAGAGAAAGTTTGTGGAGTGATTTTGGTAGAGTTTCGATATGAGAATGAGTTGTGTGAAAGAATGAAGGAGGAATTGGGTATTTATAGAATTTTTGAGTAGAAATTAGATGTAATTAAATAAAATGAAAAAAGAAAATAAATGAGAGTGAAGAGAAAGAGGTGGTTAACGGTAAGCATGGGGAAGAAAGAGAGATGAGTGATTAAAAATTAATTTTAGAAAAAAAGTATAAGAGAAGTTTAGTAATATATGATGTAGAATTTTTATGAGAAAAGAAAATTATAAGAAAATTGTACTATTACGAGTCTATTGGTATTAACAGAATATTTTTGCCATATGGTGTACCGGTGCACGATTTTAGAAAATTGATCCTGTTCAGATCTGAAAGACACTAAATGTACGAATATGATATTTTTAAACTTCCCTACATTATTACGAACTATTATCAACAATTATTTCCATTCTACTGTTTAGGGTTTAAGAGCATGGGATTGTCGGATCTTAAACACTAGGGTTTGTTGTAAGCTTTATTGACTTTTAGGGTTCCAGTTTGACTTCTAGCTTCTTGATTGTATTCATAAGATTATAAAATTTTAGGGTTTTGTCCATATTATATTTCTAGTTCAACATCTATGGTTTATTTCATTTTATTTGTGATTATTTAATATTTTTCAGTTCTCGGGATCGTTTCACCGAGTCGAAGGTTATAGGCTGACTCAGTTTGACTTTTAGTGAAGATTGAAAATTTTTATTCTAAAATTCACCGAAGGATTTAAGGTCTTAGTATTTTTTTGTCGAGCATTATTTGGATAGATCATCTTGTTACATGTTAGGAATTGGATAGATGATTTGGTTGGTGTACGGATGTTGAATCACTAAGTTGTTGGATTTTCTATTTTGTTTTGAGGGTTCTCTTTTTCTCAATGTTAAGAATTCTCGTGTTTGACCTTATTTAGAATTTCGTTTTAACTTGGGTCCATTTTCAGGATTTCGATTTTGGTATTAGACTTCTAGGATTATTTTCTAAGAATTATGAAAATTTTAGGGGTTTACGATGTTTCTTAGTTTTAGTGGGAAAGGCATGAGTGATTGAACATGCTGGAAGGTATGAGGTAGAAAGGTAAAGAAATAGAGGCTAAACCTTTGGAAAGAGACCACATGATAATCTTGGAACAAGTTTAGCTTCGAAAAGGAATAAGTTCTTCAAGACACCAGGGATGTCACTCCCCAAAGGGTACCTTAAACGTAATAGTCCGCCACACTCAATATTAAAGCTTAAGTATGACAACTTTAATCATTCCAAAAGCTTCGGTATTAAGTGTAAGGTGTGCTCTCATAAAATTAGAGGACCGTACTTTGAAATATGAAGCTTAAGAAGAACAATAACAAATTAAGAAAAGGTAAATCATAATAAACATTCATTTATAATAAATGTCTCACAAGTCTTAGGGGCATTCCCCCACCAAAAATACTAGAATCTATTACAAGAAATTTTCTATGAAGTCTGCATCTAATTATTGCTAAACTTCATCTAAAAATTTCTTAACCAAAAAGGGAAATACCTGGCTGCAGGGTTCACGTGGCCTTAACTACAAATAGCTAAACTACGAAAGATATCTATAGGGGTATAAGCTAACAGGCTTAGTGAGAATTATTTCCAAAGATAAACACTTGAGTAACAAAACCAAGCAAGTTTTTAGGCATTCTAGTGATATGCAACAAACACGTGAGCATACAAGATATATGATTTTCCGAGAATCATATGTTGAATGAATTACGCCATTCATTTGTAGTTAGGTATTTGGCCCATTACGATCATCACTTTAAAAAAAATTATTTTTATAGATCTTACCGGCTTCTATTCGCCATAAAAAAAATATAGTTATTACTGGCTCCTACTAACCATCAATTTATGTAGTTTTTACTAGCTCCTACTCACCACATACATAATATACCAGTAATGCCTACCACCATTATCATATACTTGTCCTACCAATTGTATAATAGCGAATACAATGTGACTCATTACATGATATGAATGAATCAATTTATTTAGAATATCATAGCATAATTAATATCAATTTATGGTGATCATAGAATTTTAGACATATCAAGTTCTATACTAAAACAACGATTGCTTACAATCAATTTCCACCTCGATATTCTTATAGTTCCTTCAACAATTTTTACATTCATATCCATTTGTCTTTCCTTAGTTCTAGTGCAACTAAACTACAAGCACAATCAAGTAATGTAATTAAGGAAATAAATTCATGTTGCCATGATGATACTTTTCTCTTTATGGGTGAGTCGATCGGTCAATCCACTAATCAAAGTAATCCTCCGAGTATGGATACTTTTCATTGAGATCACCTAATCAAGAAGAATATTCTTAATGAGTATTTCTTATTGATCCTATTTTACTTTGTCAAAACTATGTCATAAGATTGTTAAAATTCGTATAGAAGATAATTCCAACTTAAAATAGCCATAACTTGGTCATTTTGACTTGCATATAATATACCGATTTTTATCTAATTAGAAAGCTCTATCTGTTTCCAAAACTATTTTCATCAAACTAGGTCATTTGGGCTCTAAAACAGTGGCGATCAAATTCACCTCGAGATTTCCCATCCCCACAACACTTGTTTCAAACTTCAAATCATCCAAAAATCATTTGATAAATACTTAGTTATCCATATAGTTGGAAAATTCCTCTTTTTGGTTACATAGCTCATTTTCACATATAGTTCAAGTATTTGTTGTCCAACTAAACTTTTTAGCAAAACAATATTAGTTGTAAGTTTGTAAAATTATAGTTTATAAGAAATCCTTTTTGCAAACTTTCTAAAAATAAATCTTTTGTTTCCTTTGTTTTCAAAAATTATTTTATGCTTATCTTACTATTTTTATTGGTGACTTTTCCATAAAAATGAATTTTCTCTACTTTTCCTTTTGGAACTAGGGACAATCTTCCTATTAGTTTCTATATAATTTTTCTTTGACTATTATTTGGAAAATCTTGGTTTGAAAATTCTTATTTCCTTTTTATGGGGGTTTCCTTTATATTAAAACATTATCTAAAGTCATCTTCTTTTGGAAAGCAATTTATTATAGAGATTATTTAAGAAAAAGCATTTCAAAACAAGTGTAGTTTCAAAATTATAGTGAGTTCTTCCTAAATTTTGAAAAGTTTAGAATTATTTTTATTAAATCATAAACTTTAAATTTCATATAGAACCATTCTTTGGTAATAAAATCTCCTTTTTGCAAAAAAAGCATATTAGAAACTTTAAAGTTTAGACAACAACCTTTATGTGCATGAACATGAGAATAATAGCAACTAAAAGTAGAATGTAATAATAACAATATAATGAATAAAAGAACAAAATAAAGTCATGTATTGGGAGTCTTGGCCTTTTCAAGCCTCCCGAGACTAAGAAATAGACTAATCCCAAAAAGAAAAGAAATTGTTTTGACTTGATGAGGACAAGTATAAAACTAAAAACTAGTCTTAAAACAACATGAAATAATAAATTCCAAAGAAAGAAAATAATTAATTTGCTCTGTATGAAAGTAAATAAATTACAAGTGAGCTTATATGCTCTAAAGAATATATATATATATATATATAGATACATAATTATATTTAGTTAGATATAACAATAATAATATGATCAAAGTAAAATAATAATATAAAAATATATAAATAGATATTCTTAACAAGAACAATGAATGAACATAGTCTAGCTTCCATAACATTAAGTTTAGGAAACTCATACCATGGTCATGTAAAGTTACATGACATGGTAGAAAGAAATATAGAAAGAAGTTTTCACCTAAAGAGGATTTTGGAGTAGTATGTGTGGATGGGTTTTGTATATGTAGAAGTAAGTTTGAGAATATTTTGAGAGAGTTTTGGGAGAGTGTTTAGAGAGGAAAGTTTTGGAGAGTTTTTGGTAGTGATTTGTGGGTAGATGAAGTGTGTGAAAGGGGGTGGGGGGGGTGGGGGGTGGGTTTATTTATAGGAAAATGAGGAGTGAATTTATGTGATTAAAAATAATTGAAAAAGAAAAAAATATATGAGGGAAATTGAGAGGGGGGCACCGGCTATGAGGGAGGAGGAGAGAGGGAGAGGCGATTTATTTGTATTTTGTGCAATAAGAGTAATAATATGTAAGGTAGATGTGATATAAAGTTATGGAAAAGATATAAAGTAAAGATAATAGGTGTATAGAGTATAAGAGTAGGTTTTAGAAAAAGTAGAGATAGTTGAATAGTATAGAATAGTAATGAATAGTATAATGTAAAGTAGATGTGACTAATAAAGTACCGATAGTAAGAAAATACACGTATAATTACGATATATGTTATTTTTAACTATCGAAAAATTATAAAACTGATATTTTTGAAAACCTTATATGTTTACGAGTCTAATAGTGTATCAACAATATTTTTACTATTCCAAACCCCGGGACACGTTTTTCGAAACTGTATTCGTTTGGTTTCAAAATGATTTACGGTTTTACTAATCTGTTATTTTTAAGTGTTCTTATGTCATTACGAACTATTCTACATACTCATCTCTTATTTACTAACTTAAGGTTTGAACACGGAATTACCAGACTTAAACTTGTTACGTCTAACTAGGGTTTGGTTGACTTTAGGATTTTCGATTGACCTTCTGATTAGGGTTTAAGCTTACCGATCATAAAACTTTGGGGGTTTATAAGGGATATCCAGGGGGTTGCCCCTATCTCATGAATCGATGTTTCTTTTGTGGAGAAGGTAGACACATGGTTAGTGGTTGCCTAAAGGGGGCAGTGGCTATTTGTTTTATCTACAACCAAGTGGGACACATATTGACTGCTTGTCCTCAAAGGACTCAACCAGGAGGAGCTTCACATTCTGAAGGATTTGGTGGAGCTAAGGACAAGAAGGAAGGAAGTAATTGATGAATTAAGTCTTGAGGTGCTACTCGAATGTTTACTATGCATGGGACTTCCATAGCAGAAGGATTAGAAGAGGAATATGATGGATACGAAGTAGAAGATTCTAGGCTGATAGCAAGTATGTGCTTAACCTTATCCTTTGAGTTTTGATGTAATTGCATGTTAAGTAATTGGAGTAAAATCTTTCTAAATCAAGCTAGTAACAAGGAAAACCTATGGCAATTAGGAACCATAGAAGTGAAAGATACCCTTACGTATGCACTCTTTGATACCGATGCTACACATTCTTTGGCAACCTAAGTTTAGTGAAAAGAGCTTGTTATGCGTTGAGAAGATGGAGAAAGGTTTAGGAATCTCGACTCTTATGAGAGCTATGGTTGTTACCTAATAAGTGATAAGGGGATGTCTGTTGTGAGTAAATGATCAAGAGACCGTTGCTGACCTTATAGTGATGGATATGCAAAAGTATGATGTTCTTCTAAGGATGGCTTGGATGACAGTTACTAGAGTTTAAGTAGATTATTGATGTAAGATAGTTTCATTTATAAATAAGAAAAAGGAAAGAGTGGAGTTCATAGGAGAAGTGCTCAAAGGAAAACAAATAGAAATAAGAGCTGTTGAAGTGTTAGGAGAAAGAGTTGATGAGTTGGAAAAGAGCACAATGTATTCTTTGGACAAAGGGATGGAAAAGTTGGATATTCAAAGTATTCGAATAGTATGTGAGTTTTCTGATGTTTTTCTTGATGATCTACCAGGTTTGCCGCCTCAAAGAGAAGTTAATTTTACTATAAATTCGATGCCAAGAATGGCACCAATATCAAGGCGCCTTATAGGATGGTGCCTATGGAGCTAAAAGAGTTAAAAACACAGTTGCAAGAGTTGTTGGACAAAGGGTCTATTCACCTAGTGTTTCGCATGGGGAGTTCTTCTGTTGTTTGTCAAAAAGAAGGATGGATCTATGAGGCTTTGTATAGATTATAGAGATTTGAAAAAGGTCATGGTTAAAAACAAGTATCCACTTCCAAGGATAGATGATTTGTTTGACTAATTGCATGGTGCAAAACTGTTTTCTTATGTTAATCTAAGGCTTGGATACCATCAAATTCGGATTAAGGCTGATGACGTACCTAAGATAGCTTTTTGAATGCAGTATGGTCATTATGAGTTTTTGGTTATGTCTTTTGGATTGGCTAATGCACCAGCGATCTTCATGAATTTGATGAATAAAGTTTTTCGATCATTGTCGAATGCATGTGTAGTAGTCTTCATTGATGACAATTTAGTGCTTTTCGCTTTTGATGAGCAACATGATGAGCATCTACACATGATGTTATAGCTTCTAAGAGAGAATAAGTTATATGCTAAGCTATTGAAGTGTGATTTTCGGTTAAGATAGATATCTTTTCTTGGACATGTGATATCAACAAAAGAATTTCTGTGGACCCTAAGAAAGTTAAAGCTGTTTCGAATGGAAAAGGCTTGGAACAGTATCTAAAGTGAGAAGTTTCTTAGGTTTGGTTTGTTCAAGACTTCTCCAAGATAGCATTTCCTTTTACTTAGTTAACCAGGAAAAGTGAAAAGTTTGAAAGGAATGAGAAGAGGGAATAGAGTATTCAAGGGTTAAAGAAAAGATTGGTGTCAGTACCAATATTTGTTCTACCTAATGAAGAGGATTCTTTTGCCATTTATAGTGATGCATCCAAGTGTGGGTTAGGATGCATGCTGATGCAAAATGGAAAAGTGATTGCATATGTGTCAAGGCAGTTAAAGCCACATGAAAAGAATTATCTCATGCATTATTTGGAGTTAACAGCCATCGTTTTTGCTTTGAAGATATGGCGACATCATCTATATGGAAAAAAGTGTGAAATCTACACAGATCATAAGAGTTTGAAGTATTTTTTCACTAAGAAGGAGTTGAACATTAGACAACATTGATGGCTAGAGTTGATCAAGGACTATGATTTATGTATCAGTTCTCATCCGGGAAAATTCAATGTTGTTGTTGATACTTTGAGCTTTAGGAATTATGGAGAAGTAAACTCAATGTTAACATGACAAAAAGAGCCTATAAGAGAGTTTGAAAGGGTAAGCTTAGAGTTTGTCTTACAATATCTAAAGGTTGAGATTGGAAATCTTGTTTTTGAACCAACCATGTTGCAAAGGATTAAGGAAGCACATAAACAAAATTCAGTGTATCAAAAGATTATTCAAGGTCTTACATAAGGAAAGTGTAAAAAGTTTTGCGTGGATGGAGAAGATGTCCTAAAAATAAATAATAGTTATGTGTGCCAAAGGATACAGCATTAAAGAAGGAACTTATGCATGAGGCACATTGTTCACGATATATAGTTCATCTAGGTGAGACTAAGACCTATCAAGAGCTTAAAAGTGATATTGATGGAATGGAATGAAAAATGACATAGTAATTTTTGTTACATAATGTGAAATCTGTCAAAGAGTGAAATCTAAACATCAAAGACCAGGTGGTTTTGTTGCAACCTTTACATATCCCAAAATGGAAGTAAGATCAGATATCAATAGACTTCGTAAGTTCTTTACTAAGGACGAATGCTAGTTATGATGGAATATAGGTAGTTATGGATTGGCTGACCAAGTCTGCTCATTTTCTACCTCTCAATATGACATATTCTTTGGAAAAGTTAGCAAGAATATACATAAAAGAGATTGTTAGATTGCATGGTGTGCCAACATGGATTGTTTCAAATCAAGACCTAAGGTTTGTTTCAAGGTTTTGGAAAGTTTACAAAGAGCCATGGGGACCCTACTAAAGTTTAGCACTACATATCATCCTCAAACAAATGGACAAATAGAGAGAGCAATACAAACTTTGGAGGATAAGTTGAGAGCATTTGTGCTAGACTTTAAAGCGAGTTGGGATCGGTATTTACTGTCGGTGGAGTTTGCATATAACAATAGCTACCATCTAGTATTGGTATGCCATCATATGAAGCTTTGTATGGACGAAAGTATCAGTCACCTCTATTTTGGAATAATTTAGAATATGTAGCCATTGGAGTTGAGTTGGTACAAGAAATAGTGGACAAAGTGGCAGCGATTAAGCAAGGAATAAAAGAGCACAAAATTGATAAAGAGTTGAGCTGACATGAAGTGAAGGGAGCTTGAGACTGATGCAGGAGATCATGTGTATCTTAAGATTATACCAATAAAAAATTTTTCATAAAGGACGATTGTAAGGGGAGTTAAGCCCAAGATACATTGGACCTTTTGAAATTTTCAAAAGAATTAGAAGTTCAGCATCAATTGGCTTTTCTACCTATCTTGTAGACATGCACAATGTTTTCCATGTATCAGTTTTGCAGAAATATGTATCTAATCCTAATAAGATGATGGAGCTAGAGCCTATCCCACTCAACGAAAATTTGACATATGAAAAGTATCCAATGCGGATTTTGGATTCTAAAGTGTAAACTCTATGAAAGAAAGAGATCAGATATGTTGAAGTATTGTGGGATCTGTAAATAGAGGAGGTTACATGGGAATCGTAAGAGGATATCATAAAGGCTTATCTACAGCTGTTTGTTGAGCCAAGTATATCTTAAGCTTTAGGACAAAGCTTGTTTTAAGAAACGTAGGATGTAATCCCTAGGTTTTGGCCATAGCATGAGTTTAAAGGTTGAAAAAGAATTTAAATTTAAATATAATTTTGTCTACTCAAAAATTATAAATGTTTTGGTAGTATATTAATTAACATTTTCTAGTAATACAATGTGTTGTTTTGCATGTCAAAGAGGTTGTGATTTTTCATGTTTTATGATTAAACCTTTTCCAAAAGTACCAAAAATTTATTGCAAGTCATTACAATGTTTCAATATTATGTATACCAGACTATCATATTTAGGATACCCTTTGCGGCGTGACAATCCTAGTGGTAAGAGCAGACGTTGGATTATAAGACTTTTGGGGGGGGGGGGTGTGGTGGGGGAGGAGGTGTTAGGGACCTCCATTTAGTTAATCTTAAAAATTAATATTCACTTGCTATTATAGTTATATTACATCTTTATTTATGAGGATTTCACTATGATTTCAATGTGATATTTTTTAAAACTTCATAAAAAATCATTCAATTAATAATTAAGAGTATTTAGTGCATTTCATAAGAGATGATATATATGTCACTTGAAAATTAATTATTAATAAAAAAATATAGAGTTAACATCTATATAAATATTGCTTTTAATAAAAAAAACCATAAAATACATGTAAATAAGATAGTTATTCAATAATTCAAATACATTTAAAATAACATTAATTGAAGGAAAAAAATTACTAAATCAAATTATATGATTAGTGTGCAATAAGATTCAATTGTAATATGGATAATAATAATTATTACCTTGTGACATATTTTGAATATACAATAGTTATTAAGAAGAATTTATTTAGTTTGATAATTTTATGATAAAGTAGTTAGTGTAATAAATGCATATTGGAAAAAGTAAAAAAAAAGGACTTCAATGAAGTTTGAACCCATGACCTCATGGATATAAAAGTAGTTACTTAACCTCTAGAACACACTTAGTTTAATGTCATAGTTCTCTCTTTACAATATACATATAACATATATATATATATTTCTCTTTTTAAAAAAAAATTAAAAATTAATTTTTTTAGAGTGTGAAGGGGTTAGTACCCCTATTGCCTCCCTCTCCTCCCTAAATCTGCCCATGCCTAGTGGTGGCCCTAGGTCTATAATAAGCCTCATACATTATATGAGGAGCCTATGAGTGACATGGGTGTCGGTCATAGTTTTTCGTATAGTGTACGATGAGATTGTCACAAGTAGGATGCTCCTTCAGGCACAATAGGTCTAGCAAGAATCAATTGCTACCTCACAAGGCTAAAAAATGAAACTACCTTATTAGACCCCTTAACTACCGAAAAGGGTAGAGGGACCATGACTTTCCTAAAATGGAGACACACACCGAATACGACTAATTGGCACCTACCTAAAATAAGTGGAAATGCCTTCCTAAGTAAGCAAAAGGAACTTTTCTATAATGAAGAAGGTTCACTTTATTAATCAGTAAAAGTAACTACCCTATATAAGCAAAGTTCAATTCGACTCCCACTAGGCTCACTCTTACAACTCTTATTCACATATCTTTCTATTATATACCTTCACCCACTCACTAGCTTAAGTATTCAAGTGGTCGAGTTAGGCACACCCCCAATGTCTACTAACCTATTTATGTCTTGTAAGCTAGAAACTACTAGCCTTGTAGGCCCAACTAGCATGGAGTAGAGTGGACTACAGCTCTAAGGAATCATAGCCTACCAACCAAAATTTTCTTGGAACAAAGGGTCATGCTCATTTGAGTGTAAATTTAATCTTGCTTTATGTATGGGGGATTTAGGGGAAAAAAACATCATGGTCATGGTCATTATATTGTTTTTTTATGTCATTAGGTTCAAATAAAATCATATAATTAGGGTTTAGTTGATATTTTAACTAGAGGTACTTGAAAATTTTGTTTTAGTGCCCATGGATGCTTTATGTTGTTGTTTAGTTAACACGGTACTCAAATTTGTCAATATTGCTCTTATCGCAATGAAATATTTTAATAAATTATTGATTTGAAATCTATCAACTTCATCTCTATATAAGTTTTTATTAGTTTTTGGTGCAAATATAATTTATTGATTTCCTTTTTTCACCTCTAGAGTTTATGATTTTGAGTTTGATATATTGATTTGCTATTACACATTTTAAGATTATTGCGAATAGCTTTCATCATATGGAGTTAAATCTTGTAGGGTTTGTATTAATTATACTAGCATTTTGACATTTATTCTCATGTTTGGTGTGTACTTGGGTTTTTTATTGCATATCATTTGAGTTTCATGGAGCTTGAGGTGGTTTATAAGAAAAATCTAATCCTTATAGTTTATAGTTTTGATCAATATCAATTTTTTTTAGGTTTTGGTGCGTATAAGATTTATGGAGTTATTTTTTGGATTTGATATTTAAACTATATGTTTAAAGTTTAATTTATTTATGTTTAGGTTGCCCGATCTTATTGTCGGTGTCTTTCGTAAAATAATTTAAGGTCTCGAGAATATATCTAGAAAATTTTTGGAGCTGTTTAACTAAACCGTGTTGAAAATTTTAGCGGTTTACCATTCATGTTTAAGATTTCCTTGTAGCACCCATTACTGTTATTCACAATAATTACAAACATATTTTAGTAATCCATTTACTTAGCTTGATTGAATTTCTGCATTAGTAAACACTTTTAAAATAAAATTTTTTATATTAAACAAGTTACCTAATTTTTGATACACTAGGCCAACTAGATTAAACTGCTTATGCAATGAAGATAATGATAATGTGACGTTATGTTGAAATTAGTTATAAGTTATGAACATCTCAACGTATCTACCATTAATATTTTTAATATTTTATAAAATATATGTTAATAGTATTTTATGATACATTTCATCAATGGAATATTAATATATTTTTATGCAATATCATTCTTTATTTTAGCTTAGCTTATAATATTATCGTCATTAAATTACTCCTTATTAGCTAACTTCCTTTATTTTTTTTCATAATATCATCTTATTATATAGGGCACTTTCAGAACATTATATGCATTTAACGTAACATTATTGTAGTTACTAAAATAATTAACTAGTAATCAATTTTGAATTCATCAGTAATTAAGTAAGCACTTGGATAAGAAATGAATCTTATTGGTAATTAGAGTTATCAAGTGGAAGATAGGTGATTACTATAATTTGACACCCAGTTATACATTATGGAGATATAAATGAACCACGAAATTTTGATACGGCCAAGAAATACGAATGTGTGCATATTGGTTTTCAGTATTATATCTAAATCTATCATCATCGGACATATTGATTTTAATAGGTCTCTTTTTTGGTTATATTTAAAAAAAAAAAAAACAAGAGAAATCGATAATAAGTTTAATATAATTTTAGCTAATTAGGTAAAAATACAATTTTATAATTCTTTGGTACCATATTACTTATTCTAGTTATGTTAATACTATTTACTAAAATCTACAAATATAGATAAAAATGTGCATTTTAGTTGTAAAGGCTCGTATTAGTGCTAAGGAATCATTTTGATTACATTAGATTTTATTAGCATACATATACATTAGTTATGGTATTTAAGGGTTATCGTAGATTTATATGTCATTCAATTTAGGCTTCCTTTGATTTATGAAGCCTAAGATTATTATTGCATCAATACATTTATATAGGTTATTTTAGGGTATTCCTTCACAACAGTTCGGGACTTTTAGGGAGCATGAGTTTTGGTAAATTTGTGATTTAAGACTTAAAAAAAAAAAAAATTGCTAAGTTTTTTTCTTTTTGGCCGGTAGCCAAGTTTTTTTGTCACTGTTTTTGCCATTAAGATTTTAGATAGTTTCATAACTAGCGTTTATGGTGTTGACTTGACGAATGAACATGGTGATTTTAATTTAAAAGCTTCTATTTTGAAAAAATTTCAATCTTACAAATGTTCTCTGTTATTAAATTATTTTTTATATAGTCATATTTAATTATTTTCTAGAGCTTTGTTCATTTCTGATTTTGAACTGTGGTTAATAATACTTTGTCATATTTTCAAATTAATGAAAAGTTGGGAGCAATCGATTCCAAGATTTTCTTAAAGCTTTTCAATATTTTATTACATGCTTTATCAATTATCAAGAATTGGGTTCACACTAAATCAGAGGGATTGCATATGAAGCTAAATTAAAATAACCGTCTAGTACTATATATACTAAATTTCTAAGAAGGAAGCACAAATTAGAAAAGAAAATAGCTAGTATTGTGAAATATCCGAAACTAAATATATTAAATTAAATTATATAAATAATTTGTTTGTTGATTTTATAAATGTATTGTGAAATTTAAATTATAGAATACCAATTCTTGGTATAACAAGACATTAGAATTTATATGTGTTAAATTATATTAGTGCGATTAAGTAATTATATTAATGTGTAGTGAGTTTATTTTTTTCTTTTTTTCTTTTTTTGTTAAAAGAAGAAGAAGACTAATTGATGTCCTTAAAAGATCTAGGCCCAACCTTTAATTATATGCATTTGAAATCCTTTTTTTTTTTTTTTTTTTTCCAGCTGCTAATGCTTTGAAAGGCTAGGCCTTAATCTAGTTTTAATGAAAATAAGCCCAAGACCAACCAGACCACGGAAACTTTCTAATACTTTCTAATGCACAAAAGTTAAATGGCAGATTTTATCGAATACATCAAGTAAAGATTTGACAAACGCTCTCAAAAACAACCTCTCAAAACCGATCCTTGAAACTGCTACTTCCATACTCCATATTTCCTTTAACTTCAATCAATTATTTTCTTGCAAACTTATCAAGACTTCTTTCAAGACTTGTAAACCCCGGTTTTTCAAACAGCCAAGATAACCCTAGAACCGGAAACCAAAACCCTAAACCGGAATAGGCTAAGACTGGAGTGAGAACTAGGAACCCTAATCCGACTTTTCCTCGGTTTCCAATTAAGAAATTTTTATAAGAAAATTTAATTTTGAATATAGTTCTTGATTATATTTCAAACCAAGAAAATATCATATTTTAAGAAAATTTTAATTCCGGGTCATCCCGAGACCCGTTATAGAAAAGCGTGCCTGGAACTAGAATTTCAAAAATTTCCTTATGAATACTCATTTGAACCGAAATAAAATAAGGATTTCAAAAATATAGCTTTCATAATTTCCCGGCTTATGAAAAATACAGTTATAGCCTTTTTATTCGTATTTCCATGCTACCGGTAACTAATTTGTCATGATTACTATTCATTACTATTCACAAATACAACCTATTACTACCTATTTGTACACTTATATTGCAACACTTACCATCACTCAATCACCTCCCCTTTTCAAAGGATTTTTGTCCCTTAACTTTCAATACAAGTTATGACAAATTATACATCAAAGATAAATCAATCAAAACAAAAATAAAATCAAACTTTCCCCCACCCCCCTCATGCATAGTGCCGGCGTGAATGGCCCCCCCAAGCTCCATTTTACAAATTTTTTTTTCTATTTATTTTAGTCCCATTTAACCTAATTTCAAATGCTATATAAACTACTTTTTCTCCTCTCTCTTCATTCTTCACTTTCAAACTTTTGCTGGTAAAAAGCTCTCAATTCTCTCCCCATTCCCCTCCTTGCCATGAGCTTAGAGCACACACACAACTTTCCATTTTCTTCTTTTCATCTCCTATTTTACTTCAAGTAAGTGAGTTTTTACTTTTACTCATAGATCTTTGTAATGGCTAGGTTATTCTTGGATATTTCCAACCAAAGGACCCCATGAGCTCTTGCTAGGGACAAGGAAATGTCAAAACAAGAATACCAAACCATTACAAAGTAGATCTAACATTTAAAGGAGCTTTCAAAGCATAAGCTTTATGATTTTTCATCAAAAAGTGTTTTGAATAAAAGATCTTTTATAAAAATATAGTTTTTATGTTTTCAAAACCTATTTAAGCCTTTGATATAGTAGATCTATCATTTTACTACTCATAATCATGTAGGCATTTAAGATCTCATCATTATTTTGAGTTTATGTACATTAATAGTTTTCAGTGCTTTTGTCCTTAGTAAATAACCTTCCTAGTATATAGATCTATGGATAGATGAGTTAATAAAGTCAAAAAGGAAAGCACTTTTCAAGAAATGAACTTGTGTAAATTCGGATGACTTGAGAAACCTAGTTTAAAAACCCATCTACCAACTTTTAAACATGTGTTTTACAGAAAAATGAAGCCTATAGGTGATAGATAATGTTTGGTAATATTTTTCATGAGTTTAGATGAGTTTTTACTAAAGAAAAATATTTAAAACAAGAGATGAAGTCCAATAGAAGTTTTGAGTTAAAAGTCTTGAAAACCAAATTCGTAATAATGGATAGATGGTTAGAAAACATTATTTTTCCAACTTCAAAAATAGTATTTTCTCAAATAAATGAAGTCCTTATGTTATAGGTAAAATAAATACTTAAAGATCTAAGTATAAAATGCATTTTTCTTAAAAGAATCAACTTGAAAATAAAATTTTCTAAATTCGGATTTTTGGAACCACCCTAGTATGAGACCCACTTTAAAAAGTTACAAATGAAGATTTTATTAAGGAAATAAAGGCCTTAGGATATAGTTAATATAAGAGTAAAAAAAATTTTAAATAAATAGGATTTTTCTAAGAAAAATCCTTAGAAATAGTAGGTGTGACCAAAGGTAGCAAAGTTGATTTTTTTAGACAATAGAAACATAGTGTCTTAAGACAAAGTTTATTTAAAATTCTTTAAGTCTAAAAATCTATAAGACCTTAGACACTTAAGAGTTCATATCATGACATTCATGATAGGGAAAATCATTTCCATAGCATTAGTTCATTTTGTACTTAGAAATCTCAAGTGCATTCATGAAAACCGCATTTTCGGAATCAGCATAACCACTGTACAGATCTGATCCCTCATTTCTAAGGCTTAGATATTTTCAAAACTTGATTTAAACTTCATATTTAGAAAGTTCTTCCAAAGTAGATAGAAATCAATATAAAATTTGAAAATTCCGACTTAAAACGACCAAGTTATGGCCATTTTAAATCGGGACTTCGAAAATGACGCGAATTTCGATTTCACTAAGTTTTCTTAGAGTTTTAGTATCCTAAGATGGTAGAATACTTATTAGGGTATTTCTTATATGAATAGGTGAACCCATGGACGTTGACTCTTTGCCTCTGGATTATTATTACTAGAAGAAAGGCGAACCTATAGCGGAGTGAGTTTTTCTTCCCGATTCATTTATTGTATGTGCTTGTAAAGTAGTGCACTAGAATGTAGGCCAAATGAATGGAATATGAATGATGGGGAATAATGGGAAATTATATGTTGATGATGATGTGAGAACTCAAATTAAGAATATCGAAACCGGGTGATAAATTTTGGTTGTGTACTTAGCTATGATGGATTGTTTGAGAAATTGTTTGATCGCCTAAGTAAAATGGCTTAATCAACTACTTGGACTAATGCCAAATTTGACATATGCATATCACAAGGGGAAGGAGCATTAGCATTTGTAGGTTAATTGTGATCCATAAATGATATTGAATAATCGTAGGTTAATCGTGATCCATAAACGATATCAAATAATCGTAGGTTAACCGTGAACCATAAACGGCATAAAGATAGTACCGCAGTATTCGTTAATCTGCTAACCGGGATGGAGGGCGCAAGTCCATCCACATATGATTTCTGGCTGGTTATATGTTTGTTGAACTCATGTGTTTGGTGCATTCACTTGCTTGCTTAATCACTTGGTTGAATTGTTGTGAAATGAATGTTATTGTGGAAGATTACACTCACTAAGCTAGTTAGCTTACGTCCCTACAGTCCATTCCTTTTGCAGCTACCCCATTTGTGGCTTAGGCGGCGTGACCCGGCTGTATAGGTACAGAAGCTAGGAGTTTCCCCTAGAAGTTGGAATTATTGTTTAGAATTTCATAGGAAACTTTTAAGACTTTGGATGATTGTATAAGGCCATTAATTATTCTTTTGCGGGGGAATGCCCCTTAGATTATGTAATATTTATTTATGTCTCATGAGTTATATCCTACTGCTAATGCATGTCAAATTAAGCTTTTATCTCCATTTGGACTTGTACTCTATTGTTGTAAAGGGTTACATCTATATGAGGCTCTCGAAGTATTAAGGCGGTAATTCGGAATCTTATATGGTATGTGGTGGACTGTTACGTTTAGGGTACCCTATGGGGCGTGACAGTTTAAGTTGGTATCAGAGCACTAGGTTATTAAAGCATGACAATAGAGTTTAAAACAGAACCTAGAATTTAGTAACTAGGTTAAATTGGAGTTAAAGCTAGGCTAATTAGTAGTTTTCTTGTTGTAGGTTTCTTTGGGTGAAACCCGTGAAAGGGCTAGAAACTTCACAAAAAGCATGAATGAAACTATGGTGGAATATCAGCTAAGATTAAGGGTGTTGTGCGAAGACTTTGCATTAATGCAATGACCTAGAACTATAAAAGAGATGTATAAATTATGGAAAGAAGGTCTAAGGTATACAAGATGGACAGCAGTAATAGATCAACTAAGATATGATCCGATTAGAAGAAGAAGATGGACCATGATGGAGACTATCTATACCTTGGAAAGAGTAATGGTGGAATATGCTGGCGAACCAATGCTGAGGGAAGCCACCTTTATCTTGAAGAATGAAGGGAACCCCACCCACCTAGACTTTAGGATGTGGCATGGTATAAGACCTCTCTATGTACATGCCATGATGATCTTGATGATCATAGGGAATGGAATCTTGCGGATGTCAGAAATCACATATTATGGCAAGCTAGATATCTTGATCTTATACCATTCTTAGGAGGAGCTCCAGCCCCACAAATAGGAAATGGAGGAGTACATTTGATTAATGCCCGGTTATGGGAGGAGAAGATGCGAATGAAGGAAATAATGCGGAAGAGGATAATGATATGGATGACTTTGAAGAGGAAGAGGATCCTGAGGAGGACCCGAATTGGCTAGAAGAGGAAATACCTAGATCTCCTACCCCTCCAGCCATAGCCCCAGAACAACCCAACCATCTACCCGAACAAATTGTATGGGATTTTGATAGGGATCTTGACATACCCGATAGTGGGAGAATGGATCCGGAGTTTGACCCCACCATCTGGAAGGATATCTACCCTGTAGGCGAGTGTCTCCCTGAGGTTGATGCCATAGCCCCCGAGCCGGTAGTTCCGGAACCTTTGGAGAGAGTGAATGAAGAGGAGGATATGATGAGTGAATTCCGGGATAGATGGAATAGGATATGGGAGGAAGCTGGAAGAGAAGTGGATAGAGAAATGGGAAATAGGAATGGATCCAATAATGGAGTTGATAGGGAAGAAAGAAATCAAGTGGAAGATCAAGAGATGAGGGAAGAAGAAGAAGAAGAAGAAGAAGAGCAAGAGCCAGTAGCTCGACCCATTAGGAGAAGGAGGTTAACTGTGAGAGCCTATCTAAGTCAGTTCATCCGAAGGGATGATGGAGGATCTTCTAGTCGAGGATGACTCCCTAGCCCCTCATCAGACGACTCCGAGTAAGCCATGGAGGAATAGAGTCGAGTGTCCCATAGAGTCCAATAGTATTTCTTTCTGAATAGTAGGCAATGCGGGATGCCAATTTGCCTTAGGATCTCTTTATGGTTTAGGATGTTGTCCTTCCTTTTCTTGTCTTTTTCCTTTCCATGTCTCTAGATGTTGTTAGATAGACGTTATCGGCTAGTATCGGAAGTTTAGATTTGTGTTGCCTAATTTTGTAAGCTTATTTGAAAAACAACTCTTGTACGGCACATCAAATCAATGAAGTATTATGTTGATTCCAAGAATGAAGTTTCACAAGCATTATACTTTTGCATTAGTAGTAGACATACTTAATTGCATAAACATATTCCCATTCATATCATCACTTGATTAGAATTTCTTTGTTTATTATGATTTCTTGATTTGGAATTTTGATTGTTATGATTTCTTTGCTCTAAGAGCCTTTTTGTGGACGATTTGAAATTTTGATTTCCTTTGGTCTTTTGTGAATTCTATAGTTCTTTAAATTATTCCTAATTTTCGCAAATTCCTTAATCAAAGTTTTATAAACCACGAAACTTTAAAGAAGAAATAAAACTTATTAAGACATTATGTAACAGTCGAAACCGAAGAAACCGAAATAGGGAGCAAGAACCACTCCCAAGCGAGGCTAGTAGCGCAAACCAGCCAGATCACCCCAAGCTAACCAACCTGAAGCTGCTCAGCTCGATCCTAAGCAGCAATGATGAATGCAATTGGGCATTTGACAAACATGTTTACTGCATTCATCCAAAACCAAAAAATCAAACCAAGAATCCCGAACCAAGTATAAGGGATTCGGCACCTCTACCACCACCTCACCCCCCGTATAGGGAAATGCAAGAGATTCCCTTACCACCTGAGGAGCAATCTTACAATGCTCGCTATCCACCCCCTCCACCACAAAGAGGATATCAAAGGAGTTCTCTCCGACTTTATAAAGAGCAATCTACTTTGAAGGGGCATTTGGAAGGCCCGACGAAGCAGAGGATTGGTTAGCACAAATTGAGCGCTCCTTTGCAGCTTATGAGACTCCACCATATCTCCGATTGAGATGGCACCTACATGCTAGAGAATGCCGAGTATGGTGGGAATCGAAAGAAGGAGTTTGGCCCCGATTAGTTGGGAGACCTTTCGCAGGGAGTTCCTGGAGAACTATTTTCCTGCCAGCCTCGAGTGAGATAAGTGCAGATTTCTTGCATGTGAAACAGGAGCAGAACGATTGAGCAGTATGAGACGGAATTCAACCACCTGTGTAGTATGCTCCTGAATCTTACAAAACAGTGAGGAGCTGCAAAAACAAGTTTTTGGAAGGTCTTGATGAAGACCTAAGAGTGAAGATTGAGGAATCAGGTTTGCGAACATACCCAGAGGTAATTGAGAAAGCCCGGTTGATAGAAGGGGCTAAGAAGAGGAAGCATGTTGAGTCGGACAAGAGAGTGTTCGGAAAAAGGCAATTTGATGCCTCCGGCTCAAGCTATAAAGGGAAAAGATTCAAACCTTACCATGGGTTTAAGGATAACAATGGTGGGAAGTTCAACCAAACCAAGCCCAACATTACTTGTTGGAAGTGTAAAGGAAGCCACTACCCAAGGCAGTGCCCACAGCTGAAGGGCAAGTGCTTCTTCTATGGTGAGGCAGGCCATCTAGTCTATGCTTGCCCGAAGAAGATGGCGATAACCTGCTTCCTTTGTAAGGAAAAGGGACACATAACCTCCGAGTGCCCTCAACGAAAAATATAGCTACCCGTCTTATGGAAATCCGGGAAATGATAACCCCCTATGATCTGGTAGCAAGGGTGGAAGCCGTGTAGCTTCGGCCTTGCATGGGATGCGGCTATACAACTTTGAAGGCCAATGGATGATTGAGGATGATGAGGAGGAAGGCGTGGAGCTGGCCGCACTGGACCAAGGCGATGATGCAGGTGGCGGCTTGGTGACAGGTTAGTAACAAGTTCCTTTTAAGATAAAAGTTCTTTGTTTTCATAGCAAGTTTTAAAAAGAATTAAAACTGTAATAAAGGAAGAGTTGCAATCTGGAAACCTTGGAATAGATAGCTGTTGTGTGATTAGGACCAAGTAGTGATAAATGCTTATGGTAACAGGACGCATAGGAGTAAATGGGAGTGAAGCTTATGTGTTGTTTGACATGGGAGCAACCCACTCCTTTATCACTACCAGCTTGGCTAAGCATCTTGGACTACCCATAGCCATGATAACCCACAGCTTAAGGATTAAGATACCCACAGGTAGTGTCGTGTCGATCCGAGAGATAATAAGGGATTGTTTGCTAGAAATCCAAGGACATATCTCAGCAAGCGACTTGATAGTGTTGGAGATGAGTAAGTATGAAGTTATCCTCGGGAAGAATTGGCTAAGTAAGGTTAAAGCCATTGTAGATTGTCAACGGAAGATGATATGTTTTGATGACCACAGGAAGGAGAGAGTAAACTTCCTCGGAGAGACCATGGTACGAAGAGATTTCGGGTCAAGCTCCTTTGAGCTAATGATGGAAGATGAGGAAATTGTGCCGATCGAAGATGCTTGGGTTAAGAGGAGAAAGGAGAAAAGAGAGACATACCCATGGTAAATGAGTTTGAGGATGTATTTCCCGAAGTCTTACCCAGTTTACCACCAAAAAGAGAGATAGACTTTGAAATCACTCTAACCCCGGATACAGAACCGATATCGAAGGCACCATATCGGATGGTCCCGGTGGAATTAAAAGAATTGAAAACCCAATTGCAAGAGCTTTTGGATCAAGGATTCATAAGGCCCAGCGTGTCGCCATGGGGTGCACCGTGTTGTTTGTAAAGAAGAAGGACGGGTCTATGAGGTTATGTATCGATTATCGAGAATTGAATAAAGTCACAATCAAGAATCGATACCCCCTTCCAAGGATTGATGACCTCTTTGACCAGCTTCAAGGGGCGAGTGTGTTCTCGCGCATTGATTTGCGCTCGGGTTATCACCAATTGAGAATAAAGCCGGAAGATGTGCCTAAGACAGCCTTTCGTACACGGTACGGGCACTATGAGTTCTTGGTGATGCCATTTGGGTTAACCAATGCACCGACTGCATTTATGGACCTTATGAACTGAGTTTACAAACCACTCTTGGATAAGTGTGTGATAGTGTTCATAGATGATATTCTGATCTATTCCAAAACCAGGGAGCAACATGAGGAGCACCTAAGAATGGCGCTACAAACCTTAAGAGAAAATAAGTTGTACGCCAAGCTATCCAAGTGTGATTTTTGGTTGGATAGGATATCTTTTCTTGGGCATGTGGTGACGAGAAGGAATATCTGTTGACCCTGAAAAGATTAAGACTGTGGTGGATTGGAAACAACTCGAAACGGTAACTGGGTGAGAAGCTTCCTAGGTTTGGCTAGTTATTACCGCAAGTTTGTGAAAGATTTCTCCAAAATTGCCAAACCTCTAACACAACTGACACAAAAGAATGAGAAGTTCGTGTGGACAGATAAGAGGGAGCAAAGTTTCCAAGATTGAAACAACACTTAGTGTCAGCTCTAATTTTGGTATTGCCTGACCCCAAAAAACCTTACATAGTGCATAGTGACGCCTCCAAGAATGGCCTCGGATGTGTACTGATGCAAGAGGGAAAAGTCATTGCTTATGGCTCCAGACAATTAAGGCCTCATGAGCAGAACTATCCTACGCATGATTTGGAGTTGGCGCTATGGTTTTTGCCTTGAAGTTGTGGAGACATTATTTGTATGGACAAAGGTGTGAGGTGTACACAGATCATAAAGTCTCAAATATTTGTTCACACAAAAGGAGTTGAACATGAGGCAGAGACGGTGGTTGGAACTCATAAAGGACTATGACTTGGGAATCAATTACTGCCTGGGAAAGGTAAATGCCGTGGCTGATGCCTTGAGCAGAAAGAATTACGGAGAAGTAGCAGCCCTAACCATAGAGCAAAAAGAGCTAATAAGGGAATTCGAAAGGTTAAGAATTGAATTTGTAGGGCAAGATGTCGAAATGGAGATCGCAAATTTGGTTATGGAACCCACCTTGATCGATAGGATTAAGGAAGCTCAAAGACATGACGAAGTGATAAAGAAGATCAAGGAAGAAGTGCTCAAAGGGAAGTATAGTGACTTTACCCTAGATGATGAAAGGTGGTTAGGATGAAGGGGAGATTATGTGTACTGAAAGATGAAGAACTAAGAAAGGAAATCATGAGCGAAGCTCACAACTCCGGTTACACCGTGCATCCGAGAGGTACAAAAATGTATCAAGACATAAAAATCCACTATTAGTGGAATGGTTTGAAGAGGGATGTGGCGGATTATGTTATGAAGTGCCCCGTGTGTCAGCAAGTTAAAGTAGAACATCAACGGCCAGGAGGATTGTTAAAGCCACTACCTATCCCCGAATGGAAATGGGATCAAATCTCAATGGACTTTGTGTGTGGATTCCCGAGAACCTCCACGGGATGTGATGCAGTCTGGGTAATAGTGGATCGCTTGACAAAGTGAGCACACTTCCTACCAATCAATATGACCTATTCGCTGGATAAGTTGGCTAAGATTTACATCAGAGAGATTATACGACTCCATGGTGTTCCAGCGGGAATCATTTCAGATAGGGATCCAAGGTTTGTTTCGAAGTTCTGGACGAGCCTACAAAAGAGCCTAGGCACCAAGTTGCATTTCAGTACTGCCTACCATCCTCAGACAGATGGACAGTCTGAGCGAACCATTCAGACCTTAGAGGATATGTTAAGAGCTTGCATATTGGAATTCAAAGGAAGTTGGGATAATCACATACCTCTAATTGAGTTTGCCTATAACAATAGCTACCACTCAACCATTTAGATGCCACCCTATGAAGCCTTATATGGACGGCGTTGTAGGTCCCCTCTGTTTTGGGATGATGTGGAAAAGCTTGCTATTGGGCCTGAATTAGTTCAGGAAGCAGCTGATAAGGTCCGGGTTATTCAACAGAAGATGAAAGAAGCTCAAGACAGACAAAAGAGTTGGGCTGATATGAAAAGAAGAGAACTTGAATTCCAAGTAGGATCATGCCTATCTGAAAATAAACCCAATCAAGAGCATAAAGAGGATGCAGACTCAAGGGAAATTAAGCCCAAGGTATATTGGACCTTGAGATTTTGGAAAGAGTGGGAGATTTGGCCTATTGGCTAGCCTTACCGCCAAGCTTGTCGGGAGTTCATAATGTGTTCCACGTATCAGTGTCAAGGAAGTATGTGCCTGACCCTGAGCGGATAGTGGAGTTGGAACCCATTCGGTTAAAGGAGAATCTCACATATGAAGAGCATCCAGTAGAAATCTTGGATAAGAAAACTCAGAAGCTTCGGAATAAAGAGATCCAATATGTTAAAGTATTGTGGAGAAACCACGCTTCTGAGGAAGCAACTTGGGAAGCTGAGGAGGAGATCCGAAGGAAATACCCCGAGATGTTTTAGGATCAAGGTACGTCAGTTCAGTTTTGAGGACAAAACTCTTTTTAAGGTGGGTAGGTTATAAACCCTGGTTTTTCAAGTAGCCAAGATAACCCTAGAACTAGAAACCAAAACCCTAAACCGGAATAGGCTAAGACTGGAGTGAGAACTAGGAACCCTAATTCCGGCTTTTCCTCGGTTTCTAATTAAGAAATTTTTATATGAAAATTTAATTTTGAATATAGTTCTTGATTATATTTCAAAAAAAGAAATATCAAATTTTAAGAAAATTTCAATTCCAGGTCATCCCAAGACCCATTATAGAAAAACGTGCCCCGGAACTAGAATTTCAAAAATTTCCTTATGAATACTCATTTGAACCGAAATAAAATAAGGATTTCAAAAATATAGATTTCATAATTTTCGGCTTATGAAAAATACAGTTATAGCCTTTTTATTCATATTTCCATGCTACCGGTAACTAAATTGTCTTGACTACTATTCATTACTATTTACAAGTACAACCTATTACTACCTATTTGTACACTTTATATTGCAACACTTACCATCACCCAATCACCTCCCCTTTTCAAAGGATTTTTGTCCCTTAACTTTCCATACAAGTTATGACAAATTATACATCAAAGATAAATCAATCAAAACAAAAATAAAATCAAACTCCCCCCCCCCCCCCCCCCCCAAGCTCCATTTTACAAATTTTTTTTCTATTTATTTTAGTCTCATTTAACCTAATTTCAAATGTTATATAAACTACTTTTTCTCTCTCTCTCTTCATTCTTTCACTTTCAAACTTTTGCTAAGGTAAAAAGCTCTCAATTCTCTCACTTTCAGAATCATCCAAGTATCCAATAATCCAATCATCCATTCCACATTCCAAGAAGCTCTAGAATACTTATAACTAGGCATTTCATAAGAGATTTTTAAGAGATATTTGAAGTTATTCAAGAAATTGCAAGTGAAGCTTTGGTATTTTGAATTGGTGATATCTAATCTTATTTCTTTTATGCAATTCATATATATGAATAGTTTGATTATAATGAATCATTTGCAATTTCTTATCTGATTTTTGAATCATCATCCATGAGTAGCTAAATTCTTTTTGTGGGAAGTTGATGAAGCTTTAAACATGCTAAAATGATATTTGAATCCATGTTATAAGATAATTAGAATCATAAAATATTCATATTGAATTCTGATTATTCATCATACTTTTTGGTGTATAAGAATTCTAGTAACTCGGAAGGGAAATTAGGGTTCATATGAATTCATAAATTGAGATTAAATTGCAATTGCGGAAGCGGCGTAGTTTAATCTAATTTGAAATTGTCCATGAATATTAATGCAATGTTTTATGTTGATTTCTGACTAAGGAATTAAAAGATATTAATATAAAGTATTAGTCAATTATAAAATCGGAAGTTTATAATTGTAATTTTGATTCCACTAATAATTTATTTAGCGGAAGTTATTGAATTGTTTTGTGGTTTAAAAGGATTTTAAACTCTGTTTTTAAATCTTGACAATTTCTTATGAATGTTCATGAATTTAATTATCATTATAACATGAGTTCAAGTTGATTGGCAATGGTTTAAAGTGGATTATGCTCCTTCCCATATTTTTCCACCACATCACTCTCTTTAAAAAGCTCATTGCATTCATATAGATAATTAATTAGATAATTTAGTTTAATTTAATCATCTTAAAAAGATCAATTGCCTAGATATTAGTATTAGTTGATAATTGTCTAGTAGTTAGTAAATCTCCGTGGGATCGATACTTTATTCATGCTATATTACAATAGAAGACCTAGTGCGCTTGCTAGAAAGATGCTTTAAAATTCACTACTAATCATAGCACATCAATTTCTACCTACTCGAAAAGATCTACCTATTTTCCAAAATTACTTTTAACAAACAAGGTCATATAGGCCCCGAAACAGTGGCGACAAAGTTCACCACGAATTTTCCAACACAAAACAACTTTGGTTCAAGAAATCAAAATTTGTTTGATAAATACTTAGTTATCTATATAGTTGAAAAATTCTCTTTTTATAACTATATAACTCATATTTAAGCATGCTCAAGTGTTTTGTTGTCCAATTATTTTTCTTGAGTAAAATAATGTCGGTTTGAAGTTTTTAGAAAAATATAGTTTAAAAATTGTTTTTGTAAATTTCTTGAAATGAATCATTGTTTCCTTGTTTTCTAAAAATGCTTTATGTTGGTTTCATTATTTTTTCCCAAGTAAAATTAAATTTTCTATTTTCTAAGTTTTTTATACTAATACTATTTTGCAGTTTTTAGAAAATACACTATTCTTCCTATTTATTTTTCTTGTACAAATTCCTTTATCTATTTGTTTGCAAAAATCTTACTTGAAAATTTCTCATTCTTTTCTCATGCCTTATGTTTTTCATAGAAATCATCCATTCATAAAAGTTTATTTTCTTGATGAAACAAAGTGGAACAATATGTGACTTAAGAAACTTTTATAGTAAAAGTAGTTTCTAAAATCTTAATAGTTTCTTCTTCTAACTTAAAAAGAGATAACTTTATTTTTGTTTTTCAAACCATAGATTTCCTTTTCTACATAAACTTATTTCTAATGTGTTAAAGTCTTCTTTTGTCAATTTATTTTTAGAACTTGAAACTTTAGACAACAATTTAAATGAACATGAACTATGAGAAAATACTAGCAAGTAAAATAACATAAGTAATAAAGTCAAGTATTGGAGTCTTAGCTTTTTCAAGGCTCTCGGGACTAAGAAGTAGACTAGTCCCAAAATAAAATAAAATGAAAGAAAGAAAACTTGTTTTGACTTGATGAGGACAAGTTTAAGACTAGAGATTAGTCTTAATTTAATAAGTAATAAATAAATAAATTGTAATGGAATAAATAAATAAATTACTTTGCATGAAATAAATAAATTGCAAGTGAGCTTATATGCTCTAAAGAATATGTACATATATATATATATAATAATACTTAGATATATTAACAATAATATGAAAAAAAATAATAACATAAACATAAATAGATTTTCATGAACAAGAACAATACATGAACATAATGTAGCTTCCATAACTTGTAGTCTTTGCAAACTCACACTATGGTCATGTAAAGTTACATGACATGAAGAAGAAGAAAATAAAATAAGCTAGTTACCTAAAGAAGGTTTTGGTAGTAGTATGTGGTCATGGGTTTTTGTTATAGGTAGAAGTTGTTTTGGGGTTATTTTGAGAGAGTTTTGAGATGGTATTTTGAGAGAGTTTTGAGAGGAGAATTTGAGAGAGTTTTGGTAAGAATTTGGGGTAGTGAATGTGTGAAAGAAGCGAAAGAGGAGGGGGTATTTATAGGAAATTGTGGAAGGATTTTTGTGTGATTAAAATAAAAGAAAATTGAAACAAATTGATGAGGAAGAGAGGGGAGGGGCCGCCGGTCATATTGATGGGGAGAGAGAGGAGATTTTATTTTTTTTATTTTTGTTAAATAAAAGATATAATATGTAAGGTAAATGTGAAATAAAGTTACGGGAAAGGTAAAAATAAGAATTATAGGTTATGTAGTATGTAAGAGTAGGTGTAAGAAAAAGTAGAGAGAAAAGAATAGTGTAGAATAGTAATGAATAGTATAATGTAAAGTAGATATGACTAATAAAGTACTGGTAGTAAGAAAATACGCGTATAAATGTGATATCTATTATTTTTAGCTATCGAAAAATTACAAATTGATATTTTTGAAAACCTTATATTTTTACGAGTCGAACGGTGTATTCGGAATATTTTTACTATTTTAGGCTCCCGACACGTTTTTCGAGAACTGTGTTCGATCGGATTCGAAGGACACCCGAAATTCACAAAACTGATGTTTTTATATAACCTATAGCTATTACGAACTATTCTAGCTAATTATTCCAACTTCGTTTTCCAGGGCCAAAGAAAACGGCAATGCCGGACTTATTTGGTTATGTAAACTAGGGTCTTATTGACCTTCGTTCGACTTCCGGTTTAGGGTTTTATGCTAAACCGATTTCAAAAATTTGGGGTTTACAACATGCTTTTCCAGTCAATTGTTCACTTACTTCTTTCATGAATACAAATTTTATCTAAATGAATTTCGAGGAGTTATTGATAATTTGATAAGATTAAGTTGATTCTTAGACTTGAATGATGATTCTTAGGAACTTGGTAGAATCAAGAAATGAAGTTGTTATGGTTGTTTTGATGAATATATGAAGTGTGTGGTTAGTAGGTTGTATTAGTGATGGAGTTTTGAATTCATGTATGAAGTTGTGGAAGTCGATGATGAGGGGAATTATGGAGTTTATGTGTTTTTGGTGATATTAAGTGCATGTGTTAATATATGTAAGCTAATAGAAGTGAAAATTTGATGTTTAAGTGTGTGTGTATGTGTCTATATATGTGCTTTGTTTTTGAAGAAGAAACATGAGGGTAACATGGGGTCGTGTTTTGGTTGTGTTTCTCGCTGAGCCCTTGGAATAACACTACTCAAAGGGAATCATGGGTAGAACACGGCCATTTGTATTCAATCATGCTTCTCACTGTGTGGAAAAGGATTGAAAAAATTATAACAGCATGGTTGAAACACGGCCAAGAGTATTACACCATGTTTCTCATTGATTTCTCAAGAAATTTGATCTTCAAGTGAAACATGGCTAGAACACCATATATATTGCACCATGTTTCTCACTAATTTCTCGAAGTGCATTGTATAATCAAGAAACATTGGCAAAACACGGCTTACCCTATCTAGCCGTGCTTCTCTCTAAGACTCAAATGAAATGAAACACAAATGAAACACGTGATTTGTAATATACTGTGTTTCTCATTTAAGGGAAACACGGGGACATGCACGGCCGTGTACCTTCCCATGCTCCTTTATTAAAAAAGTTAAAAAATAAAATTTATTTTCAAAACTTAAAATAAAAGGAATGTATTATATAGATATATGTAGAAATGTTAAGTTAAGATTTAATGTGAGTTTTATTTAAGTTTATTGGTGCTACATCATTTGATATTTTTTAGAATTAATGTTAAATGTTATATGAATTGTTTTCTTTTAACGGTTTCCCCTGCTCAATTAGATTTATCTACTAACCTTCCACCATGAATATCAAATCTTTCAAGTACATAATAACTTGTTTGTGGAGTGCTAGGTTAGGCATTATTAAATCAACGCTAATTAAAGGTTGACCTAAAAATGTTTGAATAGGTTTGCTTGTATCGTTTGATCCTGTCCAACGAAAAACAACTCTATTCAAGCTGAACATGGTGATTTAGGCACTTAGGCTACCCCAGTCGTGATGTAATGACATTTATAAGTGGCTCGGTGGGTGATTGATAGGGGAAATGGTATCAGTATAATGTTTGCTTATTCTTAAGAAGAAGTAATATGATTTAGTTCACATTTATGGACATGGTTAAACTAAGTAATATTATCAATTAAGTTAAGTAAAGATAAAAAATGGCTATGAACCCTAGATGAGATTATTTTATTATAGATTTATATAGGAGATATAAGTATTCGAGCTACTTAAATCAACCCACTAAGTAGCTGCTATTACTCAAGACCGTCAGATTCCCAAGGATTGAAATTGGATAGGAGTTTGAACACTCCAGTGTTGATTTGTTTATTTAATCAAAGATAATTAACTTATTGGTTTTACATTGCATTAGTTAAGAACATGTGCCACTCTGTATTTGTTTGTGTTGCTATATACTGGTCCTTTGGCTCACATTTTCCTTCCATAGGTGATGATGATGAATTCTATAAGAATTTGAGATGTAATGAAGTCCAAGGAGTTTTTGGACGATTAGGATGAATAGGATCCAAGACCTTTAATTGTTGATTTTGTTTTTTTGAAAAGAAATTGTATGAAGTTGAAAAGAGTTTAAAGTATCTTTTGTTAAGAGTTTGTATTCAAGCTTATGGTTTGTAGCTTAAAGTATTTAAATTTTCTATAGGCTTTATAACTACTCAAGACTGTAGTCCTTTGAGACACCAATCAAATGGTACTATTTTATTAGTTTTTGTATATTTTATCTACTCTAAACTAGTAGTTCGTTGTAAAGTTTTGTGTTTTAGCAAGCTTAATCAAGCAATCAATATAAACACTTCATTTTCAAACAACCTTATTTATAATACCTTTTTGTATTATGCGTGGTCAGGGACTTAGCTTACCCATTTGAGAAGGTATGGCAAGTCAAGTCTTTACATATTGATTGAAAGTTCATTTAAATATATAGATACATTGATGTCAATTATATATCGATAACAAATCTACTAAGATTTTGAATAGTAAGATAATTAAGAACAATAAAATATTTCTCATGTAGAAATTATAAAAAAAAAAATCATTTGTAGTAAGTTGAGTAAGAATAATAGAATGTTTAAAACATAGATTTAAGAAAAATAAAAAGACTCCATTACAATAAATGGATAATAAAATCATATGGTAAAATTGAAATTTTAAATGTGGGAATGCAAGAACTAATGTACATCAGGGCTTACATGATAAAATTGTGTTATGTTAAAGACTATACTCGAAACAACATTAAGATGTCAAGAATGAGAAAGTAAACAAATTTTTTAAAGAGCATTCTCATTATGATCGAATTAGTTCAAGTTATACCGTTTATATTCTATGAAATGAGGAAAATGTTTTAAAGATAATGGCTAAGATTATGGTGACAAATAAATTTGGGGACTTACGGAGTTACTCCATATATATACTTGCTTTAAATTGTAATTTTTTAATGCTTTTTAATATGTACAATTCATTCAGATACTAGGTAATTCTGAGTGACCAAGGAGCAACCCAATGCCCCTTAAATTTTGGATCCTTTCATTCTTCTTGACTATGCATTCAAGTTAGCATTTCTATTTTAATACTTATTTTTTTTTAAATCTAAATGTATGAAGACAAACATCCAAAAGTTGGATAACTAAGGACGGGGGCCCGGGATATCAATATAGATTAAAAAATTATTAATGATAAAAATGATATCTAAACTTTCACAGAATGTTTGATCATGTACTTGAAGTTTAATTTTAAATAATTTGATGCTTGAATAAATTTTTTATGAACTTTTTTCATACATGAAGTTTGGTTTTAACAATTTTTGTACCTAAACAAAGTTTTCGCAGATCTTTTTTTCCATATGTGAAGTACGTTTAATTAGGTAAGAAAAAAATCCACAAAAACTTTGTTTAGGTAGCAAAATAGTCAAAACTAAACTTCAAGTATCTGATTGAATTTTTATGAAAATTCAAGTATCAAATTATTCAAAACAAAATGTTCAAAATGAAACTTTAGATACCAAATTATTTAAAAAGAAACTTCAGGTATCTGATTGAACTTTTTATGAAAGTTCAAGTATCAAATTATTCAAAACAAAATGTTTAAAATGAAACTTTAGGTACCAAATTACTCAAAAGGAAACTTCAAGTATATGAGTGAATATTTTACAAATGTTCAGGTACCATTTTTGACATTAACCTTTTGAAAAATATTAACAAAAAGATGAGGGTCCAGAGTTGAATAATTATACAATAATTGAAAAACCTAATTTTATTACTAATTAAATTCTCATGCATATATTTATTTGTTTTATATAACAACTTTTATGAGCATGTGTAATTAATAGAATGAGCATGTGAAAGCCAATACATAGAATATGCTAGCGTTAGCATGGGTATATGTGTGGTATGATTTATGCTAATTTTATGCGTAAGAGGTGTTGAACTTGTGATGTTGTAAGTGTAATGAAGAGACTTGAAATTTAATTAAAAAAAAAAACTTAGAATATCCCCAAAACATAGTAGATTTTTGAGCCATGAGAACAAGCCCAACAACATTAACTCTTGGCCCAAAACAAGCCCAAACCCATGGAAAATGAAGCCTCCACTTCAGCTGCCCCAAAAGTCAAGATTTTGATAAGTATAAGCCCCATACTTTGTTAAAAACACTCTTCCAAAATAAGAATAAAATTCCATACGAATTTTCCTATCTTTTCCCAAACTTTCTTCCTTTGTCTCTTTGAACAATATCACCTAAACTCTTAGCAAGATAATCTTTTAGGTTCAAGTGTTCCTCAATAATCCAAAGCTTCTTAAGGTAAGTTTATACTTGTTTGAAAACTTTTTGCTTGTTTAAATTTCTTTAGACATGTGAGTTTTGTGTTACAATGAATTACATGTTGAAATGAGTTCTCAAGGAGTTGCATGTGCTATTTGTATATGAGGTAGGATTTTGGTGATATATGAGTTGTTGATATGTGCGAAATAGGTAACAAGAGTGTTGAAGTGAATGAAGTTGAGAATGAATAGAGTTAGGATTATTTAATGGAAGGAATGGGCTAAATGAGGGTTAGATGATGATTTGTGTTCGAAATGGTAAATGAAAATATTTGATGAGTTTGAAGTGAAGATTTATTGTTAAAAGAATTTATAATACATATAGGTTAAGGTATAGTTTTGGAAATGTGTTTGAAGAAGTTTGTAAATGAAAACTTTGGTAAAAAGTTAGTGTTTTCAAAATAGGGGTGTCTGCAATTTTTTTGGAAAATCTATGTTGTAGTGTATGCTGCCTCAACGCAGCCGGTGTAGGGGTCAGTACTGTAGGCGTACACAGCAACACTGTCGGTGTTTGGGGTATCCACAGACTTGGACTGACCCCATGGAACTCTTGGAAATTTTGATAAATTTTAGTTGCAGTGTACACCGACTCAATGCTATTGGCATAGACCGCAACACTATCATGTTTGTGTTAATGCTGTTAGAATTGGCAAGCGTAGAATTTTTTATGTAAACTATACCGCCTGGACGTCGCTAGTGTTGGAGGCCAGCGTATCCCTTGCATTTTTCCATCTTCAAAACTTCATCAAACCATTCCTTTAGCTTGTATATATGAATTTTATTTGAATTTTCTTGATGTTAAGTTTAACATTTAATAGTTTTAAGTGGTGCTTTTCTTCAATTATCTTTCGTTGCATGTTATTTGTTCTTATGATTTGTTATTGAGTTTAAATGAACTAGTTAAGTATATAAGTATTAAGTTAAGCTTATGTATAAGTTGTGTTTGAATTTCGACCTCTAAGCTTAAGGCTAGTTATATTATATTTATGAATTGAGATTAAATATGACAATCTTGTGAGCTTGTATGATCTTATTAGAAATATATATTATATATATATGCCTTGTTGATGTATTTGTTGATAAAAGACCTTAAACAAAGTGAAAAGACATATTTTGACAAATAAAGGAGAACTTTCATATTTTGACAGTGTAATATTCACAGCCATAGTGGGGTTTCACATTAGTGTCTGATCAAATAAGACTTAAGCAATATGAGTTTGATAAGTGAATGAATGAGTAATGGTTTGAGTCCTTATATGAATTCAGATTCTTGAACAGATGTTGAGTTTTGATTTCTAATTCTTCTGGAGTATCCTCTGAGTTGAGTATCTGATTTATCTTCTGAGATAAGCTTCTAAAGTACTTTATGAGACCTTGTTGGGATTCCTTATACCAGGTACGCAGTAACATGTTTGATTCTTTGCTTAGGATAGGCATACTAAAGTTTACTTTAAGTTAAGAAAACTTAAGAATTGTTTGTATGATTGTCTTTTATGCTGTTGAATCCGGTTCGGGGAGCAGCACCTTGCTGAGATTGGGGGCATGGTAGTTTAGGCGCTTAGACCACCTTTGTCATGATACAATGACTTTCATAATTGGTACGGTAAGTAGTCGATGGGGTTATTGGTATCGACATAACATTTGCTTATTCTTAAGATAAAATAATATGATTTAGTTCAATGTTTATGGAAACACTTGAGCTAGGTCATATTATGGATTAAGTTAAGTGAAGATGAGAAATGGATGAGAACCCTAAATGAGACTATTTTTCATTTATGGATATATCATCTAGGAGATATAAGTATTTGGGCTGCTTATATCAACCGCCTGAGCGTCAAGATCGTTACTCAGGTTCCCTGAGATACCTTTGTTGTCCGAAGTTTGAATACTCCAGTGTTGTTTGGCTAACTAAACATTATCTAATAACTTATTAGTTATGCATTCGCATTTAGTTTATGTATGTGTGTCACTTCCATTTGCTTTTGTTGCTATGTACTAGGCCTCTGGCTCATTCCTTATCTTTTCAGGTTTATTGAAGATGATAAGTTCTTAAGTAGTTTGGATTTTGGATCCAATTTTGAGGATTTCCAGGATAGCTAGAAGGATTGGAGACTTGACCATGGCTTTTATGGGAGTTTTGTAATAGACTATGATAGAAGTTTTGTTAAGGCTTTTGTTGTATTTTGTATAAAGTTGTAATAACTCTATATGTTTTTGTTAATGGCTTGTTTACAAGCCTATGTTTGTAATATCTTATATTGTATATGTATATGTGAATGTATGTATCAAGTCTTTCATGAAGATTTTCTAAAAGGAAAAGTTTTTGAACCAGTTCTTATCCTGGGTTATGGCAATCAATTATCCAAACCATTTTTTGAAGACAACCTTATATATAATTTCCATGGTTATATGTGGTTGGGGAGCTGAATTTACTTGTTTTAAACATAAGTGGTAAGTCCGAGTCTTTACAATAATAATAGTGGAAAGAGGTACAACGCTTGCATTGAATATAAAAGTAAAATGTTGACTTAGACTTAGGTGAGTGTTATTTTTGTTCTAACATGTTTTTAATACAAATGTGGATATGGATGCAGCTTGCTTCTGTCGTATTTATATAAGTGTATTTAAGTGATTTACGTTTTCACGAAAATCAAGAAAAATTTGTAAAAGGTTATGCAGGTACTTTCTGCTATTGCCATGGTTACTCTTTAGAAGCACTCAAAGACGTACTTAGTTTGATAGATCAAGAAAAACTTTATGAAAGGTCAAAAAAAGGGAAGGAAGATATTTTTGAGATTAGCATTAAATATGTTAAACTAATATGCAATGTTAAAATGTATTATCACTATACAACAAAATAAAATAAGCTTGACATTTCTAGCAAGCTAATCACCATACACCTATAGAAATATTTTATGGGAGCTTCAATTTAGGAAAAATACAACTTCAAATCGAGTTAGGAAATTAAAAGAAATCATTCATTTAAACATACAAGAAATTAAAGAAAAATAAGAAAATTCATAGTCAAAGTGATGCAAGTGTGAATGAACCACTAAAATTACATTTTAGACTTCAAAGAGAGAATTACAATTTCATTGCAACTTTTAAAACAAGGTCACATTTTTAGCCATATTTATTATCATTGATAATATTAAAATATGTTGTATATAAATATGTTATATCAAATTTTACACGTTATTTTATTGAATGTGTTGTATTTTGCATAGAATTATGTTACATTTGATACCTAAACTTTATACATTTTTGCAATTAGCTACTTTCAATTTTTTTTTTTTCTTTGGGCCAATAGCTACCATTAGTTTGAAAGTGCAAATTTGTAGAAAAAAAAAATTCAAGGTCATATATAGTACCTTGATTAAATAGTTAACTGTAATGAGCAAATTTGAGGTAGCTAACTAAGAAAGAAAAAAAGGGTGGAGTTTAGGTAGTCAATTATAGAAATAGAAAAAGTTCAAGTTCTAAATTTCAAGTACTGAATTGTAGAATTGAGAAAAATTTAGGCACCAAAATATGATATTAAGAACCCTTTTGTATATTACTCCCAATTTGTAGAATCTATGATATTAACATATATACACCTTGTAATTAAAAATAGTGTATATTAAATAATATATATATTATGGCATATGCTAAAAAATATTATACATTTACAATTTAATGAAATTATTGAAAAAAAAAACTCTAGAATATATATTGATTAAGTTTTAATTTCTACATATTTGATAATGTGTATGTATTTGTAGTATAACATGAGTACATATAGAAGTACAATATTGAACAATACACTATAGTTATTATATAAGTTATATATTACTTTTCATGTTGTATATTATGGATATATTTATAGTAAATATAATATTTTAAATTATAGCTAATTATGATGTAATATATGCTACATATATATACTAATTTATAAATATGTATAATATGCATGCTTTTGTATTATAATATATGCTATACATATTTATTTTAATATATATTCATATATATTAGTCTAAAATGTATATACCGCAAGTATAATTCATAATAAAGAAGACCAGTTGGTGTGTCACACCATCTTAGAATAACATCACACATGAAATCAAAAAATTATTAAATGCTCTTTAATTTATGTAAAAATTTAATTACCCTAGCTGTTGACAAAAAAAAAAAAAAAAAGTAAAGCACTATCTCTCACTTTTAAAGGATCATTAATTGTTTCACACGGCATTGACCTCTTTCTTTAACTGTAGCCCACGAATGCATATCCACAAAATTAGAAGCAAAACATTATGAAACTCAGCAACACTCTCGACCACTTAGGACGGTTTGTAACCTCTTCATCATTTTATAAGAACCTTAGTTCTTATGATCAATGGATTATCAAGAAGTTTTCTTTAGAGCTATTTCATTTTTGGTCCAAAGGCTTCACGCAATAAAAATCTGGGCTTCAAAGATAAGAATTCTATCACTAAACATAAATTTTTGTCGTAAAAATATCGTTTTTGATTCTATTTATAGAAATATAACTTATTTTGTCCAATATTTATCGTAGAATTTATATATTTAAACGCCAAATTTTTTATAGCGTTAATTTAAGAGGATGTGTTGGCATTTCTACCAACAAGTTTATTGCATACTATAAACCAAATGAGAGGAAGAGAGAGACAAAATGTTGATGGTAACCAAAGAATGACGATTAAATGAGATCTCAAGCTAAGTTAGGTTGCTACAAATGCTAACGTAGGCCATGAAGGTAAACTAATCAAGGACAGAGTGCTAGACTTGAGGGTTACTATTCAGATTAAATTTTAAGTGCGTGCATGTAACTTTCGAGTATGGAAAAGATGAATTACAAACCCTTTCTTATCAATTCATAAAACAACTGTGAGTATAAATTCCATTTCGACTATTCGATGAAGAAAGGATATAAGACAAGAAAGAGTCACTGTCCTATTTAGTTTTAACATGAATGCAAAAGCTGTTCATTAGCCATTTTCAAGAATAATAAACAGTGACATAACTAACTCATTAATCTAGAGCTTTGCTTAAATTTATATCTTAAGTTTACTGTTGTTAGAAGTTATAACTTGTACTAAACAAGGAGGTACAATAATGATGTAATATAATTTAATGAAAAGAGAAAAGTATGAACTAAAGAAAGATTATACATTATTAGAACTGTTCTTCAAGCAAAGGCATGGTAAATGGACTGTAACATATTAGTAGAGTTCGCGAGCACATGGGCTTAGCACGATATGCAAGACTCGTGGAGGAAAAAAATAAAAGAACGAGCATGCATGGACTTACACATGGCACACGAGACTCGAAGCACACAAAATAAGTGGGTTGGCATGACATGGCACGCAAAGCATGTGAATAAGTACATGGGTTTTTTAATAGAATAAGATAAAAAATTGTAATTAAGTAAATTTATTTTACTGTAAATTGTATTTAATTAATATAATTTGTTTTGTTTAATTAATTTAATTAAAAAATATATTTTTAATTAATACAATATTATTAGTATAATTTTTTTTTGTAGAAATGATTTTAATTGTCTTAACATATTAACTTAGAAATTTTTTAGTAGTTAAATAAATAAAGTTATTAAATAATTGTAATTAAATTATATTAAATGTTAAATTTGCTTAACTAATTAGTAATTGTAAATTATTAAATGAATGAATTGCGATCGGTAGAAAATTTTAATTTTATTAATAATAAATAAGACTTTGTATAATGAGAAGGTAAATGAAGAAAAAAAAAAACTGTCATGAAGCAAACCCCCTCCATCTCATCCTCGACCATCACATCCTAGAACCCCTCAACTATACGCATCCTCTTCAGTGGTGACTTCTGAGAGAGACATATGTAGATATCATTTAGATATTCCACTCCAATGCAACTATCAATGAAGTCCTGGATGATATCGACGCTATTCCATGGATAAATATCGAGCAACGGTCTTCGATCTCATTTGCTACATACATGTTTGACATGTTTATCCACAATACATCGGATGACATCAATGATGTATTGCTTCTAAACCATGTAGGTGAAATGATGCATAGGAACTAGGACATGACCAATGCGTTCTCCCAGTTATGTGATGCTATCATGCCCTAAACGGTATCCTAAGCGTAACAATCCATTACATACCATATTAAAGATTAGGAATGATGTTTCTTAGTTATGGAAAAGCTTTGACACCATATGCTAGTCAAGTGCCCTAGGCCATATGGATTCTATGTCATTTGAATGTTTATTATCATTATAATATATATGTCATTTTCTTTATCAAAATAGTTATTGGTTTTTTACTTTGATAAAGTATTATTCCTTGAATAAATTGGTTATTCCTTATATCATTAAAGTATGTGACTTTAATAGTAAAACCATAATGTGAGAAATAACTTTATTCTAAATTATCCCTAATCGTTCATTATATGGAATAATAATGAATTAAGACTAGTATGTTGGTTGGATGATGATCATGTTTTACTAATCATGGATATGAGATATCAATTCAACACATGAATACATGTAAGAGTATATTGTATTGGATTGACCAAATATGAGAATACTATATGAATCAATGCGATAAGTATTTCTCATTAACAGTATTGTTTTAATCCTTAAACTTGAAATCACTATAGATTCCAACATGAGGAATATTGTGTTTTAACTCAATCAAACGTTATCTTTAACCGAATAATTATAAAGGTTGAAATTTGGCATAATATAAATCATGTAGAGGAAGTTGAGTGATTAAGATGGGATTTGTTCCTCTCATTAATTTGAGAGAGATATCTTTGGGCCTCTTGATGAGTAAGACTGAGAAATGCATGGCCATGCTCAAATGAATTGATAAGGAGTTATCAATATCATTTGTACAAGTCAGTCATACTTTGGAATCAAGAAATATGTGATTAAACAATATAATAATGTATTGATCCATACCTTATGTTTAATAATAAGATATCATGTAACAAAAGGATTAAATAACTGACTATTAATAGTAAAGTCGGATCACTGATCTTCACTTAATTTGGGTAGACATAATGTCTTGCTAGAGACCAATTATGTCTTGTAGGTCTAAAAGGCATTTTAGAGCTACTGCCAACATTAACTGAACCTACATGGTCACACACAAAAAATGAATTAATTGGATCATAAGTTATTATTGATAAATATATTGGGAATTAACTGAGCATTTATTAATCTTAATTGGATTAATATTAATAAATATTCAATTTCTGAATTAAATTTGTCATTTATAAGGTCAACATGAAACCCCAATATGATTAGGGGTAAAATCGTCCATGATGATTTTATCTTATAAATAGGAGGTGATGGTCACCTCTAGGGTTTATAGAGACACTTGCCGTCATATTAGAAATTACAGAGAAACTCTGTAACCTAAAAGAGAGAAACTCTTTTGAAAGAGATTCCCAAAATTAGGAAATGTTCCTACGTGCTAGCACACACACATATAAATCCTATTGGAAATTCATTCGTGTGGATACAGTATTTGAGGTTCGCGTTTGCAACATCTCATATCCGAATTTCCAGAATTTTAAAGCATCAAAAAGGTAATTTTATCAACTCTAATTTGATTGAATCGCATGGATCCATCATTGGGGATTTAGGATTCGTATTTTTATAAAAAATAAAATACGTTTCTACTGCGTTTTGATCCCTAAATTCCCAACAGTGGTATTAGAGCCACTTGCGATTTCAATAATTTTTTTTTTTCCATATGTGTGTTGATATTATGACTGTTAAAAAAAATTATGAGGATTAGATCCCTGTATATTTGCTTGTCTAAATATATATATATAAATATATATATATATGCACGTCGTCAGATATTGGATCTGATTTGCATTATTTTGCGCCCATTTTGGATTTATTTAGTTGCGTTTGATATTGTATCTAGACTTTTTATACATGCGTTGGTCGGATGATAGCGGATGTCTGATTTTATGGATGAGATCTGTAGTTTTATTGATTTAAAAAAAAAAACAATTTTTTTTTTTTTTTTTTTTTTTTTTTCTATTTGCATCCCTATCAGCTTCTGTATACAAGAGAAGAATCAAGGGTCTGTTTGCATCTATTCATTTGATCTGAATTGCATCAGAATTGAAGGTCAATTGTTGGCAGGTCTGTTTTGGATTTTTTTTAGTCTGTTTTAAGCGTTTGTGTTTTTTGAAAAGTGCGGACCGGCTTGCGCATCGGATTTGCAGATTAGATCTGCGTTTGATTGAATTAAAAAAAAAGTTTCTGAACACTTTGGAATTGTGTACGGATTGGGTCCATCCAAAACAATAGCAGAATTTTCACACACGCAGACAAATTGGATCTATTTTATTTCTTTTGATCTACCGTTATTATTAAATAACAATAATAATAAAAAATAGTACAGCAATTCTTGGGGTCTTTTACATATATAATATAGTTCAATTGTTGAACAAATCTGGTTGTTTAAAATAATTGTTCAATTGTTGAACAATTTTTTAGTTTTAAAAAAAGGATTCCCTTGTCTAGATTTGCTATTTTGTTTAGGTTTCAGGGGCGGTGCCCTTGAAACCTCGCAAGGGATGCTGTCCCCTTGACCCCTGCCTGCTAACCGACTAGCAGGACCATCGTAAAGGGACCCTGTCTCCTTAACCCCTGTAAGGTGTTCGACACCCTTTTTTCATAATAAAATAATAGATAAACATAAAATGAGTTTTTAAAATATTGTGAATTATGTGTATTTCTATTGTATGTGCATGCATTGCGAGCTTAATGCATAGCATAGCCCTTAGAACAATGTGATTGGCAGGTTTTTATTCTTTTTATTTTAAATGGGTTGTAATTTTTATAAATACGACCTACGTGTAGTTTTTGTTTTGTTGTAATTTAATTTTCTGCTAAGTAGTATAGGAATCTTTTTGTATCTATTCATTATTGTAATGAAGACATAAAGATGTCATGAAGACCTTTCTTAATCCATGGAGATGGAAAGAATGAAGACTATCATGAAGATATAAGGAATTTTACAACCTAGATCCATACTGATGGATCTTCACCTTCGGTTTGGAACATTGATCATCATATTGGCTTATGAAGATCAATATAGATTTAGGGCCATGCTATGACACATTTTTTATATTCTACATAAGCATGTTATATCATGTATGATGATATATGTAAATGTATGTGATACCATGTTTACAACCTTGCATGCTTAGTTTCCATTAAATATGATATCTATGTGAAATATCATTTTAAAATAATAATAAATAAATAAATAAAAATCCCTCATGTAATATTAAGTTATAAAAATGCCTTCCATAATTCGACACTTGTCAAGGCTTTGATCATCTAATTGTAGGTTCTGCCAAAGCAGGGTGCAATAGACTATCTTAGTGAGGCAAGGTGAATAATGGTGATATTCACATATCGTAATGGTTAGACTTAAATGGGCTATCAAAACGGTTTTGGGCCTATGGCATTATATGGGATTAGTACGCCGGGACATGTGTTAATCCCATAAGAAAAGTTACATATGATGTAATTGGAGAGATTTTCCTACCTAAATAACTAAATTTTGAGTGTCATGCCACAACTGACTCAATATTTGGTGAAATATGGATCTTATTCCACTAAGAAACTTTTTTAATAAAATGGTTTCCAAATTAATATTTGAGGGTTATTAATTTGATAAAATAGTGGAAGAATGTAAAATGACTTATATAAAGATAATCAACTTTGCATACCTATGTGTTTAGATCATGACAACAAACAATACAACCCTACGATTGATTCTCGAAAAGGAAAAACTAAATACCATAACCTTTCTTGATTGGCACCAAAACATAAGAATTGTTCTTAAGCAAGAAAGGAAGTTATATGTAATTGATGAATCAATCCCTTATGAACCTACTACTGATGCTTCAAGAGCTAAAAGGAATGCTTATAGTAAGCATAAAGAAGACTCTTTGGATGACACTTACATCATGCTTTTCACCATGGATCTAGAACTTCAGAAGCAAATGGAAGACATGGAGGCATACAATATGATTGTACACCTTAAAGAAATGGTTCAGAAAGGGACAGGGCAAAAAGAGAAAAGCCAATGGTAGGGGTAAGGGCAAAGCTAAAGATAAGACCAAAGCTAAGAGGCCCAAAACCCAGCCTAAAGCCAAACCACCTAAGGAAGGGGTTTGCTTCTTCTGCAATAAACCAGGTCATTGTAAGAGATATTTGGAGGATCTGAAAAGAAGAAGTGTGGTGAGACTACTTCTTCAGATATTTATGTTATACAGCTCAATTTATCTACTTCTACATCATGGGTATTAGATACCAGATGTAGCTCTCACATTTGTGTAAATGTGCAAGGTCTTAAGCAAAGTAGAAAATTGGCAAAGGACGAAGTGGACCTACATGTGGCAAATGGAGCAAGAGTTATTGCACTAGCTGTAGGAAATTTTAAATTAACTTTGCCTTCTGGACTTATTTTAATTTTAAGTAACTGTTACTATGTGCTTGCTATGAGCAGCAACATTATTTCAGTTTCATGTTTGGATAAGGATGGTTTTAGATTTATTATTGAGAATAATACAATCTCCATCCATCTTGGAGACATCTTTTATGGTTTTACTCATTTAATGAATAGTCTCTATGTTCTAAACTTTGATGAATCTGATAATAGGTCCATTTATAATATAAATACCAAAAGATTCAAATCTAACAATTTGAATCTGACTTACTTCTAGCATTATTGTTTGGGACACATTAACGAGAAACGCATATCAAAACTTCATCAAGATGGGTTTTTAGATTCATTTGATTTTGAATTATATGAATCATGCGAATCTTATTTGATGGGTAAGATGACGAAGGCTCCTTTTATTAGACAAAGTGAGAGAGCTAATGACTTATTGGGCCTCAAACATACAGATGTATATGGACCATTGAGTTCACCTGCTAGAGGAGGATATTTGTACTTTATTACTTTTATTGATGACTTTAGTTGGTATGGATATGTATACCTAATGAGGCATAAATCCAAATCTTTTGAAAAGTTCAAAATATTCAAAAATGAAGTACAAAACCAACTTGGCAAAAATATAAAAATGCTTCGATCAGATCGAGGTAGTGAATATTTAAGCCAAGATTTTTCTGATCATCTTAAGAATTGTGAGATAATCTCACAATTGACTCCTCCAGGAACACCTACAATGGAATGGTGTTTCTAAAAAGAGAAATCACACTTTATTAGATATGGTTCGATCAATGATGAGTCAGATAGATCTTCCAATATCCTTTTAGGGATATGCCTTAGAAACTATTGCGTTCATATTGAACAGGGTTCCATCAAAATCGGTTAAAAAAAAATAAAACACCATATGAGCTATGGAATGGGAAACGTCCTAGTTTGTTTTTTCTAAAGATATGGGCTGTGATGCTTATGTTAACCAACAAGTGTCCGATAAGCTAGCAGCTAAATTTGACAAATGCTTCTTTGTGGGATATCCTAAAGAGACAAAAGGATACTACTTCTACAACCAATCTAAGAACAAAGTGTTTGTTGCTCGTAATGGTCATTTTCTAGAAAGAGAATTTGTCTCTAAAGGAACTAGTGGGAGTACAATTTAACTCGAAGAAGTTCGAGAACCACAAACTAGCATAGAACCCATGATAGATGTTCAATCAGACTCGTAATTAGTTATTGAGCCTGAACCACTAACTGAAGGCCTACGTAGGACTGGTAGGATTCCTCACGAGCCTGAGAGATATGGATTTCTCATTACTAACAATCATGATGTGATGCTCACAGACCAAGATGAGCCCACGTCATACCAGGAAGTAATGATGGGCCCCGACTCTGAGAAATGGTTATTAGCCATGAAATCCGAAATGCAATCCATGTATGACAATCAAGTATGGACTTTGATTGATCCACCCAGTGGTGTAAAAACTATTGGGTGTAAATGAGTTTTTAAGAAGAAAACTGACGTGGATGGCAATGTGCATACCTACAAAGCACAACTAGTTGCAAAAGGTTTTAAACAAACTCATGGTATAGACTATGATGAAACCTTTTCACCTGTAGTCATGCTTAAGTCTGTGAGAATTCTTCTTGCCATAGCTGCGTATTATGACTATGAAATATGGAAAATGGATGTCAAGATAGCCTTTTTGAATGGAAACCTCATTGAGGATGTGTACATAACACAACTTGAGGGTTTTGTTAATCCGAGGAATTCACATAAGGTATGTAAGCTTCAAAGGTCCATTTATGGATTGAAGCAAGCATCTCGAAGTTGGAAACTTCGTTTTGATGAAGCAATCAAAGAGTTTGATTTCATCAAGAATGAAGATGAACCTTGTGTTTACAAGAGAGTTAGTGGGAGTGCAGTAATTTTCTTAGTGCTTTATATAGATGACACATTGCTCTTTGGAAATGATATTCCTACATTATATAAAGTCAAAACATGGTTAGGAAATTGTTTCTCAATGAAGGACTTAGGTGAAGCTGCCTATATTCTAGGCATCAAGATTTATAGAGATAGATCTAGAAGGATTATTAGCCTAAGTTAGGGAGCATACATTGGCAAAGTACTAAAAAGGTTTAGTATGGAGAATTCCAAAAGAGGATTTCTACCAATGTCACATGGAATTAAATTGAGTAAGACTCAATGTCCCACTTCAAAAAAAGAATGGGAATGCATGAGTAGGATTCCATACGCCTCGGCTATTGGTTCTATCATGTATGCCATGCTATGCACTCGACCAGATGTCGCTTATGCTTTAAGCATCACTAGTAGGTATCTATCAGATCTAGGTGAGAGTCACTGGATAGAAGTAAAAAAACATTCTAACGTACTGGAGAAGGACTAAGGATGTCGTTATGACATATGGAGGATAGGAAAGTGATCTTGTGGTAAATGGTTACATAGATGCCAGTTTCCAATTGGTTTAGATGATTTCCAATCGCAATTTGGTTATGTATTTTGTTTTGAATGGAGGTATTGTAAGTTGGAAGAGTTTCAAACAGGATATAGCAGCGGATTCTACCACAGAAGTAGAGTTTGTAACAACAATGGATGCAGCTAAGTAGAGGATATGTTAAGATATGCAAAGCACATACAGATGACAATGTAGCTGATCCATTGACTAAGCCAATTCCACAGTCAAAGTGTGATGATCATACTAGAGCATTAGGTGTTAGACCTGTATCTAACCAGGCCTAGTGCAAGTGGGAGATTGCTAGTGATGTGCCCTAGGCCATATGGATTATATGTCATTTGAATGTTTATTATCATTATAATATATATGCCATTTTCTTTATCAAAGTAGTTATTGGCTTTTTATTTTGATAAAATATTATTCCTTGAATAAATTAGTTATTCCTTATGTCATTAAAGTATATGACTTTAATAGCAAAACCATAAGGTGAGAAAGAACTTTATTCTAAATTATCCCTAGTTGTTCATTATATGGAATAATAATGAATTAAGACTAGTATGTTGGTTAGATGATGATCATGTTTTACTAATCATGGATATGAGATATCAATTCAGCACATGAATACATGTAAGAGTACATTGTATTGGATTGACCAAATATGAGAATACTATATGAATCAATGCGATAAGTATTTCTCATTAACAGTGTTGTTTCAATCCTTAGACCTGAAATCACCATAGATTCCAACATGAGAAATATTGTGTTTTGACTCAATCAAACATTATCTTTAACCGGATAATTATAAAGGTTGAAATTGAGTATAGTATAAATCATGTAGAGAAAGTTGAGTGATTAAGATGGGATTTGTTCCTCTCATTAATTTGAGAGAGATATCTTTTAGGCCTCTTGATGAGTAAGATTGAGAAATGCATGGCCATGCTAAAATGAATTGATAAGGAGTTATCAATATCATTTGTACAAGTCAGTCATACTTTGGAATCAAGAAATATGTGATTAAACAATATAATAGTGTATTGATCCATTCCTTATGTTTAATAATAAGATATCATGTAACAAAAAGATTAAATAACTGACTGTTAATAGGTAAAGTCGGATAACCAATCTTCACTTAATTTGGGTAGGCATAATGTCTTGCTAGAGACCAATTATGTCTTGTAGGTCTAAAAGGTATTTTAGGGCTACTGCCAACATTAAGTAAACCTACATGGTCACACACAAAGAATGAATTAATTGGATCATGAGTTATTATAGATAAATATATTGGGAATTAATTGAGCATTTATTAATCTTAATTCGATTAATATTAATAAATATTCAATTTCCGAATTAAATTTGTCATTTATAAGGCCAACATGAAACCCTAATATGATTAGGGGTAAAATCATCCATGATGATTTTATCTTATATATAGAAGTGATGGTCACCTCTAGGGTTTATATAAACACTTGCCGTCATATTAGAAATTACAGAGAAACTCTATAACCTAAAAGAGAGAAAACCTTTTAAGTGTTCCTACGTGCTAGTACACACATATATAGATCCGATTGGAAATTCATTCGTGTGGATACAATAGAGGGTGTTTGCGTTTGCAACATCTCATATCCGAATTTCCAGAATTTTAAAGCATCAAAATGGTAATTTTATCAACTCTAATTTGATTGAATTGCGTGGATTCGTCATTGGGGATTTAGGATTCATATTCTATGAAAAATAAAATATATTTCCGCTGCGTTTTGATCCCTCAATTCCCAACACCATATACAAGGCGTATGTTCACAAAAATAAAAGACATCGATGGGATATTTTATTCAAGATAGTAAAAATATGTCAATCAAGAAAATACTTGAACATCATATTCATAATTTAAAGGTCAATAGTGTTACAACATCCTAGAGGCATTCCCTCGATAAATCTCCAAAATAGAATAGTCCTACTTGAACAAATAACTATAACTAGAAGATTTTAAAGGAAATCTACTCTCAAGTCTTCAAATAGAATTTCCCCCAAAAGCTTCCACAAAGCATAAGTCCTACCCGGATAGACAAGGTAGTCTCGGGTACTAAAGCAATAATCCTGCAACATAAAAAATTATGAGAGAGTATGCATAACTAGTTTAGTGAGATATTCCTTATGTAAAATTACTCATAATAAAGCAATCAAACAAGTCCATTTAGCAAGCATATGAAATGCAATAACTATATGATCAAACAACACATTCGACTATCTGATTTCATATATATAATGGATTTGCGCCCTCTATTCAGGTTAGGGAGTGATTTGAAATGGGTCCAACCGACCTCTTAAAATTTGCATGCATCTTAGGGTTCCAAGCAACCATACTACTAGTCCCCAGGCTTTTCTTATCCAAAGCAATCAATTCAGCTCAGTTACACCATAAAGCCGTATTCTCCGTACGTCTTAATTTCTCAAGATGTAGTTAGGCAGCTTATCGTTTCGGTACCATGATGAGGGGTAGTAGTAAAATGCAAACATGATACTCTAAGTGATATGCATGATCAATTTAGTTATAAGGAATTTTCGATCCGATATTAATTCATTTAAGGCGAGCAATCAATATTTGCACACACTACAATGTATATAGAAACAATTTATATTAATCAACCAATTGAGTTCTGATATACTTATCGTTTATTGATTACACATAATGAAACACATACATAGCTATTATAATAACCAACATGCATATCAATTTTTTTATCTTTTCCTAATATATAGTACTTTATTCTATAAGCACATGTGTGAATACATAAAATGTAAAGGAAAACTCACTCAGGCATGGTGATCTCTATCAGTCGAAGTAATCCTCGAGAAAGAGAAGGTCTTGGTCCTTATTACCTAGAAATAAATACCCATGATGAGTATTTCATCCAATTTCTACTTAAATTATCTAACTGTATTTTATTAAATTTGTCAAAATTCGGTTTTAAAGAAATTCCAACTTAAAATTGCCATAACTTGCTCATTTTAATTCGGAATATCACATATTATATGTCGTTTTCTACCTACTCGAAAAGATCTATCTATTTCTAAGATTTTTTTTTTTTATCATAAAAGGTCATTTGGGTTACAAAAGTCATGGTATAGGACTGATACGAATTTCCAAGCCCTTAAAACATAATTTCCCAAACTTTTTATCAATAAAAAATCCCATAATAAGCATGTAGATATTTATATATAGTTGAAAAATCCTTTTGTACACTTATAAACTCACATTACATGCATGATTCAGTTTTGTTGTCCAAACTATGATTTTCCATAAAATAATCTCCTTTAGAAATTTAAAGGTTAGAATCTATAAGTTTCTTTTGTAAGTTGTTGAAATGAAAAGTAAGATTTTTATTTTATATGAGTACTTTTATATCATACTACCCTTTTTCTACTTCATAGAAAAAAATAAACTTTTATATTTTTTAAACTTGTTTGTTTAACAATATCACTTAGAGTTGATTTTAACTTGACTTGAAAATTTATCTAGTTCTTAATGTTTGTTAGAGTATTGGTATGAGTTCTTTTAAATAAGTTTTTAAGAAAAACTTGTGTAGTAAAGAATTATCAACATTAAGATAAATTTATTCAATCTTGAAAAAGAGAGTAAAAGAACTTTATAACTATGTTTGGAAAAATAAAAGCTTTTCATAATATTAACACTTAAAAGTCTATGATGAACTTATTTAAATTTTTGAAAAGGATATTGTTGAATTATAATCTTAAGCTTTAAATAGAAACTTTTCCTAAGTGTCAAACTTATTTTCGTAAAGAGTTTCATCTTTAATTTTTAATAAAAGAAAGGAACTCCTTTTATTTAGACAACAACATTATGATTATACATGAATATGAACATATAATTATATTATATGTAGAAAAATAACTCATATGAAGAAAGGAAGAGATATAAGAATCAAATAAGCATATATATAAGGTCAAGTATTGAGAGCCTTAGCTTCATCAAGGCATCTCGGAACTAAGAAAAGACTAGTTCCAAAAAGAAAAAAAAGAAAGAAAGAGCATAATAAGAGCAATAACAAAATAATAACATCATAAAGAAATTATATGTGAACATGAACAAAACATGAACATATTGTTGCTTTCTAACTCTCATGGTCATGCTATATTACATGAACATAGAAATCATTTTAACACTAATATAAAAACATAAATTTAAGTATGAACAAGAACAAAACATGAACATATTATTGCTTTCTTAACTCTCATGAGTCTTAGAAAACACACACTATGGTCATGCTAAATTGCATGAACATAGAAATCATTTTAATACTAATATAACAACATAAAATTTAAGTATGAACAAGAACAAAACATGAACATATTGTTGCTTTCTTATCTCTTATGAGTCTTAGAAAACACGCATTATGGTCATGTTAAGTTACATTGACATAAAGGAAATATTAGGATTTTTACATATTAGTTAGAAGAAGAAAGTTGGAAAGAAAGTAAAAAAGAACCTTATAGAGAGAATTTTTTGGAGAGATTTTAAGAGAGTTTTAGTAGTGAGTGAGAGGTGTGAAAGAAGTGGAGGGAGATGGGGTATTTATAAGAAAATGTGAAGGGAATTTTGGAGTTAATTAAATAAAGAAAAAAAAAAAGAAATGGGGGGAAAGAGAGAGAAGGGTGGAAGACACAAAGAAGGAGAAACATGAATGATTAAAAAATTAATTTTAGAAGAAAAATATAAGATCAGTTTAGTAATATGTGATGTAGAATTTTTATGGGAAAATAATATTCTAAGAATAAGTTTATAGGTAGTAAGAAATATGTAACAAGAAAAAGTAAAGATAGATGAATAGTAGTGAATAGCAGAAATAGTACCGTGAATAATAGACTAGACAATTAAAATATCGGTAATAAAGAAGATAGGCATAAACGAGCTATATCTGATACTTTAGATACTGAAAAATTATAAAACTAATATTTTTGAAATATTCATATTATTACGAGTCTAACGGTGTTATCTAAATATTTTCACTATTTTACTTGTTAGGAATCTAATTTTTGAAATCGATCGCATTTGGGTTCTAAAAGAATTAAATTTTGTTGAATCCGATCTTTTTAAACTTTCTTATATCATTCTAAAATATAATTCAAAATTATCTCATTTTTATTATTTTTAGGTTTTGCATACGGGATTACCGGATATAGATTCACTAGACTTAATATAGAACTAAGTTAACTTTAGGGTTTCTATTTGACTTCCAGTTCTTAAGGTTTACTTATAATTATCGTAAAATCTAAGGGTTTACGAGTGCTTTAATTTGTCCAAGTGAGACTCTAAGTAACCACTTGAAGCATGTACAACAACATGATTTTACTACCCTTTATGGGCTGATCCATCACATGATTGGTTATAACATATATCCAAAGAAGAATTCAAGTAATTTGTATATTTAAGACATATTCCTCATGGATGCAATGCTATTTAGTGGTGCAATGCTAAAGCCAAGTGCTCGGGAGGTAAGACTCTCGCCACACATATGGTCAACTCATCACCATCATCTTGGAGTCATGGGATTTTACCTTTCCATTTGTGCTAAAATGGAAGCAAAGGTCAAATTAACGAAGAACAATGTTGCAAAGAAGTTGAGCTTTAGGTTTAATCTTGAAAACCAACCCATATTATAGACCTATTAGCCTACCATAATAGCCATAAGGAGATAACAAAAAGTTGGACAGCCTAAAGTTGAACATTAACTTTGATTTTAACCTACCTTAAAACAATGACGAGATGGAGGAAATGGGGCACAACCAAGCCTAGGGACAACATGAACAACAACAACATATAGGTAGGTTTGACATGAGTCAAATAATGGAATGTTTGGATTAGATAACTAAGATCCAAGAAGAACATGGGCAAATGCTTAAAGAAATGAATTCTCGATTTGACTAATTTTTCCAACAAACGAGCTACCAATTGGGGGTCCATCCACCACTACAGTTGTAAGCCTCTAGATTTTTTGGTAAATATAAGTAAGCCCTAGAATCGTAAATCAAACCGGAACCCTAAAGTTAACCTAGTTCTATGTTTAGTCTAGTGAATCTGGACCGGCAATCCCGTGTTCTTAAACCCTAGACACTGAAATTAAGATAATTGTGAAAAATGGATTGTAATAATATAGAAAAAGCTCAAAAATATCATATTCACAATTTTCTAGTGTTTTTCGGATCCAAACGGGATCAGTTTTCAAAAACCATGCCCCAGTGCATCGGATAGTGAAAATATTCCGACAACACCAATAGATTCGTAAAAATATAAGGATTTCAAAAATATCAGCTTTACAATTTTTCAGTAACTAAAAATATCTAATATAGCTTATTTACACGTATTTTCTTTACTACAGATATTTTAATTGTCTAGTCTACTATTCATAGTATTTTTCTACTATTCATCTATTTCTACTTTTTCTTACACTCTATTCTTACATACTACCATACCTATACCTTACAATTTACCTTCTCCATAGAACTTTAATCACATCACACATTACACATTACACATTACACAATACTTCTTTTTATTACAAAACAACAAATCTAATCAATTTTTCTCTTCCTTCCCCATGCTTGCCGTCCACTCTCTCTCTCCTATCCCTCTCAATTTATTTTCTTTTTCATTTTATTTAATTATACCTAATTTCTACTCCAAAACTCTATAAATACACCATTTCCTCCATTCTTTCACACAACTCATTTCCTACTAAAACTCTATCAAAATCACTCCATAAAATCCCTCTCTCAAAATCTCTCCCAAGTTCTCTTTTTTTCCTATAAAACCAATTCTCACATGATACTATAACCCATTCTTCTCCTCTCCAACAAATTCATAACCTTAGGTAAAATTTATTTCACATACTCATCATGTTCATATAACTTAGCATGAGCTTAGTGTATGTTCTTAGACTCATGAGAGTTAAAGAAGCAACAATATGTTTATGTTTTGTTTTTGTTCATGTTCTATTTTCCATTATGTTATTATTGTTATTATTATTTGTTCTAATCTAACTTCTATATAGTATTATGTATATTATGTATATATATTTCTTTAGAGCATATAAGCTCACTTGTTATTTATTTATTTTTATGCTTTGCAATTTATTTATTTATTCCATACTATTATTAAGACTAGTCTTTTTAGTCTTAAACTTATCATATCAAGTCAAAACAATTTTCTTTCTATTCTTTGCTTTTCTTTTGAGACTAGTCTATTCTTAGTCCAAGATACCTTGATGAAGCTAAGGTTCCCAATACTTGACTTTATTATTATGCTCCTATTTATTATTATACATATCTTATCTTATTATGTGATATTGTTATATTTCTTATATCTACATAATCTCATTCATGCATGAACATGATGATATTGTCTCAACAACTATGAAAAATAGTTTTCTTAAGTGAAGGAAAATAAGAAATATCTTTAAAAATAAATTTTTGTCATCTAAGAAATGATTTTTTCATAAAAACACAAAGTTTTATCTCAACAAATCTTTTCCAAAGTTAGAAAAGTTCACCACTAGTTTATAATAATAAATAGTACATGGGATTTCATCTAAGTATACATAAAGTAAAATATCACATACTCTCTTTTTAAACCAATGAAATAGGAAAGTTTCTTTGAGAATTAATATTGTTAAATCATTTCTCAATAAAGGTTTTCTTAAACTCATTTATCAAATTTTCTACCAACTAAAGTCTAAAAAGTTTTACCAAATTATCAAAAATAACCTTTCTAAAGATAAGCCTTACTTAGGAATTAAAAATAAATAACTTATAAGATCATTGATATTATTTATCTAAAGTGGATCTAACTTTAGAAAAACTTTATAAGATCATTGCCAAACCTTGATAAGCCATATACGGTGCACAGCGACGCATCGAGAAATTGTTTTGGATGTGTCTAATGCAAAAGGAAAAGTGATTGCTTATGCTTCGCGACAATTAAGACCGCATGAGCAAAATTATCCGACACATGACTTGGAGCTAGCTACTGTTGTTTTCGCACTTAAGATATGGAGGCATCACTTGTATGGACAAAGATGCAAAATATATATAGATCACAAGAGCCTCAAGTACCTATTCACTCAGAAGGAGTTGAATATGCGACAACGGAGATGATTGGAGCTCCTAAAGGACTATGATCTTGGAATCAATTATTGTCCAGGAAAAGTTAATGTCGTCGCCGATGCCTTAAGCCGAAAGAATCACAAGGAAGTTGCCGCTTTATTGACCAACCAAAAGGAGTTGGTAAGAGAATTCAAAAGGCTAAGTATCGAGTTTATTAGACAAGATGTGGAGGTGGAAATATCTATCTTGGTGATCAAACCAACCCTTGTAGAGTGAATTAAAGAAGCTCAACGGTATGATGAAGTCATACAAAGGATCAAACTGGAAGTGCAAGCGGAGATATACTGACTTCACAATAGATGAAGAGGATGTAATGAGCATGAAAGGAAGGCTATGTGTGCCAGATGATGAGGAAATGAGAAGAGAAATCATGAGTGAAGCTCATAACTCGGGATACACAGTACACCCGGGAGGAACTAGGATGTATCAAGATCTTAAGAGCCACTTTTGGTGGAATGGAATGAAATGGGATATAGCTGATTATGTGATGAAGTGCCCGACTTGTCAACAAGTAAAGGAGGAACATCAAAGGTCGGGAGGATTACTAAAGCCTTTGCTGATACCCGAGTAGAAGTGGGATCAAATCTAGATGGATTTCCTGTGTGGACTACCAAGAACATCGGTAGGATATGATGCAATATGGGTCGTGATAGATCATTTGACCAAATCGGCTCACTTCATACCAATCAACATGACGTACTCAATGGACAAGCTAGCTAATCTATACATAAAGGAAAATGTACATTTACATGGAGTACCTGCTGGGATTGTATCAGATCGAGACCCTAGATTTGTATCTATGTTTTGGACAAGTTTACAAAGATGTACGGGGACAAAGTTACATTTTAGCATGGCTTATCACCCCCAAATCGATGGACAATCGGAACGGAAAATATAAACCTTGGAGGACATGTTGCGTGCTTGTGTTATGGAATTCAAAGGGAGATGTGTCACGCCCCAATGGGTACCCTAAATGTGATAGTCCGCCACACTCAATATGAAAGCTTAAGTATGACAACCTTAGTCATTTCCAAAAGCTTTTATATTAAGTGTAAGGCTTACTTTCACAATTTTAGAGGACCATATGGAATAATGAAGTTTAAGGAGATATAAAAACATATTAAGAAAAGAGGATTCACAATAATTATTTGTTCATGGCAAAGACTTTACAAACTTAAGGACAATTCCCTAAATTACTAATCTAGTATACAAATATTTGCATGCTAATACTATGCTAAACTTTATCCAGATTTCTAATGTTCAAAAGGGATTACCTGCCCGCATGGTCCACGTGGCCTTAACCATAAGTACGGGAACTGCAAAAGATAGCTATCGGGGTATAAGCTAATAGGCTTAGTGAGAACTATTTCCATAAATAACTTCTTGTAACAAGATTCAAACAAGTTGGTTAATCACACATATGTAATGCATCAAACACGTGGGCAAACAATCATATAGCTTTCCGGGAACTATATGTTGAATGGATTTACGCCCTCCATTCGGGGTTTGGTGATACTCAAAACAAGTAGTTTTAATATAGAAAATTTAAGCTTGCGAGCACTCATCGCCAAGCATTCATTAAAAACTTTTAAACTTGCGAGCACTCATCGCCAAGTATTCCGAATCTACTTGATTTGACCTTGCTTTCGGATCAACGCCAAGCATATTCCATTAAGCCACCAAGCAATCGCTTTCGGATCTTCCGCCAAGTGTTGCTTTCGACATGAGCTTACTATCCTTCTCACCCAAGGATAATAACCCAACCATGCAATGTGACTCACTTCGTGGTATGCATGAGTTCATTAATTTATAAAGTCATAACATAATTATTTTCAACTTTATGGCGATCAAGGAATTTCACACAAATCAATATTAAACTAAAACAATCACTTAGAACAATTCGGGCTTCGATATTCTTAGAATTCTTTCAAGGAATTATTTTACATGCATATCGGTTTATCTTTTCCTAACTCTAGTGACTAATTTACAAGCACAAGAGTAGCATTTAATGGAAATAAACTCACGATGCCATTGTCGTCTATTCCTCTAAGCGGATGAGTCGTTCACACACTCCACTTAATCGTAATATTCTCGGGTAAAGGAATCCTTCCTCGGGGTCACCTACCAAAGAAAATACCCACAATGAGTTTTTCTTGATGATTTTCTTGAATTTTGACAAAACAATGTCAAAGAACGTAAAGTTCGTATGAAAGAATGTTCCAACTTAAAATGGCCATAACTTGGTCATTTTAACTCGGAATGCGCATATAATATACCGATTTCTATCTACTCGAAAAGATCTACCCATTTCTAAAATTATTTCCAACAAACAAAGCCATATAGGCTCCGAAAAAGTGGCGACAAAATTCACACGGATTTCCAAGTAAAAACAACTTTGGTTCAAGAAATCAAAATTTGTTTGATAAATACTTAGTTATCTATATAGTTGAAAAATTCTTTTTTATAACTATATAACTCATATTTAAGCATGCTCAAGTGTCTTGTTGTCCAATTATTTTTCTTAGGTAAAACAATGTCGGGTTGAAGCTTTTCGGAAATTGTTTTTGTAAATTTCTTTGAAATGAATACCTTGTTTTCTTTATTTTCTAAAAACGTTTATGTTGGTTTTATTTATCTTTTCTTAGTGACCTTTGAAAATAAAATTTTCTACTTTCTAAGTTACATAATACTATATTGAAGTTTTCTAGGAAATATGCTATTCTTCTTTTTCTTGTGTAAATTCCTTTGTTTACTTGTTTTGCAAAAATCCTTACTTGAAATTTCTCATTCTTTTCATATTTTTCAAAAATAATCATTCATGCATGAAAATTTGTTTTCTTCATAAAAACAATGTGGAAAATTAAGGACTTTTTGTAGAAAAACTAATTTCTATAATCTTATTAACTTCTTCTTGTAACTTGAAAAGAAATAACTTTATTATTTTCAAACCATAAATTTTCTTTGCCTATTTGTTTGCAAGGTCTTTACTTTAAAAATTTTCTTAGTCATCCATCCTATTTTCTTTCTTTATGAAAAGAACCATTTTTGTCAACAAAATATTTTCTTTTGAAAAACAAGGTGGGATAACAAAGATCTAAGTGGCTTCTTAAAGTAAAAGTAGTTTATAAAATTATAGTGAGTTCTTTTTGTAACATGAAAAGGAATGAGTTTACTTTATAGATTTTATATTTTACATAAACTTATTTCTAAGTGACAAAATTCTTCTTTTTGTTTAAATAAAATTATGGACAACAATTTAAATGAGCAAGATTATGAGAATAATAATAAACAAAGTAACATAAAGCATAAATAATAAAGTCAAGTATTGGAGTCTTAGCTTTTTCAAGGCTCCCGGGACTAAGAAATAAACTAGTCCCATAATGAAATAAAATGAAAGAAAGAAAAGCTTGTTTTGACTTGATGATGACAAGTCTAAGACTAGAGACTAGTCTTATTTCAACAAGGAAAATAAATTGCAATGGAATAAATAAATAAAGCTTTGCATGAAATAAATAAATTGCAAGTGAGCTTATATGCTCTAAAGAATATATATATATATATAGATAATAATATATTAATAATAATAGAACAACATAAACATAATTGGATTGGCATGAACAAGAACCATACATGAACATAATGTAGTTTCCATAACTTGTAGTCTTTGGAAACTCACACTATGGTCATGTAAAGTTACATGACATGAAGAAGAAGAAAGAATTATAAAGGGGTTACCTAAAGAAGACTTTGATATGGTTATGTGGATATGGGTTTTTGTTGTTGGTGGAATTTGTTGTGGAATTATTTTGAGAGAGTTTTGAGATAGTAACTTGAGAGAGCTTTGAGAGGAAAAATTGAGAGAGTTTTGGTAAGAATTTGTGGGTAGTGAATGTGTGAAAGAAGTGAAAGAGGAGAGGGGTATTTATAGGAAATGTGGAGGGATTTTTGTGTGATTAAAATAAATGCAAAATTGAAACAAATTGGATGGAGAGAGAGAGGGGGCGCCGGCCACTTCTAATAGAGGGGGATTTGTTTTATTTTTTTTGACTTTTTGGAAAGATAAAAGATGTAATATGTAAAGTAGATGTGATATAAAGTTATGGGAAAGGTAAAAAGTTAAGATTATAGGTATGCAAGTGTAAGAGTAGGTGTAAAAAAAGTAGAGATAAAAGAATAGTGTAAAATAGTAATGAATAGTGTAATGTAAAGTAGATATGACAATTAAAGTACCGGTAGTAAGAAAAAAGCGTATAATAACTATATCTGTTATTTTTACTTACCGAAAAATTATGAAACTGATATTTTTGGAAAACTTATATTTTTACGAGTCTAACGGTGTATTCGGATATTTTTACTATTTCGGACCTCCGACACGTTTTTCGAGAACTGTGTCCGATCGAGTTCGAAGGACACCCGAATTTCGCGAACTGAAACTTTTATAAAACCTATGGTTATTACGAACTATTTTAGCTAATTATCCCAACTTCGTTTTTCGGGGCCAAAGAAAACGGCAATACCGGATTTAGATGGATACTAGGGTTTTGTTGACCTTTAGGGTTTCGTTTGACTTCCGGTTTAGGGTTTTATGCTAAACCGACTCCGAAAATCTAGGGGTTTACAAGATGGGATGCTCATTTGCCACTCATAGAGTTTGCCTACAATAACAGCTACCACTTTACCATACAAATGCCGCCATATGAAGTTTTGTACGGACGCGTTGTAGGTCGTCTCTATTTTGGGATGATGTGGAAAAGCTCGCTATTGGACCAGACTTGGTACAAGATGCAACAAATAAAGTAAGGATAATCCGACAACGAATGAAAGAGGCCCAAGATAGATAAAAAAGCTGGCAGATCAGAAAAATCGAGTTCTTCAATTTCAGGCAGGAGACCATGTATATTAAAGATAAATCCGATTAAGAGTATACATAGAGTATGCCCACAAGGAAAGTTGAGCCTATGGTACATTGGACCTTTTGAAGTGCTTGAATGAGTGAGAGAATTAGCTTATTGCCTCGCCTTGCCGCCAAACCTATCAGGAGTAACACAACATATTCCATGTATCGGTCTTGCATAAACATGTAGCGGATCCAAATCGAGTAGTAGAGTTAGAGCCAGTGTTGCTAAAGGAGAACCTCACTTACGAGGAACACTCGGTGCAAATTCCAGATCAGAAAGTCCAAAAACTATGGAATAAGAAGATCAAATATGTTAAAGTCCTTTGGAGGAATCACACGTATGAGGAGGCAGAGGATCCGACGCAAATACCCAAGTCTATTTGAAGAATTAGGTACTATAGTCAAGTTTTGAGGACAAAACTTTCTTTAAGGAGGGTACGTTGTAAGCCCCAACATTTTTCGGTAAATATAAGTAAATTTTAGAACTGGAAGTCAAACCGAAACCCTAAAGTTAACCTAGTTCTATGTTTAGTCTAGTGAATCTAGATCCGGTAATGCCGTGTTCTTAAACCCTAGACAACAAAATTAAGATAATTGTGGAAAATGGTTTGTAATAATATAAGAAAGCTTAAAAATATCAGATTCGCAATTTTCTAGTGTCTTTCAGATCCAAACGGGACCAGTTTTCAAAAACCATGCCCTGGTGCACTGGATAGTGAAAATATTCCAACTACACTAATAGACTCATAAAAATATAAGGACTTCAAAAATATCAGTTTTAGAATTTTCAGTAACTAAAAATCTCAGATATATCTTATTTACGTGTATTTTCTTTACTACCGGTATTTTAATTGTCTATTCTACTATTCATAATACTTTTCTACTATTCATTACTATTCATCTATCTTTACTATTTCTTATACTCTATTCTTACATACTACCATACTTATACCTTACAATTTACCTTCCCCATACAACTTTAATCACATCACATATTACACATTCTATTTTTTTATTACAAAACAATAAATTTAATAAATTTTTCTCTCTCTCTCCTATCCCTCTTAATTTAATTTCTTTTTCATTTATTAATTACACCTAATTTCCATTTTAAAACTCTATAAATATCCCATTTCCTCCATTCTTTCACGCAACTCATTTCCTACTAAAACTCTACCAAAATCACTCCATAAAATCCCTCTCTCAAAATCTCTCCCAAGTTCTCTATTTTCTCCATAAAACCAATTCCCACATGATACTATAACCCATTCTTCTCCTCTCCAACAAATTCATAACCTTAGGTAAAGTTTATTTCACATACTCATCATGTTCATACAACTTAGCATGAGCTTAGTGTATGTTTCTTAGACTCATGAGAGTTAAAGAAGTAACAATATTTTCATGTTTTGTTTTTGTTCATGTTCCTATTTTCCATTGTGTTATTATTGTTATTATTATTTGTTCTAATCTAACTTCTATATAGTATTATGTATATTATGTATATATATTTTTTAGAGCATATAAGCTCACTTGTTATTTATTTATTTTTATGCTTTGCAATTTATTTATGTATTTCATGATATTATTAAGACTAGTCTTTCTAGTCTTAGACTTGTTCATATCATGTCAAAACAATTTTCTTTCTTTTCTTTTCTTTTAGGACTAGTCTATTCTTAGTCCCGAGATACCTTGATGAAGTTAAGGTTCTGAATACTTGACTTTATTATTATGCTCTTATTTATTATTATACATATTTTATCTTATTATGTGATATTTTTATATTTCTCATATCTACATAATCTCATTCATGCATGAACATGATGATATTGTCTCAACAACTATGAAAAATAGTTTTCTTGAGTAAAGGGAAATAAGAAATCTCTTTAAAAATAAATTTTTATCATGTAAGAAATGATTTTTCCACAAAAACACAAAGTTTTATCTTAACAAATCTTTTCTAAAGTTAGAAAAGTTCACCACTAGTTTATAATAATAAATAGTACATGGGATTTCATCCAAGTATACATAGAGTAAAATATCACATACTCTCTTTTTAAACCAATGAAATAGGAAAGTTTCTTTGAGAATTAATATTGTTAAATCATTTCTCAATAAGGGTTTTCTTAAACTCATTTATCAAATTTTCTACCAACTAATGTCTAGACAAGTTTTACCAAATTATCAAAGAATAACCTTTCTAAATATAAGCCTTACTTAGGAAATAAAAATAATTAACTTATAAGATCATTGATATTATTTATCTAAAGTGGATCTAACTTAAACTTTAGAACACATAACGAAGAAATATTTAAAAAACTACATTTTATCGCCATTAGAAATAAAGTTGTAGGAATCTTAAAAGATGAAAATTACTTTTTGAAATTTAATTGTTCTCAATAACTAAAAATGGAGTTAAAAGAAGGAAATACTCACTTATGATAATTAGGAAATTTTCCAAACAAAACTAATTTCGTTTTAAGTCTTAGCATTATCTCACTTTAAGGTAAATTGTTTTACAAAAATCATTGTTGAGACAACACCACTAAATTCATGCATATAATTTGAGTCTATATATATATTTAAAGGATTTTTCAACCAAACAAATATCTATATTTTTGGTATAAAGATTTTTGGATGGAGAAAAGTTTGAAAACTTGAGTTTTGAAATCTGGAAATAGATAGATCTTTTGAGTAGGTATAAATCGGTAAATAATATGCGAAATTCTAAGTTAAAATGAGCAAGTTATGGCCATTTTAAGTTGGGATTTCTATTCATATGATTTTTGACGAATTCAATAAGATAAAATTAGAGAAATTGAATAGATCTTAGATGAAATACTCACTTCGAGTATTTCTTTTGTTTAGGTGTTGAAGACCAAGGTCTTCTCTTCCCTGAGGATTACTTCGACTCATAGAAGATCGCTATGGACGAGTGAGTTTCCTTTACGTTTATGTATTCGTGTATGTGCTTGTAGAATAGAGCACTAGAAGTTAGGAAAATATAAAATCGATATGCATACATGTTATCATGGGAATTATGTATGTGAATTGTTATGTGCGATCAATGAACGATAAATATATCGAATTCGATCAGTATTGATATAATTGTTTCTATGTATGTATTACTATATATGCAATTATTATTTGATTGCTTTAAATAAATTAATGTCGGATTTGATTCTCCATAAATAAATTGCTCATGCGTATCACTTAGAATATCATTTTGAAATTTTGATACTACTCCTCAGCATGGGACCGGAAAGGTAAGCTGCCTAGCTACATCTTGAGGATTTAGGACGTTCGGGGAATATGGCCTCAAGTTGTAGCTGAGCCGGATTGATCGCTTTGGGTATGGAAAGCCTAGGGACTAGTAGTACGGTTCATTGGAACCCCAAGATGCGCAAACTTTTAAGGAGGCCGTTTGGGGCCCAGTTCAAATCATTCCCTAACCACCGATGGAGGGGTAAATCCATCATACATACGAAACCGGATAGTCGTATGTACTGTTTGATCATATGATTGTTGCATTTCATATGCTTGTTTAATGAACTTGATGAATGCCTGTTATGAGTACTTTTGCGTAAGGAATATCTCACTAAGCTAGTTATGCTTATATTCCCTATAGACTTTTGATATTGCAGGATTGTCATTTTGCACCTAAGACCATCTTGATCATCTAGATAAAATCTTAATTTTGGGAAGCTTTTGGAGGAACTCTATTTTGAAGTCTTAGAATAGATTTCTTCTAAAATCTGCTAGCTTTAATTATTTATCTTAGTAAAACCATGTTGTTATGGAAATTATCTGGGGAATACCCTTTAAAAGTTGTAAGACTTTATATTTCAGTGAAATATATGAAGTGTGTTTTGTATGTTCCACTGCCAATATCTTAAAATGCATTACTCCACCAGTCTCCCTTTGGTGTGAATGTACGCCTTGGACTATATAAAAGCTTTTGAGTGACTGAGGTAGTCATTCTTAAGTTTTAATATTATGTATTGCGGGCTGTCACATTTAGGGTACCCATTAGGGCGTGACAATAATGCCATCCCTTATCCCCCTAGCTGATGATGCTTAAGTTTAGCAAGGTGGCCAATCACCTCACTCGCCATATTTTTCTAAAATGAATTAATTATGCATTTTTTCTTAAATATTAATGTAATTAATAATGTATTTGCTAATTTTAGTGGAATAATAAATTATGCTTCATTTTGTCATTTATTTTCAATTTATATTAAATGTAAAATTTATTTTTTATATTTTTTGTTTTACATTTTATAAGTTTAAAATAATTTAAGTAATTTGCATAATTTAAATTCTAAGCAACGCCAAAAACATGCAAATAAAAAATAATAAAAAAATTATATGAACAATGTGAAACCAGACCAATTAAAGGCAAGTGATAGGACACGCAAATAAATGGGTCGACGCGGCATCCAAGGCACACCAGCATGAATGGCCTAAGTGCATGAAAGCACACAATACACAAAGTACACAAAATTCGGCACACTAACGACACGGCATGACATCATTACCATGCCTATTTAAGGATATCAATTTATAAGAAACTATGTGCATGACAAATAGTATAAGAGGGAACTTCCATAAAATAGTTAATAACCTTTCTTTCCTTATTATCTTTACCTATAGATGATATTGGTAGTCTTAGTGAGGTACTTGATGATTATTTCAATGCATAGCTTGCAAAGGTGAGTATTTCTCTAACCTTCTATATTATTGTGTGTGTAATGTAGTTGTGTTTTATTTTAATATGTTTATTAAATTGATCTGCATATGGTGCTAGAGAATTTCTCGCATGTCCTTGTAATTTGTTAGTGTGCTAAAATACTAAATGCAAAGCAATAATACTAAACCTTGTTTACTTAATTGTTTTGCTGTAGAATAGATCTGTAGAATCTCTATGAATTTCTGCAAGATAGCTATATAACTAGAGTAACATTTATTGAGTCATAAATGTCGAGCTTGGATTTTTTCACTATCTGGTTCATTTCTCCTAACCCGATTCACATTAAACCCGAACCCATTTAACATGAATCCTCGACTAGGGTTAAAAGAAATTTTAATTTTTGAAATCTTTTTAGAGTCGCCACCCGATATAAATCGGGAAAAAATAAAAGCTAGGATCAATGGGTTGGTTGATCCTAACTTAGCTACTAGTCTGCGAAAATTTGATTTAAAAACCAAACTTTTAAAACCAGATATCATGGATTCAGGGCTAACCTATTAAAACCAAATGGTTACCACTTTTGGAATTTTAAACTAATAATTTATCCTTTTCAAGCTCAAAAATTCAATATTATATTATGAAACAATATTCACAAATCACATTATCATTTTTTTATTTTTTATGTGCTTTTCTTCATTTTTTTTTAGAATATGAATATCAAGAAAACATCTTATATTTACAAAAAAACAAAAACATTTTTTTTTTTTTTATGTCGCCCCGCAGGTGCCTACGTACTCGCTAATCGAGATCAGATAAAACGTAGTTCTTTTAAAAAGAACTTTAATTTGTTGATCAATTTTATATTTTTGAACTTTTCTCACTTTAAGTTCATTAAATTTTAAATTTTTATGAAAATCATTTTTTGATGATCCTATGATCTAATCAATTGATTTTTTTTTATGAAAACATATTTTTCTAAGTCCAAAAATCATTTTTTTATTATTTAAAAAATTTTGGTTTTAGAAAATCCAATTTTATCATTTTTATTTATTTTTATCATTATTATTATTATTATTTTTTTGTAATCATCACATAAATTCATAACATATTCAAAATATTTTACAATATATTAAAATTATTTTCCATGCATTAAATACGCATTTCTAAAAGCAATTTATGTATAAATACATATTAAAAATATTCAAAAATATAAAAAATAAATTTATATGAAAAATAATGATTTTGATTTTTCTGAATTTTTCTGAATTTTTTATGATTTTTTATGAATTTTTTACTATTTTTTGAAATTAATTATATAATAAAATAATGCGGATTGACCTGGGCCCTTGGATGTTCTCGGATCAGATCTGGAGCGTCGGTCGCGCTTGCTTAATTTGGACCGTCTGATATCGTTGACTCGATCTGGGGCGTTAATCACTTTGATCAAATCTGGGCCGTCGGATTTGGATGATCAAATCTGGACCGTCTGATCTGCTTGAATGAATCTGAGCCGTCTGATCTGCTCGATTGAATCTGGATCGTCTGATCTGCTTGATTGAATCTAGGCCATCTGATCTGCTTGATCAAATCTGGGTCGTTGATCTGCTTGATTGAATCTGGACCGTCTGATCTGCTTGATCAAATCTGGACCGTTGATCTGCTTGATCGAATCTGGACCGTTGATCTGCTTGATCAAATCTGGACCGTCTGATCTGCTTGATTGAATCTGGACCGTTGATCTGCTTGATCAAATCTGGACCGTCTGATCTACTTGATCAAATCTGGACCGTCTGATCTGCTTGATTGAATCTCGACCGTTGATCTGCTTGATCAAATCTGGGCCGTCTGATCTGCTTGATTGAATCTGGACCGTTGATCTGCTTGATCGAATCTGGGCCGTCTGATCTGCTTGATTGAATCTGGACCGTTGATCTGCTTGATCAAATCTGGACCGTCTGATCTGCTTGATTGAATATGGATTGTTGATCTGCTTGATAAAATCTGGACCGTCTGATCTGCTTGATCAAATCTGGACCGTCTAATCTGCTTACTTTTGACCGACAACCGTTGACCGACGACCGACCGGTTGGGTTCGATTTTCGGTCGGATTCGACTCCGACGTGAAAGACAAGTTCACACTTCGGGTATTCCCGCTCTGTATCGGCGCGATGATGTCGCCCTGACTCCTGCGACGGCGAATCTCCTGAGGTGGTGTATGCACCCAGAACCACCGTGACGCGTTCGAGGTGTTGCCGCGGTCCAATTCGAAATTTTTAAAAAATTTGCAGAACTTAATTCGAACAAATGATGAAATCAAAGCACACTTGATCACTTTAAACTTGTTCCTAAAGCTCCTCAAACACTCAAATTGGATCGAAATTGATCCAAGATCTTCGAATTCGAATTTTCTCTTAAGAACCATAAGTTTCGAAATTTTTGAATTTCTTGATTCTGATTGTGTTTTGAATTGACTTGTGCCTTTTAATCCTAGTACCCCTATTTATAGTTGCAAGCTCAATTTTACGTTTCATACTTTTCATAAATGAATCGATTTTTGCCTCTTTGTTTGCACGAATTTAATTCTAATTCGTGTTTAATTTTTTCAAACTGATAATTAATGATTGATCTTTCATATTCTTCATCAAATCATTCAATGTGGGTAGATGAATCATCCAATTTTATCAATTCTTGTAACTCCTTATTATGTGCAATTGAATGCTTTATAAATTGTATTTTTTTTCCCAATTTTTTAGCACGGATTTTGTGACTTTTGGTTTTTTTACACATGAATTGTCATTGATCTTTCATATTCCATAACTACTTTGCAATGGCATCATCAATTTTAATAATTAATGATGTTTTGTTAGTTAAAAATTGATGCAAAATAAGCAAAAATCACTTTAGGAAGGCAAAAAATTAGATGATAAAAGGGCAAAAATTTGCCTTTGCTAGGGTTTGAACCTGGTCCTTGTCTTGGGTGTGTATTTGGGTCAATGTGTTTAACCAACAGGCCATTTGGCCTGTGCCTTGATCACTTAGCCAACTCATTACTTAATTAAGGCTTTTGGAAAAATGAGCTTAATTAAACAAAAATGAAGATTTTGTTTAATTAACTTTATAAATTTAAGCCTTAATTAATTGGGCAAAAATTGGGTATCTACAGCTGCCACTCTTTGTGGTAAAGTTTGAACAAAACTTTTGCCACAAAGACAAAAAGATAACCAATTTTTCTTAGCTTCTCCTCCCAAATTTTATTTTCAACAAAGAATTTTTATCTTGTGCTAAACCATCTGTCGAGTTTAGACTTTGAGATTCGCTAGGTCAACTGTCGGACCTAGACTTAGAAAACTGATAGACCATCTGTCGGTCTAGATTTAGAAAAATGATAGGCCATCTGTCGGGCCTAGACTGATAGACCGTCTGTCGGGTCTAGATTCGCTAGGTCAACTGTCGGACCTAGACTTAGAAAACTGATAGACCATCTTCAGGTCATATTTAGAAAAATGATAGGCCATCTGTCGGGCCTAGAACTGATAGACCGTCTGTCGGGTCTAGATTTAGAAAAATTAGGCCATTTGTCGGGCCTAGACTGATAGACGTCTATCGGTCTAGATTTAGAAAAATGATAGGCCATCTATCGGGCCTAGACTAAAAAATGATAGACCATCTGTCGGCTTTAGACTGATAGACCGTCTGTCAGGTCAGATTTGAAAAATGATAGGCCATCTATCGGGCCTAGACTGATAGACCGTCTGTCGGGTCTAGATTTTGAAAAATGATAGGCCATCTGTCGGGCCTAGACTAAAAAACTGATAGACCATCTGTCGAGTCTAGATTTTAGAAAATGATAGGCCATCTGTCGGGCCTAGACTGATAGACCATCTGTCGGGTCTAGATTTAGAAAAATGATAGGCCATCTGTCGGGCCTAGACTAAAAAAACTGATAGACCATCTGTCGGGTCTGGATTTTAGAAAAATGATAGGCCATCTGTCGGGCCTAGACTGATAGACCGTCTGTCGGGTCTAGATTTTGAAAAATGATAGGCCATCTGTCGGGCTAGACTAAAAAACTGATAGACCATCTGTCGGGTCTAGATTTTAGAAAAATGATAGGCCATCTGTCGGGCCTAGACTGATAGACCGTCTGTCGGGTCTAGATTTAGAAAAATTGATAGGCCATATGTCGGGCCTAGACTAAAAAACTGATAGACCATCTGTCGGGTCTAGATTTTAGAAAATTGCTAGGTCATCTGTCGGACCTATGGGCTTTAATTTGGTCATTCGCAGAACCTATGGGCTTTGGTTTTTGGTTTGAATTGGTGCTACTTGAACTGATTCTTGGCTGGTCTGGTAACTATAATTCTTAAGGCAGGATGACGCTCCTTTGAGCAAGTGACCCTAATTTTTTTCAAACAATAGGACGCGCTTTGAGCAAGTGATCCTAATTATTAGAAGAACAATGACGACTGATTTTTTTTTTTTTGAAATCTTATAATTCGAAAACTGTGCTAACTTGAAAACTTTTCTTGAGTCAAGACTTCTTCTTTTTCATTTTTGTTAAGGCCAAATGCCTTTTTTCAAAACTTTTGAGTTTAAAACTCTTCTCTCTTTTTTTCTCAAAATTATATCTCTTTAAAAATTTAGAGATTCCTTTATTCTTTTTTGTTCTTTTTCTTTTTGAAAAACAAACTTTTGAGAAAAACTTCTCTCTTTTTTTTTTTTCACTTATTTCATCATTTTTCAATTTTGCTAACAAGCAAAGAATTTTTTGATTTCAAATTGCTAATGAGTGACAACTTCTCCCTTACTTATTTTCTTCGAAGGTAATCTTGGTAGCCTTCTTTTCTCCTCCTTGATTAAGGGGCAACAATCTCCAATTTGACTTTCTTGCCTTTGGGGAAAACTAATTCTCATTTTTTCTTGTCATTCCCATGAACTTGGATTGGTTATCTTATGCTTGAAATACTAAGTTAAAGAGGACTTCCTCCCACACTCTTTGGCTTATTTTCACACATGACTCGAATTCCAAAAATTACAGTTCGTTTTGTAAATGATACATTTTGGTTAATCTATCAGGACTTTTCTTGGGTAAAAAATTTGAGCTTTTGGTCATTGGCTTTAATCAAAAGGATATTTCATAAAGGCTTTTTATTTTTTGAAAAAAATTTCAATATATCCTAGGTTTACAAGTCAAGAACCCTTAAGGAAAACTTAATAATGCAAATTTTCCTAGTTTCAAGGGTATTAATAAATCAACTCCTTTGATCCAAAGAGTCTCCAAAGGGTGGAATTTGTGGGTGGGACTTCATGAATTTTGAATTTTAATGATCTTGAGCTATGTATTTTCAAATCATTGATTTTTATCACCTTGTTTGCCTAATATCTTTTTCTTGTTCTCTTTTCTTTTTTTCTCCTTTTCATTCTCCTTTTTTTTTTCTTTTTTTTCCTTTTCTTTCTCTTCTTTTTTTTTTTCATTCTCTTCTTTTTTTTTTCATTGCCCTTTTAGGAGACGAATTCAAGGTGATTTGTTCTTTTATAGCTCAAAGTGTATGTGCTGTGTATGGTTTGAAATGGAGACTCTTTTTCCTTTCATAGGAAATGATTTATTTGTGTCAATTGACTACTCTTGAATTGATGCGACTAGGTCAAGTGCATATAAGTTATTCCTTTTCTCCTTATTAATGACCCTAACCTCCAAATTGCCCCATTATGGGGTGCCCCAATGCGGGTGGTTTTTGACAGGGTTTATTTTTAAGAATTCCTTCTTTTTAGGCCCGGGGTTAACAAGGGATATATTTTGGTTATTGAAATGAATGCCTGGTATCATCTTAACCTATGTATCAAGTGCAAATAGACTTCTTTTAAGGAATGAGCCTTATAAAATTTCCTCACAATCACTCAACTCTCAAGTGTTTAGTTTGGTATTTGGTTGCCTCTTTTTTGTCAAAACATTTTCAAGCAATAAAATATCCATAGACAAACATCCATTCAAATTGCCCCAAATGTCACTAAAAATAGAATATTTCATTATCATTCTTATTACAACGATAGGCATCAATGTCGATTCTTTCTTAAGCTATCTACCCTATTGGTGTTGACCGGCACATTCAACTTTTGCATATGATAGGCTACTTTATCAGATGGTAACAAAAACTCTCAATTCTTGATGAAGTGACGCTTTGAAACCCTGTTGGAGTTGGATAGGATCATTATCATCAATTGGCTTCATAGATTTCAGGAGCTCGGGTTGGATAAGCTTAGCATCGATTAAATCTTGGACTTTGTGCTTTAATCTCCAACAATTCTCTGTAGAGTGGCCGTTTAACCCATGTGGTACTCACATTGTACATTAGGATCATATTCCTCGCTTGTACCCTTCTTTTGGGATTTCAAATGTTATCAGATTCTGTTCTCTTAACCGGTTAAGAACTTGAATCATCGGAATCTTAAATTGTGTGAGACGCCTTCGCTGTGTCAAACAATCCTGTTTCTTTTTGCCCCATGCTTTTGAATTCAAAGGCTTCTTTTCTTGCCTCATATTCTTGGCTTGCAGCTTGATGATCCTTCTTGAGTCTCACAAGATGGCACTTCGTGAGCATCAAGGCCTAAATGTTGGAGTTTATCTAGCACGTGCTTCATAACCTGCTCTAGGGTTTCAATCCTTTCTGTCATTGTTGCAAGTCTTTGCTCAAGATTTCCATGCTCTTTTGATCTTTCTCTTGTGAATTACCCTTTGATTTGAGGTGTTGCTGACTTCTCGTGCACGGAGCATGCTATTGTGGGTTCTTCATCATTAGCCACTAGCTTATCAACGAATTGCAATTGGACCATTTCTGAGTCAATCAATCAATCCTGAATTTTATTCTTTAATTCCCAACAAACATCAGTAGCATGCCTCTGTTGACCCATATGGTATTCACAATGTGCATTAGGGTCGTACTTTCGTGGTTTATACCCTGGTACTGGCTCACTAGGGTTATAATTGATCCTCTTTCAGCTTCTGGTAAATTTGAGATAGAGGAACTGAGATTGAGTGAATTTCCTCCTAGATTTTTGTGTAATATTGTTGTGACTCACTACATTGGCTGTGTCCTCCTCTGCTTCTGGTTCTTCATTGCATTGCAGTTTACCAGAATTGAGGGCATTTTCAACTCTGCACCCTGCCACTACTACTTTTGAGAAACTTGCTGATGCATATTGTAAGGACCCGCTATTACCCCTAGTTAAAATAAGCAATAGCAGTTCCCCAACCGCATATAATCTGCAGAATTATATGCAAGGTTGTCTTAAAAGGATTGTTTGATGAATTGTTCACCTAATCTTAAGGAATAAATCATTTTGAGAAATAATTACTTAGTAGCTTTTCAAAACATATTAACATAATATATACACAACTTCAAACAAAGGCAGATCAAGCTAGATATACATACATATATTACATCCACAGGCTTCTTACAAGCCTTAAACAAAATAACAAAATATAAAGCTTAACAAAGCTTTACAAACATCCATTCTAACTAACTATCTAGTCTATTACAAAAAAATGGTTCCGTCCAGTCCTGGTCAAACTCTAGTCCTCATATTCCTCCAAGAAGTCCTCAAAATCGGAGCCATAACCCATGCTCGCATAGGACTCGTCCAGGTCATCACCTGAAATTGTTAAAAGAATGAGCCAGAGGCCCAGTACACAGCAACGAATACAAAAGCGAGATGAAGCACACAAGCTTAGTCTAAATGCAATATGCAACATCCATTCAATTATTCTTTAATCTTTAATTAATCAATCAACACGGGAGTATTCAAACTCCGGACAACAGGGATCGCGAGGGGACCTGAGTAACACTCGGACGCTCAGGGGGTTGATATAAGTAGTTCGGGTACTCATACCGTCCTAGATATCGTTAAGTCAAAGAGAAAAGTAGCTTCCTCCAGGGTTAATAGCCGTTACTTAGCTTTATTTATACTCAGTCCATATCATAAAATATAGTTCACCCGTTCTCATAAACGTTTGAACTAAACTATGGTACTTCCTACCAAGTTTAAATAAATTTTCACCGATCTATACCCCCCGTCGACTACCCGCCGTACACTTAATGAAAGTCATCTCAAATGACAGGAGTGGCCTAAGCGCCTAGATATCGTGCTCAAACGAGCAAGGTGCCGCTCCCCGAACCAGATACCAACTTCCATCCCAAACTCATCAAACTATGAGGGGTCGCCGTTAGGTTCATACATGACCTGGCGTAGGAATTGGATTTTAACGGCATAAAACACAAGCAACAATCACATTTTAAGTTTTCTTATTATATATTTAAGTTTTATAAATGCCTATCCTAACAGAGACAAGCAGGTTACTGCGTACCTGTATTAGCTCGGGAGTTAATAGGGATAATCGAAAGGGAATCAATCACTGTAAAAGAAGTAATTACAACTCACACTTAGTTCAAGTATATTTTATCAAAGCTCAAGTATAATCATCCAAAGAAATTCAAATAAATTATTATAACATCATCACATAGCATTTAGATATCATATATTATCATACAATACCCAACAAATACTTAAATGACCATTTATCAAGCTTTGAACAACTTTTAGTAAACAACAATAAGTTTTAAACTTTGTTGGAAAGCGTATCAGCTGGAAAGAATTGAAATTTAAGAACTGATACTTTTGTAATTTGTAAAATCTTAAAACATGAAAGTTTTAGATCTTTTCCTTAGCTTTCCAACGCAACTTGAATCACCTCAATCGGAGATCGGATGAAAAAGTTACGGCTAAAATACAAAGAGCTGCGAAACAGGGGAAGTCTACACGACCGGGTACACGGCCCGTGTATGGAGGCCGTGTTGGGTAAAAAAAATGACCCGAGAGCAACTTTAAGAATTTCAAGGCCTACACGACCATGTACACAGGCTGTGTACACTGGAGCGAAAAAAATGACGAAATCCCCTGTTTTCAAAATGCATTTTACACTTCTTAAAATTCTTTAAACTCATTCTAAAGTTTCCAAAACTTGTTATATGATCATCCCATCATTCAAACAACACCAAACACCTCCAAAACTTCATCAACTCCAAATCACTATTCATCATCTTCTTCAATATTAGGTCATCCAACCACATGCATTCACCAACACTTCCAACACTTCAAAACTCATCCTAAGCACATAAAACTAACCAATCTAGTCCTATTACACTTCATATAATATCCATACCACATGATCACGAATTCATAAACAAAATATCATCAAGAACACATAAGCATGAAAATGAAAAAATAGAGAACACACTTACCACTTGGACTTCTATGCTCGGTTTAAGGACTCTAGATCAAGCTTTTGATGGTGAGAATTGTAGAAAATCAAACTTCAACTTAGGGGTCACCTTGGGAGCTCTTTTGATGAAGAGAGGAATGAGTTTAGGGCAAATGGAGGGTTTTTGGCTTGGTCTGAAATTTTTGGCCGAATTTTTGAAGTTAAAAAGTTTAAACTTATCCTTGTTGACTTTAAGGGCATGAGGGCATTAAAGGCTTAATGACTTTGTTTTGGGTTAATTAATTTAACTTGTTTTACTTAATTAAATGGCTTTGTTTTAAGGCATTAAAAAGGGGTTTTATTGGCTCTATTTTTTACTCAAATTTTCTGCTACTTAGGGGCTTTCATATGCATACATTCCATTTATTTCTAACAATAACACACTAAGGCATATTAATATTTTACAAACTCAAATAATTAATCTAACATATTTAAATAATTCTACACATTCACATATCACATAGTTCATCAAAATTTAAATTAACCATCAACATATATTTATCATGCATAATTCAACAATTCATTCATAAAATAAAATTAGGAATTTCTTGGCTATTTCATTCTCCCCTCCTTCAAAAAGTTTCGTCCTCGAAACTTATCATACCTTAATCATTGCTCAAACAACTCGGGATACTTCTGTCTCATCTCATCTTCGGGTTCCCAAGTCGCCTCTCTTTCGCTTTGACCCGACCACAAAACTTTGACAAAAGGAATTACTTTCTTTCTCAATACCTTGTCAATCTTGTCCAAGATCTTAATAGGTTTCTCAATTGTGCTTAGGTCGGGTTGAATCTCGGGTTGATGAGTAGAGACGATAGCTTCAGGATCCGATACACACTTTCTGAGCTGTGACACATGAAACACATCATGAACTTCGGACAAATTCGGGGGTAAAGCTAGTCGATAAGCTAATGGCCCGATTCTTTCCAAAACTTCATATGGACCTATATATCTTGGATTCAACTTTCCTTTAACCCCAAATCTAATCACTCCTTTTGTTGGTGAGATCTTAAGGAATACATGGTCACCAACTTCGAATTCCAATGGTCTTCTCCTCATGTCAGCATAGCTCTTATACCGATCTTGAGCCGTCTTCATTCTCTGCTTAATCACTCGGATCTTGTCAACCGCTTGCTGTACTAACTCAGGACCCAAAACTGTTCTTTCACCAACTTCATCCCAATGTATTGGGGATCTGCACTTCCTACCATACAGTGCTTCATAAGGCGCCATCTGAATCGTTGCTTGGAAGCTATTGTTGTAAGAAAACTCTATGAGTGGCAAATATGTATCCCATCTATTGCCAAAGTCTAAGGCACATGCTCTTAACATATCTTCCAAGATCTGGATCGTTCTTTCAGATTGCCCGTCTGTCTGAGGATGAAATGCCGTGCTAAACTGAAGCTGTGTACCCAAAGCAGTATGTAGACTCTTCCAAAATCTGCTGACAAAGCGTGAATCCCTATCTGAAGTGATCGTCTTTGGAATACCATGCAATCTCACTATCTCTTTGATATAGGTATGTGCTATCTTCTCCAATGATTCTCCAACTCTTAATGGTATGAAATGAGCCGACTTTGTCAATCTATCCACGATAACCCAAACAACTTCATACTTGGTTATGGTTTTGGGTAAAGCCGATACAAAATCCATGGTAATGTCTTCCCATTTCCATTCAGGCACTGACAAAGGTTGAAGTTCTCCTCCGGGCCGTTGATGTTCAATCTTTACTTGTTGACAAACCATACACTTAGAGACATATTGAGCTACATCCCTCTTTAAACCTTCCCACCAATAATTTCTTTTTAGATCCTTATACATTTTTGTACTTCCGGGGTGAATCGAATATGGAGAGGAATGGGCTTCCTTCATGACTTCTTCTCTTAACCCACATGGCACAAATAGTCGATTCCCATATCTCACAACACCATCCATATCAATCCTTAATTCTTTCCTTTTCCCAATCCTTATAGAATCCTTTATTCCTTTGGTTTCATCGTCTTCCTCTTGAGCTTGTTTAATTCTATCCAGAATTGTTGGTTGCAAAGACAGTTGAGCTAACATCACATCTACTTGCTCCACAGTGACTTCAAGATCTAGCTTCATGAACTCTATCTGGATCTCCTTTTGGCTAGAAAGCAAAGTAGCAATGTCTTCATGTTTCTTTCTACTAAGCGCATCCGCTACTACATTAGCTTTCCCGGGATGGTAGAGGATCTCCACGTCATAATCCTTAAGTAGTTCAAGCCATCTTCTCTGTCTCATATTGAGTTCTTTCTGTGTGAAGATGTACTTTAAACTCTTGTGGTCCGTATAGATCTTACACTTCTCTCCAAACAAATAATGTCTCCACAATTTCAGTGCAAGTATAACAGCTGCTAACTCTAAATCGTGTACTGGATAATTCTTTTCATGTGGTTTCAACTGTCTGGAAGCATAAGCTATAACTCTCCCGTCTTGCATAAGCACACAACCGAGTCCTTGAATAGATGCATCACTGAAGACTATGAATTCCTTTCCATGGACTGGTAGCGCCAAGATAGGAGCCGATATCAATCTCTCCTTCAACTCTTCAAAGCTCTTCTCACATCTATCATCCCATTCAAACCTAACATTCTTTCGGGTCAATCGGGTTAATGGAGATGCAATCTTTGAGAATCCTTCCACAAATCTTCGATAATATCCAGCTAATCCAAGAAAGCTTCTGATTTCACTCACCGTTGTAGGCCTTGTCCACTTGAGAATCGCCTCAATCTTCGTTGGATCAACTGAGACTCCTTCTTTTGAAATAATATGTCCAAGAAAAGATATCTCCTCTAACCAAAACTGACACTTGTTAAACTTGGCATATAGTTTCTTCTCTCGAAGCCTTTGTAACACAAGTCTCAAATGCTCTTGATGCTCTTCTTTGCTTCGGGAATAGATCAAGATATCGTCAATGAAGACTATGACAAATGAATCCAAATAATCCTTGAAGACTCTATTCATCAAGTCCATAAATGCAGCTGGTGCATTGGTTAACCCGAAAGGCATCACTAAAAATTCGAAGTGTCCATATCTGGTTCTGAAAGCTGTCTTCTGAATGTCTTGAGATTTAATCTTAAGCTGATAGTATCCTGATCTCAAGTCGATCTTAGAAAACACAGTTGCTCCCTTCAATTGATCAAACAGATCGTCAATCCGTGGCAAAGGATACTTATTCTTGATAGTAACCCGGTTCAATTCTCTGTAGTCAATACACATACGCAAACTCTCATCCTTCTTCTTGACAAAAAGCACTGGAGCACCCCACGGGGATATGCTTGGTCTAATAAAACCCAAGTCTTGCAACTCTTGTAACTGTATCTTCAACTCCTTCAACTCTGCTGGAGCCATTCTATATGGAGCTTTAGAGATAGGTACTGTTCCAGGCAATACTTCGATTCCAAACTCTATCTCTCTATCAGGTGGTAATCCAGGTAACTTCTCAGGAAATACATCCACAAACCCATTCACAACTGGCACCATGTTGATATCTACTTCCTCCATACTCATAGCTGCTATAACCGGTTTCTCCCACAACTCCATGAACTTCATACTCTTAGGTCTTAACCTCTCTAACATATATGAAAACCTTCCTTCATCCAAATCAAAACTCAACTCCGCTCTACTACAATCGATAGTGACCTTATAATGATTTAGCCAATTCATTCCCAATATTACATCAAAATCAGATAAAGGTAACACTATCATATCAATAGGCATGCTCACATCAGAAATCATCACATTCACATTCTTACACACACATGGATGCCTATTTTCAATCACTAACGGAGTAGTTACACACATAACACGATCACTCAACACTTCAGAAGCAAGATTACAATCGTTCATGAAATTCTCAGAAATACATGCATGAGTCGCCCCTGTATCAATCAACACATAAGCATTCCTATCACACACATTCAGAATACCTGCCAAGGTGTCTACTGCAGGCGTATCTTCAACTTGCTGTAGGGTGAAAACTCTAGCATTTGTCTTCCCTTTTTCCACATTCATTCCCTTTTTAACATCAGGTCGATCTTTGCAATTGGAAATATGATGCCCTCTTTGCTTACAATAAGCACAAAACACTGGTGGTAGCTTGGGATTCTGACACTCTGTGTATTTATGCCCAACTTGACCACATGAGAAGCACGCTCCGGGAGTCCACTTACAAGTTGTCTCTTCATGAGGACCATAGCATCTAGGGCATTTCTTCTCAAACACTGGTGTAGAAGCCTTAGATGTTGACTTCTGACCTCCTTGTTTTCCCAGGTAAGGTCTCTTTCCTCGGTTTTGATAATAGCCTCCTTTGCTAACACCTTGATAACCGCCATAAGATGTGGCTGGAGCAGGTCTCTTCCCCATGAAAGCAGCTCTTCGGGCTCTCCTAACTCGACTATCATTATTTATCTGTTCCATCAACAAAGCTTTGGCAACTAAATCTGATAGAGTGTGCAATTCGAACTTCTTCACTTCATTCTGAATCTCTTCATTCAAACCGTTCTGAAACTTCTGAACCTTCATCCTCTCATCACGATAATCTCCTCCAGCAAAGCGTAGCAACCTGCAAAACTCTCCATGGTACTCATCTATGGTCTTGCTTCCTTGTCTCAAGTTCAACCAATCAGAAATCATCCTCTCTCGTACTGAATTCGGGAAGTACTTAGTGAAGAAGGTATCCTTGAATGTAATCCAAGAGATGGGTTGTTGCAAATTTCCACTAGCTAGTCTCCACCAGTTGTAAGCTTCTTTCTTCATCATATAAACTGCTAAGTCCACTTTCTTATCCTCAGGAGTACTACTAGCTGCAAAGGTCTTCTCCAATTCTTCTATCCAATTCTCAGCCACTGTCGGATCAGTGCTAGTACCATCAAACTCTGGAACCATCTTACTAAAGTCATGTAGTTTGATCTGGTTGGCTTGTTCATTCACAGGTGGTGCTTCATTCGGTCTTACCCAGGTTGATTACCTTGCTGTACAAAGTACTGTGTCTGCTGGTACATCATCATTGATATTGTTGCATCATTGCCATCATGTCTCTTATCATACCATACATGGAATTCGGATCACCTGTAGGCATCTGTGGCATAGGAGGAATAGGCGGCATAGGTGGTGGTGGCGGAATCGGAGTCGGTAAAGGAATCTGAGAAGCAGAAGCCGATGCTGGAGATGGAGTGGTCTCATTACTTGGGGTAGAAGATGATGTAGGAGCAGATGTAGATGAAGACTGTGGCGGTGGCATGCTTTCCCTATCTGATTGCTGTCTAGTAGATCTTCTTAACCTGTCCATCTTAATAGCCATACACAATACATTCAACACACATACAGGTATATGCATTCAAGTCACACATTCAACCTATTAATTAGCATTCACAATCACACATCATAACAAACAATCCGTCAAGCAATAAGGCAAGCAATAAGCACAAAACATTCAAGAAAACAAACAAACACAAGCATTCAAGCAACTTAGCAACTATGCTCATCCTATTCTACCTATTTGTGTCTAAGTCAAGTCGCAAACAAATCATTTTAATTAGGCAAACAATTAATCAAACTATGCTCTGATACCAACTGTAAGGACCCGCTATTACCCCTAGTTGAAATAAGCAATAGCAGTTCCCCAACCGCATATAATCTGCAGAATTATATGCAAGGTTGTCTTAAAAGGATTGTTTGATGAATTGTTCACCTAATCTTAAGGAATAAATCATTTTGAGAAATAATTACTTAGTAGCTTTTCAAAACATATTAACATATATATACACAACTTCAAACAAAGGCAGATCAAGCTAGATATATACATACATATATTACATCCACAGGCTTCTTACAAGCCTTAAACAAAATAACAAAATATAAAGCTTAACAAAGCTTTACAAACATCCATTCTAACTAACTATCTAGTCTATTACAAAAAGAATGGTTCCGTCCAGTCCTGGTCAAACTCTAGTCCTCATATTCCTCCAAGAAGTCCTCAAAATCGGAGCCATAACCCATGCTCGCATAGGACTCGTCCAGGTCATCACCTGAAATTGTTAAAAGAATGAGCCAGAGGCCCAGTACACAGCAACGAATACAAAAGCGAGATGAAGCACACAAGCTTAGTCTAAATGCAATATGCAACATCCATTCAATTATTCTTTAATCTTTAATTAATCAATCAACACGTGAGTATTCAAACTCCGGACAACAGGAATCGCGAGGGGACCTGAGTAACACTCGGACGCTCAGGGGGTTGATATAAGTAGTTCGGGTACTCATACCGTCCTAAATATCGTTAAGTCAAAGAGAAAAGTAGCTTCCTCCAGGGTTAATAGCCGTTACTTAGCTTTATTTATACTCAGTCCATATCATAAAATATAGTTCACCCGTTCTCATAAACGTTTGAACTAAACTATGGTACTTCCTACCAAGTTTAAATAAATTTTCACCGATCTATACTCCCCGTCGACTACCCGCCGTACCACTTAATGAAAGTCATCTCAAATGATAGGAGTGGCCTAAGCGCCTAGATCTACCGTGCTCAAACCGAGCAAGGTGCCGCTCCCCGAACCGGATACCAACTTCCATCCCAAACTCATCAAACTATGAGGGGTCACCGTTAGGTTCATACATGACCTGGCGTAGGAATTGGATTTTAACGGCATAAAACACAAGCAACAATCACATTTTAAGTTTTCTTATTATATATTTAAGTTTTATAAATGCCTATCCTAACAGAGACAAGCAGGTTACTGCGTACCTGTATTAGCTCGGGAGCTAATAGGGATAACCGAAAGGGAATCAATCACTGTAAAAAGAAGTAATTACAACTCACACTTAGTTTAAGTATATATTTTCATCAAAGCTCAAGTATAATCATCCAAAGAAATTCAAATAAATTATTATAACATCATCACATAGCATTTAGATATCATATATTATCATACAATACCCAAAAAATACTTAAATGACCATTTATCAAGCTTTGAACAACTTTTAGCAAACAACAATAAGTTTTAAACTTTGTTGGAAAGCGTATCAGCTGGAAAGAATTGAAATTTAAGAACTGATACTTTTGTAATTTGTAAAATCTTAAAACATGAAAGTTTTAGATCTTTCCCTTAGCTTTCCAACGCAACTTGAATCAACTCAATCGGAGATCGGATGAAAAAGTTACGGCTAAAATACAAAGAGCTGCGAAACAGGGGAAGTCTACACGACCTGGTACACGGCCCGTGTATGGAGGCCGTGTTGGGTAAAAAAAATGACCCGAGACCAACTTTTAGAATTTCAAGGCCTACACGACCATGTACACAGGCTGTGTACACTGGAGCGAAAAAAAATGACAAAATCCCCTATTTTCAAAATGCATTTTACACTTCTTAAAATTCTTTAAACTCATTCTAAAGTTTCCAAAACTTGTTATATGATCATCCCATCACTCAAACAACACCAAACATCTCCAAAACTTCATCAACTCCAAATCACTATTCATCTTCTTCTTCAATATTAGGTCATCCAACCACATGCATTCACCAACACTTCCAACACTTCAAAACTCATCCTAAGCACATAAAACTAACCAATCTAGTCCTATTACACTTCATATAATATCCATACAATATGGATCACGAATTCATAAACAAAATATCATCAAGAACACATACAAGCATGAAAATGAAAAATAGAGAACACACTTACCACTTGGACTTCTATGCTCGGTTTAAGGACTCTAGATCAAGCTTTTGATGGTGAGAATTGTAGAAAATCAAACTTCAACTTTGGGGTCACCTTGGGAGCTCTTTTGATGAAGAGAGGAATGAGTTTAGGGCAAATAGAGGGCTTTTGGTTTGGTCTAAAATTTTTGACCGAATTTTTGAAGTTAAAAAGTTTAAACTTATCCTATGTTGACTTTAAGAGCATGAGGGCATTAAAGGCTTAATGACTTTGTTTTGGGTTAATTAATTTAACTTGTTTTACTTAATTAAATGGCTTTGTTTTAAGGCATTAAAAAGGGGTTTTATTGGCTCTATTTTTACTCAAATTTTCTGCTACTTAGGGGCTTTCATATGCATACATTCCATTTATTTCTAACATGTATATTTCACCCTAAAACATATTGATATTTTATAAAATAACAAATAACTAATTCTAACATATTTAAATAATTCTACACATTCACATATCACATAGTTCATCAAAATTTAAATTAACCATCAACATATAGTTATCATGCATAATTTAACAATTCATTCATAAAATAAAATTAGAAATTTCTTGGCTATTTCACATGTCCCACAAGATGTGAAAAGAAAGGTTCATCCAGAGCATTGATGAAAGTGATTGTTAGATCCTTTTCAGGCATCGGGGTGGTGATTCTTGCAGCTAAAGCTCTCCATCGTTGGGCATACTCCTTGAATGTTTCTTCTGTCTTCTTATTCATATTGTTCAAGTCCCAAACTGAGGGTGCCATTTCAATGTTGAACTTATATTGGTTGAAAAATGCTTTAGCTAACTTATCCCAAGTATCAACTTCTTGGTGATCTAATTGGGCATACCAGGCTAAGGCTGGACCAGTAAAACTATCCTGAAAAGTTTGTACCATCAGTTTGTCAAATTTGGCATATTGCCCCATACGTCGTATGTACAGTCTTGTATGCATATTGGGACACCCGGTTCCATTGTATTTCTCAAATTCAGGTGCCTCAAATTTTCCAGGAAAGTCACCTTCCTCACACTGTGGTAGGCTTAAGATGGCAGATTGGTCAAAGCCATCAAATGTCTTCATTTTTTCAACGAATTTTTTCTCTATCTCCCTAGCTTGAGCTTCTAGTTCTTTCTTTAGCTCAGCTACATTAAACTCATTTTGTATGTCATCCTAGTCAATGAGTTGCCCCTCAATTCCTTTCCCTTTCTGTGCCCCTAAGGATCCTTCATATGTTGTAGGGGTCTTAAGCTGAGCAAGACTTTGTGTTAAAGTCTGCATTTGTTCAGCCATTCTAAACAGGGTTTGTTCCATGGTGTTGGGTCTCTGTCAGTAGTCTGATTGGAGTATCGTTGTTGTTAGCCATCTTAACTTAGTGTGTAAGGATTAGCTGAACCTGCTCAAAAGCAATTTTAAAATCTTATTATGTTCTTGCTAGCAAAATACTCCTATTATTTTTTCTTTTTTTATTTTTTATTGTTTGTTTTTTCATTTTTTATTTCTTTTTTTTTTTTGTAAAGAAAGTTTGGAACATTTTTATTTACAACTTTTATTCTTTTTTTTTCAAATTTATCAAGAATTAATTGTTTGAAAGAATAATGGATATTCACAAAAATTTACAAATGATTATTTAAACCTAAAGTGAAAAAAAGTATTTTAAAACAAAAACTTTTTTCTTGAATAATGTAAAAAACAATGACTCTCTCAAAATTTCGAATAGGGGCTAATATTTTACAAAAAACGATAGACTTGATGACAACGAAGTGGAATACCTATGACAAAAGTAACTGTGGTTGGAAAGAACCTATATCTATAGGTGGACAATATATATCTATGGATATATACAAGTCTAACTTTATTAGAAAGAATCTATAACTATAGGTGAATAATATACATTTCCATGGATATATACAAGTCCAACTTTGGTTGGAAAGATCTATAACTATATATAATATATATATATATTCTATGGATATATACAAGTCTACTACACATTTTTTAAGAAAATATATACAAATGCAAGGATGCAAATGTGCACATATGCTAGCACAGGATGCAAATGGGATAATGACCTTGAAAATTTGATGAAAAAATTTTGCTGGAGTTGATGAAAAATTATTTTTTTTTTTGAAAACCCTTTTTTTTTTAATAAATTTTTTATTTGGAAAAAAAATGATACAATTCCATTTTTTTTTTTGAAAAAATTTGGTCATATCCCATGTTGATGAATGCATGATTTGGTAGGGTTCTATAGGTCCCCCGGCTTAGTGGTGTTAAACCGGAGTGGGAGGACATTTCTTGATCTAGAGGGTGGAAAGCCACAGCCCCCGGATTTTACTTCGTCCTCCTCGCTTAGGCTCTTAAGACGGCCTGGGTCCGACCGTATCTAGCACACATTTATGCTAATATGCAGATGCAGATGCAAATGCAAATACTTCAACAAATAAATAAACAAACAATCAAGCTTTTGCCTTCTATTTTACATACCTATAAGGTTAGTATATATTTACAAACAATTATTCAATATAATATACAAAGAATCACATATTCAAAAAAATTAAGCAAGGATAAATTCAAAATTTAAAATTCCTAAGTGGCTAGCCCACTCTTTTTTAAAAAAAAAATGCTAAAGAATCCCCAGTGGAGTCGCCAAGCTGTCGAGCCTGGATTTTTCCACTATCTGATTCATTTCTCCTAACCGATTCACATTAAACCCGAATCATTTAACATGAATCCTCGACTAGGGGTTAAAAGAATTTTAATTTTTGAAATCTTTTAGAGTCGCCACCGATATAAATCGGGAAAAAATAAAAGCTAGGATCAGTGGGTCGGTTGATCCTAACTTAGCCACTAGTTTGCGAAAATTTGATTTAAAAACCAAACTTTTAAAACCAGATATCATGGATTCGGGGCTAACCTATTAAAACCAAATGGTTACCACTTTTGGAATTTTAAACTTATAATTTATCCTTTCCATGCTCAAAAATTCAAATATTATATTATGAAACAATATTCACAAATCACATTATTCATTTTTTTATTTTTTATGTGCTTTTCTTCATTTTTTTTTTAGAATATGAATATGAAGAAAACATCTTATATTTACAAAATATTTACAAAAAAACAAAAACATTTTTTTTTACTTTTTATGTCGCCTCGCAGGTGCCTACGTACTCGCAAATCGAGATCAGACAAACGTAGTTCTTTAAAAAGAACTTTAATTTGTTGATCAATTTTATATTTTTAAACTTTTCTCACTTTTAAGTTCATTAAATTTTAAATTTTTATGAAAATCATTTTTTGATGATCCTATGATCTAATCAATTGATTTTTTATTTTATGAAAACATATTTTTCTAAGTCCAAAAATCATTTTTTTTATTATTTAAAAAATTTTGGTTTTAGAAAATCCAATTTTATCATCATTTTTATTTATTTTTATCATTATTATTATTATTTTTTTTTGTAATCATCACATAAATTCATAACATATTCAAAATATTTTACAATATATTAAAATTATTTTCCATGCATTAAATACGCATTTCTAAAAGCAATTTATGTATAAATACATATTAAAAATATTCAAAATATAAAAAAATTAAATTTATATGAAAAATAATTATTTTGATTTTTCTGGATTTTTCTGAATTTTTTTGAATTTTTCTAAATTTTTTATGAATTTTTTACTATTTTTTGAAATTAATTATATAATAAAATAATAATAAAATAATGCGAATTGACCTGGGCCGTTGGATGTTCTCGGATCAGATCTGGAGCGTCGGTCGCGCTTGCTTGATCTAGACCGTCTGATATCGTTGACTCGATCTATGGCGTTAATCACCTTGATCAAATCTGGGCCGTCGGATTTGGATGATCAAATCTGGACCGTCTGATCTGCTTGATTGAATCTGGGCCGTCTGATCTGCTTGATTGAATCTGGATCGTCTGATCTGCTTGATTAAATCTGGGCCGTCTGATCTGCTTGATCGAATCTGGACCGTCTGATCTGCTTGATCGAATCTGGACCGTCTGATCTGCTTGATCGAATCTGGACCGTTGATCTGCTTGATCGAATCTGGATCGTTGATCTGCTGATCAAATCTGGACCGTCTGATCTGCTTGATCAAATCTAGACTGTTGATCTGCTTGATCAAATCTGGACCATCTGATCTGCTTGATTGAATCTGGACCGTCTGATCTGCTTGATTGAATCTGGACCGTCTGATCTGCTTGATTGAATCTGGACCGTTGATCTGCTTGATCAAATCTGGACCGTCTGATCTGCTTGATTGAATCTGGACCGTTGATATGCTTGAAATCTGGACCATCTGATCTGCTTGATCAAATCTGGACCGTCTGATCTGCTTGATTGAATCTGGACCGTTGATCTGCTTGATCAAATCTGGGCCGTCTGATCTGCTTGATTGAATCTGGACCGTTGATCTACTTGATCAAATCTGGGCCGTCTGATCTGCTTGATTGAATCTGGACCGTTGATCTGCTTGATCAAATCTGGACCGTCTGATCTGCTTGATTGAATCTGGACCTTGATCTGCTTGATCAAATCTGGACCGTCTGATCTGCTTGATCAAATCTGGACCGTCTGATCTGCTTACTTTTAGTCGACGACCGTTGACCGACGACCAACCGGGTTGGGTTCGGATTTTCGGGTCGGATCTCGGAGCTCCGACGGGTGAAGAAGACGAAGTCGAGGCACTTCGAGGCTGATTCCGGCGGCTCTGGTGATCGGCAGCGGATGGGAGTGTGTCGGCCCGACTCCTGGTGCTACGGCGAATCTCCCGGAGGTGGTGGCGTGCACCCAGAACCACCGTGGACAGCGGTTCGAGGTGGTGGTTGCCGGCGGTCCAATTCGAAATTTTAAAAAAACTTTGCAGAACTTAATTCGAGCAAATTGATCAAATCAAAGCACACTTGATCACTTTAAACTTGTTCCTAAAGCTCCTCAAACACTCAAATTGGATCGAAATTGATCCAAGATCTTCGAATTTCGAATTTTCTCTCTAAGAACCCTAAGTTTCGAAATTTTTGAATTTCATGATTCTGATTGTGTTTGTTGAAATTGACTTGTGCCTTTTGATCCTAGTACCCTATTTATAGGTTGCAAGCTCAATTTTACATTTCATACTGTTTCAGAAATGAATCGATTTTTGCCTCTTTGTTTGCACGAATTTAATTCAATAATTCGTGTTTAATTTGTTTCAAACTGATGAATTAATGATTGATTTTTCATATTCTTCATCAAATCATTCAATGTGGGTAGATGAATCATCCAATTTTATTAATTCTTGTAACTCCTTATTTATGTGCAATTGAATGCTTTATAAATTGTATTTTTTTCCCAATTTTTTTAGCACGAATTTTGTGACTTTTGGGTTGTTTTTACACATGAATTGTGCATTGATCTTTCATATTCCATAACTACTTTGCAATGGCATCATCAATTTTAATAATTAATGATGTTTTGTCAGTTAAAAATTGATGCAAAGTAAGGCAAAAAGTCACTTTAAGAAGGCAAAAAATTAGATGATAAAAAGGCAAAAATTTGCCTTTGCTAGGGTTTGAACCTGGGTCCTTGAGCTTGGGTGTGTATTTGGGTCAATGTGTTTAACCAACAGGCCATTTGGCCTGTGCCTTGATCACTTAGCCAACTCATTACTTAATTAAGGCTTTTGGAAAAATGAGCTTAATTAAACAAAAATGAAGATTTTGTTTAATTAACTTTATAAATTTAAGCCTTAATTAATTGGGCAAAAATTGGGTGTTTACAATAAATTAAAATAATCATGCATTGCATGCCTACATGTCTATAGGTTACCAATGCTATATCGTATCGTTTTCGAGCATATAGGAAGGGAGCTCTATTTTGTTGGAAAAGGCCTAAATATTTGATTATGTGTAAGGCGATATGTATGTCATGCCCCTAAATGATGTCAAGACATAATTAGCTTAGTCGTGAATAATACTTAAACTTGTCGCAAGGTTATCTAAAAAGAAATTGTTTATTATGATCTTTTGTTATTCAATTTTAACTTTTGAAATCATATAATTGGATATAGAAAATGATTAAGTAAATAGCAGAATTATTCTTTAACAGACATTTTTGAAAAGCTACTCATATATATATCTTTATAAGTACATATATATAGCTTAGTACCAACCATTGGTACTTTCAAAATATTGAGTGTCTACTGTCATGCCCTAAAGGGTATCCTAAATGTGGTAGTCCGCTATACATAATATTAAAGTTTACGAATGACCACCTTAGTCATGCGAAGGCTCCATACTATGTACAAGGCGTCTAACACATGGAGGAGACACATCGGAGTGATACATTTTATGTTGATACAACTTGAGTAACAATGTAAAGGAAATTCAATTCACTATACTTCAAATACAAATCATTATACTTCGATTACAATTCATCAAAAGATTTCACTACATAAAATTATTACAAAGCAATTCGTAAAACCTAGCTAATATCTTCAAGCATTCTTATTTCCTGCAGGAATCTCGAAGTCATATTCGGCTCTAACCATCTCGGTCCCCACGTAGCATTCTTGAGATAACCTGTTCATTCAAAACATCTATTAGGGTATAAGCTACACTAGCTTAGTGAGAATTCCTTAATTCCGTACCATATAAGCAAGTTATAAAATCATCATATGCTATGCATGAACAAACACATGAGAAACAATTATGTATGGGTATTAGAAAAATAGAACGGATTTATGCTCTCCGTATCTTGGGTTAAGTATGGTATTGAAGTCTACATGACCGCTGCTAGTCCATGAGCCCCCCGGCTCATAGCACTCGACTCGGCTAGGCTCACACATGGAATGCATCCCTGATGCGCCTTAGTTCCCTATGAATGAGCTCTGATACTGGGTCTCCTTATCCAAACGAGTCCTTGGACCATACCGATCTACCTGCATAGGAGTAGCACGCTACCAAATGTAATATGTCCGATGCGATGCATGACCAATTTAATTTTTGCTTAGGTTAAAATATTCATACATTCTTTAGAGTGACCAACCAATATCATACATATAACATAGATAATATGTACAGTGCAGTTATCCAATCGAATCGTGGTTTTGATATGCTTTAGTATTCTTTGGCATACATTCATCACAATCTCATCATTTATCCCAACCCTATTCATATCGATTTTATCTTGTTCCTATAATTCTAATACAACTAGCTACAAACACAATCAAGATAACAAAATAAAGAGAAAACCAACTCAGCCATTGGATCACCGGTCTCTTAGTAAAAGTAATCCGGTGGTAGGGAATCGTTGATTTCGGGTCACCTAAGAAGAAGGAAATACCATAATAAGTATTTCATCACTTAACCAATCCGAACTATCTTATACAAACTAGCAAATTCGTAATTCTCGTCCTAAGCGGGAATTCCAACTTAAAACGGCCATAACTTGATCGTTTTAACTTGAATTTAGCAAATTATATATTTATTTCTATCTATTTCGAAAGATTTATCTAATTATAATATTATTTCCAATTTTTGAAAACATTTGTGTCACGAAATAGAAGGACTAGATCTGATCAGTAGCGATCTCATTTTCGAAAAATAGTTTTGTAATTGTTTGAAATGTTTCTATTTGATAAATCAAGTATGCATGAATATGAATGATTTCTAACATGAATGACATGGGATGATTTTAATGTATGCATGATCTTGATGATTTTTGCTAAAAGAAAAATTTATAACTTTTTATTTTGCATGACCACTATAACAACTACTTATGAAAAATCTAGTTTTCTAATTTGACATCGCACTTGTATTTCGGAATTTATTCTTAGGAATTTCTAGTTATCTTAGTTAAAATTGTGTCTTCACAATATATACTACCTAAGACCTTCATTTTTACATAAAAATTTGCATCTAATACTTTGCAAATATGTTTTCAAATAGGATTTACTCAAAAATCCGAAATTTTAGAAATCCACTTTTTGAATGATTCCTTTGGGAAAAACTTGTTTAATGCATTAAAATTTAAGACTTTATGATACTTATTACTTAAGGACTCCATTTAATACATAAAACATCTATTTTGAGCTTAGATAATAGGTGTCCTTATGGCCTACATTCAAAATTACGAATTTCACAAGTTGACTAATAACTAAAAATTTTCTATCTTGATTCTTCTTCTTGTTTTACTCATTAATCTCATCAAAACTCATTCTAACTTATAAAAATCACTACTTAATGATACCTATTATCTATATCCTTCATTTTTCACATAAAACATGAGTTTTAAAGTTGATATAAGGGTTTTTAAAATAGGGCTTTGAAATCATACGAATTTGTCTTTGAACATTTCAAATAAAAACTTTTCCTTTTTGAGTTCCTTGTTTAATTTGCCTAAGGATCCACAAACTACAACATCTATCTGCACAAAACAAAGCTTTTATGAGCATTAATGCATGAAAACATAAAATATATATATGAACATGAATGTCAAGTATAATATGAGTGCCTAAGTGCTAGATCTACTACTTATAATGCATGAAAAGGAGTTTAAGAACATGAACCTATATTTTTATGCAAGATCTACTTCTACATACATGAACATGATAATATCTCAACCAAAAACTCATCAAACACAAGATCTACTCTTGTGATGGCTTGATATTCATGTATTAGCATTTTCTTATCCATAGCAAATGCTCATGGGGATTTAAGGTGAAAATACATGAATAATCTTGCAATTGCAAGATTAAATGGTGGAAAAGCTTGAGAATAGTCACTAAAGCTTGAAATAGATGAGAAATGAAGAAGAAATGAAGTTGTGTGAGTATGTGTGGGGGTGTGGAAAGCTCATGGTAATGAGGGGAGAAGGAGAGGGTTTTGTAATTTTTTGAACAAATGAAATGAAAATGAAGGAGAGACAAAGTTAAAGATTATTTATAGTAAGTGAATTAGGTTTGTTTTAAGTAATAAAAGGAGATAAAATAAATCAATTTGGAGGCATAATTAGGGGGTCATGCTGGCCAAGTGAGGGAAAGAGAGAGAGAGTTGAATTTGTTTGAAAATTGAAATTTATGTAGTAAAAGTGTTAAATGTAATAATTTATTTAAAAGACAAAAATTTCTTGGAAAAGAAAATATAATGAGTATTTGTAAGGATGTAAAACTAGGGTATGGGTTGTATGTGTAGATGTTGTACTTGTGAATAGTGATAAATAGTAGACAAGACATCTACTTTACCGGTAGTAAAGAAAATATAGGAAAAAGGCTATAACTATAATTTTTATAACCCGAAAAATTATAAAACTTATATTTTTGAAATCCTTATAAAATTTTGGTTCTAAAGAGTATTATGGAATATTTTTCTGAGTTTTTAGTTTCGAGGCTCGCTTTTCTGTAATGGAGCTCGGGAAGTCCCGAAATAGAAAATTTTTCGAAATCAAAACTTTCCATGTTTTAAAATATACCTTAAAACAATATTCTACATTAAATTATTTTATAAAAGTTCTTGTGATATGAAACTGAAGAAAAGCCGGATCTAGGGTTTCTAGTCTCTCTCACAAAGCTTGAACTAAACTGGCTTAAGGTTTCGTTTTCTGATTTCCGAAGTTTACTTGATTACTAGGAAAACCGGGGTTCACATTATAAGAATAATAAAATTGTGTAATGAATAGTAGTGAAAAGTACCAAAAGACTAGTTAATTACTGGTAGTAATGAAATACGAATAAAATCACAAAATCAGATAATTCTAGTTATCGAAAAAATTATAAAACTGATATTTTCGAAATCCTTATAAAATTTCGAGTCTAACGGTACTAATGGTATATTTTTTATATCTTGAGCCACGGGACATGCTTTTCAAAGTCTGTATCCGAACGGGTTTGAATTAGGTCAAAAATTTACCAATCTGATATTTTTAAGCGACCTTATATTATTACGAGCTACACTACATACTTAAAACCACACCTTGGATTCTAGGGCTAAGAGTGCAGGACTGTCGGACTTAAGCTACCGTATTCCATTGAGGGTTCCCGATTGATTTTCTAGTTTAGGTCTTTGCCAACTTGGAAACTGATGTTTTATGATTATACAACGTATTTAGTTTGAGAAATTTATTTTAAATTTTATTTTTGTAAGTATTTAATATCTCTCAACGCTTTCGAAATTCTTGAATTGAGTTTTATTTCCGAAGGTTTATCATTATTTACTTTTTAATAATTTGTTTTTAGGTTCTATATTACTCGATTTTACAAGTTGAGTTACGTATAGAATTTGTCGTACGTAGTGGTTTTGAATTCGAAAACTGTTGAGTTCTTATTTTATTTCTAAGGAATCTCATTTTCTCAAGATTAAGAAATTTCTGATTCGTTCGTGATTTAAGGCTAGTCGAAATTCAGTTTTAATTTGGAGTCATTTTTAGGGTTTATTTTCGAAGTTCATTTTGGAATTATTTACTGGAATTTTCTGGGGCTTACATCTACTTCTCAAAACATAAAAGTGAATTAGAATATTATATTACAAACCAAGGGCTTACATATGGACCCTTAACCAAGATTACAAGTTTAATAAATAAAAAAGTCATAGATAAAACATAACATCATATGTCTAAGAGTCTTAATTGTCCCATTCGTCTAGAAACTCTTCAAAGTTCATCTCATAACCCATATAATCATAAGCATCATCATCATGATCATCAACACTTGAAAAATGAGCAAAAGTGAACTGAAGCCTAATACAATAGTAACACAAACACAGATAAGATAAAAATACATTCATAATCTAATGTAATGCAATATCTATTTAATTTTATCTATAATCAAAGGTGTAAGAAAACAACATGAGAGTACTCACACTCCGAGATCAAGCTACTAGAAATTTGGGGGTACTGAATAGCAGCAATTGCTTAGGATGTTATAGGCATCCTGAATACCTATATCCCTTATATGACCATCTAAGAATAATAGCCTTATCTAAGGTTCACAATTATTATGCATCTCAACTTATCTCGGTCCATAATATAATATGGCTTAACTGGTCCCATAAATGTATCATACTATATTACTTCTCTTAGAGCCTTAGTAGACATTATTCCGATACCATTTACCATATCAGCTACCCGCTAAGCTACCTTAGTATACCACGCATGGTTAGAGATGGCCTAAGTGCCTATCTACCATGTTGATATCATTGATAAGTTGTCATTCGCTTGACTAGATTCAACGACCAAACACAAACAACAAGAATTTATTAAATCATCTTTAAGTATTAGTTCATTTCGTTAGCGATTGTGCCCTATGCTAATTACTAAGTATTGTTATTTCATGTGTATTTTAATTTAGAGGCATTTTTATTATAAAGTTTGGATGTTTACTTTAGAATAGAATTCATGAATAATCTATTTATTCTTGGATTCTCATTATTGTGAAATGATGATTAATTAAATCCAGTATAGTTTTATTTGATAATCATAGATGTTTATGTGTACACAGATACGGATAAAACTCATAAGTACATATTGGAGATCTATATATTGGATTGACCCACTATAAGATCACTACATGGACCAGAGTCATAAGTGATTCTCATAATAATAATATCGATACATCCTTAGACTTGAAATCACCATAGATTCCAACATGAGTAACATTATGTTTCAACTGAATCAAATGTTATTCTTAACTGAATCATTATAAAGGTTTTGATTGGGCATAATGTGAATCATATAGAGGAGGTTAAGTGATTAAGATGGGATTTGTTATTCTCTTTATGAGAGAGACATATTTAGGCCCCTCGATAAGGAAGATTGACAAATGCATGGCCATGCTCAAATAAATTCATAGTGTCATCAATTTCATTTGTTTTATCAGTTCACTTAGAGGTCGAGAAACAAAAAGATTGAATAATATAAGGGTGTCATTGTCCATATCTTATATTCAATTTAGATATCGTGAGATAAAAAGATGACATAAGTTATAGAATAGGTAAAATCGGATCACCGATCTTTATTTGATTTAGGTAAACATAATGTCTTGCTAGAGGCCACTTATGTTTTGTTTACTGAAAATAGTTTTTAAGTTAACTGCCAATATCAAATGAACCTACAGGGTCACACACAAAAGAATAAGCAAAAAGAACATAGATTTAATTTTAGAATCCTATGGGAAGAATAAATAAATAAATTATTATTATGAATAGTAATTTACTTATTTTAAAAGGGTTATTTATCATGTCTAACCTTAATAAGATTAAAGGCATTAATGTCAATAGAAAAATACCGACATATTATAAATAGGAGTGATAGGGTCTCTTTAGGATTATAACATTTCATTGTCACATTAGACGATAGAGAAAATCTGTAACCCTAATAGAGAAAAAAACACAAGAGAAGAAAAACTCAATTCTTCTTGATCAATCTAGAAGCGTTCTAGACTACGCTGCACGCAAAAGTGATTCCTTTTGGGTGTGCTTGTTCATGTGGACTACGTAGAGAATGCAATGAAATCGTGGTGCCTTGTAGATCCGGATCGCAAGCGATTGTTTTTAAACCTCTGGATACCAAACTGCAAGGTATATTTTTTCGAATTTATTCCTCTTGGTATCTAATTTAATCAAATCACATGATTCCATTTTAGGGTTTTTAATTTTCCACTGCAAAATTTTCTTATAAAATTCGTATGAAACCCTACAGATTTATCATGCCTAACCTAGCATGCAACATTTAGGTTACTATGTACGTGATTGATTTAAAGTATAAATCAGATGACGGGTTCAAACAAATGGAAAGATCTTTTCAAAAGTAACAATTCTTATATAAGAACAATTCATAACTATATGTAAGAAATATATTCTATGGAAAAACTTCCAATATACAAATATAAATAACAATATTTTAAATTAATCATTTGCTAGTGATGTGCCCTAGGCCATATGGTTTTGTGTCATGTGAATATTTATCATCTTTATATTATGAGCCATTCCTTTTTATCGAGGTTTATTATTGGCCTTTTTACCTTGATAAAATAATTCCATGAGTGAACTTGCTATTCCTTATGTCATTGAAGTATGTGACTTTAATAGTAAAACCATAGAGGAAAAATAGCTTCATTCTAAATTATCCCTAATCATTCATTATATGGAATAATAATGAATTAAGATTAGTATGTAGGCTGGATGATGGTCATGTTTTACTGATCATGGATATAAGATATCATTTCAGCACATAAATACATGTAAAAGTACACTGTATTGGAATGACCAATTATGAGAATACTATGTAGATCAATATGATAAGTATTTCTCATTGCAGTGTTATTTAAGACCTTTGACCTGATGACACCATGGATTCCTACATAGCAAGCTCCGTGTTTTAATTCAGTTCTTTGTCATCTTTGATCGAGTGATTGTAAGACTGTTCTTGGATATGGAATAAGCTATGTGAAGGAATGTGAGTGTTCGTGAAGGAATTTGTCCCTCTCATTTAATTAAGAGAGATATCTTTTGTGCCCCTTGTTGAGCAAGATTGAGGAATGCATGGCTGTGCTTAAATGAATTGATTAAGAGTTAACAATATCATTTGTTTAAATCAGTCAAACTCTGGATTCAAGAAATAAGTGATTAATCAATATAAGTGTGTATTGATCCACACCTTATGATTAATCATAAGATATTATGTGACAAAGGGACTGAATAACTGACTGTTAATAGGTAAAGTCGGATCACCGATATTTATTTAATTTGGGTAGGCATAATGTCTTGCTAGAGACCAATTATGTCTTGTAGGCCTTAAAATGTATTTAAAGGCTACTGCCAACATTGAGTGTACCTACAGGGTCACACACAAAAGAACGAATGAAATATATTATGGTTTTATAATTAAACCTATAGGAATTCTTATATTTATTATTCTTAAATAGTTTAAGTATAATAAATGATTATGACATATAATTAATATTTAATGAAATAATGTATTTTGTTAAATATTAAATAAATATCTCATCATATTTATCTTCTAGGGTTTCCTATATGTCTATATATATAAATCTATAGACAGCCTTTTAGGTTAGAATCTTTGACATCACATTAGACAACAGAGAAATTTCGCAAACCTAAAAGAGAGAAAAGAAGAAAAATAATTTTGACACGAATTGGATTCGTGTTCTTGAGTGCTAGCACACAATCGTTCACGTGTGGATACCATAGAGGACGCTTGCGACACTGCAGCGTCTGTAGATCCGCATAAGGAGTTATACGAAATTTGAAAAAGGAGGTTAGTTTTTCGAATTACATGTCTTTATGTTATAGATTTGTTAAATGCATGGATCCGCAAATTGGGAATTTAAGGTGCAAAGTAAAAAAAAATAAAAATAAAACGTTTTCCGCTGCACATCCTTGTTTTTTATCGTTAAATTCCCAACATCATTTACTAAATAAACATATAAAACTTATGAGAAGAAAGATTTCATTCATTATAAAATTATAATTGTGACTAGTCTCATTTTTTTATTATCTTGAACTATAATGGTATACTAGACTTTATCTCAATATAAGACATAAAATTTAATTTGTTGTATACTTCTAACTAATATATTACCAATTATATAAATTAATAAGTAACTAAATAATAGAAGTAGATTAATTAGTAAGACAAATGGAAAAAAAAATGCAGGAGTTAGAATACTAAAGGTTAAAATATAAAATCTATCTTCTTTATAGACAACATAACAATTAAAACATATTATGAAAAATCTAATTTTCTTCCAATGAATAACATATATCTAAGTCACAAATTTTAAAAATAATTAATTTTTTACAAAATTTTAAAAACGATCATAAAAAAAAAAAGAGAATGAGCACTTTTGCTATCCTGTGTCACTTTTAAAAAGCCCTAACTATTTTCCATAAATATCTCAAACCTTAGGATCTTTGATATTCCCATCACATTTCGAACCTTAGTATTCCTTAATCTTAGGAACCTCAGTATTCATATCTAGAACCCTAGTTATCCTAAGTATAGGAGCTTCAGTATTCCCTTCACATCTTAAACCTTAGTATTCCTATCGTAGGAACCTAAGTTTTTATCCCTACTTGGTAGGGTAAAATAATCTTTCCCTTCAAGGTGCAAATCTTTCCCATTGAGGTGTAAAGTTTTCCCCCGCGGTGTAAAATAATTGTCATGCCCTAAAGGATACCCCAAATATAACAGTCCGTAGCATGCTAAACGAGATTTAAGAATCACTACCACAATAATACATAAACAATTGGAGATAGATAGTTCAATTTGACAGGATAAGCATAAAAACATAAACCACAGATATCTCAGGATCAGTTACACAACATTAAGGGGCATTTCCGCTGCTAGACAAGAGTCTAGGTATTATCTTATAGGTAAAACCTTATCGTTTAAGGTTTACTACTAAAGACTATACAAAACTAATCATAAGCTTCTAGTTTCGCATTATCTGATTTGACCATGCCTGGGACGTAGCCATATGTACGGAAATTGCATTAAGAAAAAACTGTGGGGGTATAAGCTATGCAAGCTTAGTGAGTTTCACTTCTCATAGTGAGTTTCACTTCCCAAATTAAATACTTCAGCAACAATATGCCAAGCAAGTTATAATAACAATCATATGAAATGTACAAAAACGTGAGCATACAATACATAAGACTTTTCGAGGGTTTTATGTTGAATGGACTTATGCCCTCCATTCGGGGTTAGGTCTTTCAGGCCCATAAGACCATAGATTTCAATTTTTTCTCATTTATATTGTGGTTGATTCAGGTGCCCGCCCACTCACAATTTTTGTAGTTGATACAAGTGCCTATACCACTACCATTTCAATTCCGGTATTACACCAACATTCAAGTTTACAGACCCCTCATTGCCCAGCTATTATGCCTTCTTCCCACAAAGGTATAATAACAAATGCGATGTGACTCAACATATGGTATGCATGGTCAATTTGATTATAAGATCATGGCATATTAATTAATGATTTATGGGCGATCATAGATATTGTAAACATTTTAATTCTATACTAAATCATACAAATATTTACAATAATTCTATTTCGATATTCTTATCATCGATTCACTCAAATAGAATTCACATGCACATTCCAATTTTATCTCGCCCTAAATCTAATGCCACTATCATTACAAGCACAATCATAAGCATAAAATTTAAAAATAGTGACCACTCGGCCATGGTCTCCGGTCTCTAATGGTGGTGATCTAGAAACACAAATTTCTCCTGATTCCAAAATCACCTAAATGAAAGAAATACCCCAATGAGTATTTCATACCATAACTAATTCCAAATTTTCAAATAAGACTCTTTGAGTTCGTAATTTTCATGGTAGGTGGAAATCTCAACTTAAAATGACCATAACTTGGCCCTTTAAACTCGGAATTTCGCAAATAAGCTATCGATTTCTATCTACTTCGAAAGATCTATCCATTTATGATATTATTTTTAAATTTTCAAAATTTTAGGTCTCAAAATTCTTTGATCAGATCTGACCAGTAACTATAATTTGCATTTCGGAAATTGTTTTGTGAAATTTGCATTATAACTACTGAGTGTATTACATGTGCATGCAATATCTACAAGTTATTATCATACATGATATGATATGAGCTATCTATATGTATTTCCTTAATGATTTTTAGTTTAAAAGAATTCTTGGAAAAACTTTTACCTTGCAATAATGTCAAGAACACTTGTTTGAGAAAAACTAGCTTTATTCCTTTGGAAACCATACATATTTTTACTAGGATAGAGCCTTGATGACCTATATACCTAATACCTTCATTATCTTAATAAATTTCTTCATTTAAAAGTTGGAAAATAGATGTTTTAAGTAAGTTTTACCTAGTGACGAATTTTGCATAATTTTTGAAAATGAAAATATTGTTTGATCTTAGTTGGAAATCTTTTCCTTTGTTTTAAATTTCTACTTTGATAAAACACATTTACTCTTGTAAAAATCAAGTTTTATTATATCTATTCCCTAAGGCTTCTATTTTTTTCATTAAAATACTCATTTTGACATTTGGAAATGGGTGATCAAATGGGGATAATTTTTAGGTCCGAATTTTGGGAAATTGTTTTTGAGATTGTTTCTTGTGAAAAGCTCATTTAATCTTTCTAAAACTTAGTATTAATCAAACCTACTCAAGAATTTTATTTCTTTGATAAAACTCTTGTTTTAAAGTTGGAAAATAGGTGTTTTCTTAGCATTTCATCTAGTTACGAATTTTAACATTTTTGTTGGTGTTGAAACATAGATCTAACTTAACTTTTGTAACCCTTTTCTTGTTTTGAAAATTTTTCTTAGTAAAACTAAGCTTATAAAAAAAAATCACTCCTTTATGATACCTATCACCTAAGCCCTTCATTTTATATGTAAGATCTTCATTTTGAAGTTGGAAAATAAGTTTTCTAAATGGTTCTTTCTCAAATTCGAATTTTCAAAATCACTTTTTGATAGAAACAAAAATGGATCTTGAGTTTTAAATCAACACCTTCATTAAGACTATCCTGTAGCAAGTCTTTCATGCATGTAAAACAAGTAACCATGTCATTTTAACTACTTCAAACCAATAGATCTACTATACTACTCATGTTATGAATGTAAATGCATCATGAACAATACGTAGGGAAGAGTAATAATGAAAGTATAAGCATAAAATCTTCATAAGAACAATATATATAATAATATAGCAAAATACTAGTATATCAACTTTAATGGTAAGATCTACACATTGTGATGGCAATGATATCATTTTTTAGTGTTTCCACATCCCTAGCATAAAGCTAATGGGGATTTTTGGTGGAACCACACATGTATGACCTTGCCATTGCATGTTTTTGCAGTGGCAGGGTCAAGATCTATTACCTATTTAGTGTTTGGAGAAGAAAACTTGAAGAAAAAAAAAATGGTGTGTGTGTGTGTGGGTAAGGAGGTTCACGGCAAAGAGGGAGAGAGAGAAAAGCTTTCCAAAGTTTAATTTGTAAGAAAAAGAAAGAAAGTGAAAAGTGAAAGGTAAAAGAGATATTATATAGGAAAATAAATTATGGTTTTGTATGAATAATTTATTAAAAAAATAAAAGAAATTGGAGAGTAAATAAGGGAAGGGCGGTGCCGGTTCCAAGTGAGGGGGGGAGAGAGAGAGTTTTGAATTTGTTTTATATAATAAAATTCAATTTTAATAAGTGAATTAAGTAATAAAATGTATTGGAAAGGTAAATTTGTAAGGAAATGATGTAAAATTGTAAGAATAGGTTGTAAGGATATAAGAATAGGGTATGGGTGGTTGTAATTGGTGAATAGTGTGAAAGAAAGCGAAAAGTTGATTAGACAATTAAATTACCGGTAGTAATGAAAATACGATAAAAAGTTATAATTGTAACTTTTATAACCCGAAAAATTATGTAACTGATATGTTCGAAAATATTATGAAATTACAAATCTAACGGTACTAATATCATATTTTTAATATCCCGAGCCCCGGGACATGCTTTTCAAGGTTTGTATTCGATCGAGCTCAAAATAGGTCGGAAATCCACTCATTTGTTATTGTTAAGTATCCTAATATTAACACGAGCCAATCTACGCTTCTCACTCATGTATTGACTTCTTGGTTTGAGAATATGGGATTGACGGATTTAAACTGCTAAGTTTCCTGAGGTTTTGTTAACTTAGGGTTTCCGGTTGACTTTCCGATTTAGAGTTTTATTTGGGAGTTAAGTCGTTTCTTGGAATTATCGGACATAGGGTTTCCAAGTTCGACTGGTCCAGGGGTATTCTTTTAGGGTTTCGGTTTCTGGTTTTAAGTTTTCCAAAATCGAACTCAGGTTTGCTAAGAAAATGAGGGTTTACAGCCTACCCTCCTTAAACAGAGTTTTGTTCGCAAAACTAAAACTTACATATCCCCTTTTTGATGAACTCGGAATACTTTCTCTGAATTTCCTCTTTAGTCTCTTAAATTGCCTCTCTAGATGCATGGTTCTTCTATAATACTTTCACCTTCCGAGTTTCTTGATTACACAACCTTTGCGTGTTCGCATCCAAGACTAGCACTGGATGTTCCTCATGGGTAGGTCTCTTTTAACTGAACGATTTTCAATTCCATGATTCTTTCTGGGTCTGGTACATATTTCCTTAGTACTAAAACATTAGAATACATGGTACGTTTCCCGATGGATTTGCGTACAGGGCCAACTAATACGCTAGGTCTCTAACTATTTCTTATATCTCGAAGGGTCCAATGTATCTCGAACTTAACTTTCCTTGTGTACGTACCCTTCGTACCCCTTTAATGGGATTCACCTCCAAGTTCACGCGATCACCCACTTGACATTCAAGAACTTGTCTTTCCAAATTGGCCTAACTTTTTCGCCTATCTCGAGTTCCTTTCTTCTCTTGCCAAACCGTCCTCACTTTACCAAATGCCTTTCTATCTTAGATTTGACTGAATAATAAGCTTCTCTATGTTGTCCTAAAACAAAGGTGTCTTGTGATGTTGTCCATACAAAGCTTCTTAGAGCGGCCTCTATATAGTCGGGTGACAGGTGTTATTGCAAGCAATCTCAAACGGGCAGTATGTGGTCATTTTTAGGTTCCCTTGAATTCCCAAACACAAGTTATCAACATGCTTTCAAGGGTTTGGATTGTCCACCCAGACTATCCATCGTTCTAAGGGTGATAAGCGATGATAAAATATATCTTTGTATCCAAACTCTTTGTAACCTTATCTAAGACTTGTAGACCTTGGGTCTTGATCTAATATCATCGCTGCGAGTACATCTGTAGCCTCACTATTCCTCAGATTTTCTCATTAATTCTATTTTGGCTTATGATTAATGTAGTCACTTCTCTCTGTCTTTTCCCAGCTCAAAGCATCTACAACTACATTTACTTCTCTCGTACAATGGCAGAAACGCTAGATCATAATCTTCAATCGACTCCAACCATCCTCTTTGTCCCATATTTTTGGTTCCTTCTATATAAACTGGTACTTAAGGCTTTTATGGTATGTATAAATATATCTCGCATCTCTGCCCATATAGACAATACCTTCAAGGTTTCAAAGTAGACATAGTTGCGGCTAGCTCCTTCTCATGCACAGGGCAGTTCTACTCATGGGGTCTCAATTATCGAAACTATAAGAAATGACCTTTCCTTCCGCATTGGTACATATCCAAGGCCATTCCCTGAAGTGTTACTATGCATCGTGTAAGATTTCTCTAGATCTGATAAAACTAAGATTTGTGCTGATACTTGCTGTTATTTTAATTTTTTGAAGCTTTTTCTTTTGCTTCTATCCATATAATTTCTCATTCCTCTACGTTAACTAGGTATAGGGATTAGCTATGTTCAAAAGAAAATCCTTTATAGACTTGTGACAATAGCTAGCTAATTCCAAAAGATTCTTATTTGGATTACCAGTTGGAGTTGTTTCCATTCCACAATAGACGTGATTTTTTCGGATCGACCAAAGATCTTTTCCTAATGCTTCTTGTCTTAGAAGGATGTCCGATCTAGCTAAAATTCATACTTAGATGGTTTGGCATATAACTTATTTTCTCTTCAAGCTTGTATTGCCATCCTAGTGCTCCTAATGTTGATTCTCTTTTTTTTTTTTTTTTTGTGTTGAGTAAATCATAAAGTCATCAATGAATGATATTGTATACTCATCCAAGGGTGGTTTATAAACTCTGTTTGTAAGATTCATGCATGCGCTGGAGCATTAATCCAATCAAAATACATTTCCAAAAATTTATAGTGCCCATATTTGATACAAAAAGCTAACCTTAGCACGTTCTCGGGTTTTATCCTTAATTAGTGATGCCCAGGGCATACGTCAATGCGTGAAAACATGTGTTCTCCCTATAACTGATTGAATATTCCTTAATAAAAAAAAAATATCTATTCTTGACTACAACTTGTTGAGTTTACAAAAATCAACACATAGCCCCAAGATTCATCTTTCGTCTTCACAGGCAAAACAAGTGCACCCCATGGTGACACACTAGGCCCTATGAACTTCTAATCCAATTGTTCTTGCATCTAAACCTTTAACTCCCTTGACTTTACTAGCTCCATCGGTAAGATTCTTTCGATATTGGTTATGTACGCGGGGTCCAAACGACTCCCAAAATTAATCTTCATCTTTAAGATTACCCTTAGCAGTACATTGGGATTACACCTGAGTACTTATTCACAATAGATATATCTTTTGTTTTTCCCATGATTCTTCTTTATCAAAGGTATTTTCAATGGGCATTATGTCTTCATCCTTCATCCTTATCTCATAAGAATCTAATTCATTTCCTCTAGAGATTGCGGTTTCTCCAACACTTCACCTTTTATTGCTTACTAAAAACTTATCATCTTCTTTCAACAATCCACAATAGCTTAAACTGTGGTTATCTAGCTCATACTAGGGACATTTCGTACCTACTTATCTCTAACACTATTAACTCTCTTTTTTGAAGGGGTATTCTTGTGTTTCCAATAATTAATCTTTTGATGTCTCCCTAGTCAACACATCTTTTCTTGTAGGTGTTTTAATTCGTAGGATAGAGGTGGTTGTGACCATTTGTAATTCGAGTCGTCTTGGTAGACTAGTATTGAGGAACGAGTGTGTTGCACCATAATAAAACAACACATAGGCCTCACGTCCATTAACCGTTATGTGCCTAGTGACTAAACCATCATTATACTCTCCACCTTGGTCCAAGGTTTTCAATTCCATCTCATCCTTCTACCATTTGCTATTCTTTGAAATTGTAAAGTCTCGTCCCATGCCTGACTGATGCGACATGACTCCTACTGTTGTCCTTGCCCCTTTACTGAGTTGACTTTATACTCTCACTTTCTCAAAATTCATAGTAAGATTTACATCTCTCGTCTTTGAATTTTGCACTTGATATATTAAATGAACTTTCCTCAACATCTTTCTTTCTCATCATTTGAGATTTTTCTTTTTCCTTGCTCCTACAATTATCTAAGCTTTTTTCTACATCTTCGAATTTTACTTCATTCCGAGTTCTTCCAACTTAATTATCCAATCTTTATCTAGACCTCCAAAGAACTCTTGCCTTTCCATTTCTTCGCTATCTCTAAAAGGTTTGGATATACATTACAGAAGGTGTGTGAACTCATTTTCACATTACTTATTCATTCTACCTCTTTACCTCATGAGAAGAAGGTCTGCACTATGTCTCACCTTCCAGTAAAAAGGGAAATGGTCTCCCAGAACTTTTTAACAAAACTTCTCAAGTAAGTAAGGGTATCGACTCCATCTTCTTGGTTTCCATTATATTCTAACTTTATCTATGTATGTAAGTCCCATAATCCACTGAAGATATGGTAGAACCTCTTAAGCCACAAAAGATATCCTAATCTTAAGCCAACTAATTCTGTTCCTCGGGTTCACCAAAGGTTCTGTCAAAACATGGGTTACTCCTTCTAAAGCCTGATATCAAGTTTTGATAGGTTCTTTGATAAGATGGTGGTGGTGGTGATGTGGGATCTTGCACACTTTGACACTTATTTTAGTTTTAGTTTTTTTTTTTTTTTTGGTTTTAGATGAATGTTTAGAAGATTAGCTAGTTATTTGTTCATACTTAATAAGTCCACTTACTAGCTCTAGGGTGCTATCCTTAATTATGTTAGGGTAATGCAAATTGTTTATTTTTTTATACCAGGAAATTTCTTTGCTATTGGTTTCAATTTCTTTGGATTCACCCGTTCGTACATCGCTATTAAGACTTCGAAATTTTCTTTTACGTTATTCCTCAAACACTTAACCATCGATCGCGGAAATTGAGTAATCAATCGAAATTCAACAAGTCATAATAATTCCAAATCATGCAATCCAAGTCAAGAAAATTTGGTAATATTAAAATGTGGAATAGAAATCATAATCCAACTCATGAAATCAAACAAAAGAAATCAAACATAACGATGCAATCGGTGCAATGATACGCATGTATCCCGCTCTTAATTATGGCTTCCTAAAAGCATGTTGCGTAAAATGTTCCTTATTAGCTGCATGTTTGATCACATTATTAGTTAAGAAAACGAAACTTTCCTTCATAAATAAGTACATGTTAAATTTCATTAGATCATATCAAGGTCATACATTCAACCAAGCCTTTTACATTATACTTACAAAACATGAGAACCATGCTACTCGACTGATTTAGACCTATCAGAATTTCATTTTCTTGCTAAGTCGAGAAGGAAAAAAATAAGACAAGGAACTAAACACATAACACGCTAAAACGTCCTAAAGACAGCACTAAAGCAAGTCGGCATCCCTCATTGCCTATTACAAAATTTTTAGTTGGATTGTCGCGGGTCATTCTTGTCACCACTGATTTCTTTACTATTGGAGTCTCCTGAGGTAGGGGTCGAAGGATCTCTACTAGAAGAACTACTGTCATCCTCTCCTAACAAATAGGCTTAGATATTCTCTTACTGTCATCCTTTTCTTCCTAGGTGGCCAGGCTTGCTCCTCTTGCTCGGGCTCTTCCTCTTCTTCCTCTTCTTCGATCCTATTCTGCATTTCTCTATCCTCTCTCTTGTCATTTCCATCCAGTTTCCTCTAAATTCCTCTCATGATTCTCTTGAACTTCCCTCATCATAACATCCTCAGAATGTTCATTCCCTATAGGATCAATAGGTACTCCACTTGTCAATTCGGGCCTTCTCCAAATACATATATGTCCTCCACAACTAGATCATATTCGGGCTCTACCCTGTGGCTATCCAGGACTTCCAAGTCTTGATCAGAATCCGAATTAAACGGGTTTGGTTCATTACCTAGATTTTCCTCCATCCCAACTAGTTGAGGTGTTCTATTTCCTTCTTCCTCTACTCAGTTTCGATCTTCCTCAAGGTCCTCTTCCTCTTCACTTTCTACCTCATCATGATTCTATTCAAATGGAACAATCCCAAACTGTATGCATATGTCACTAGGGGGCGGAGCCTGGATTTCTGAGGGTGTCAGAAAAATGTCTAGATATATACCTTGCCAATAGAAATGGTTGTTTGCATCGACCTCAAGCCATTCTCTATGAATAATCAGTCATCATGAGCATACACATATAAGGGGGCCCAATGCACCTCTACACTCTAAACTCAAGGTAAGGTGGGTTATCTTCCTTCTTTAAAATAAATGTGGCCTCCCTCAATTTGGCTCATTACCATAATCAACCATGATCCTTTCCACAGCATAAATTGTTTCTAGCATAGACCAACTTCTCCTCCTGATCAAATCATATCTAATCAACTACTCTTTCCCACTAAGTATACCTAAGGCCTCTTTTCCATATCACATATACCTCCTTGAGAGTCTTAGGTCTCTCGGCCAAGGCAAAATCTTCACAAAGAGTCCTCAGCTTCAATCCGTAATCAACAAATGTTTTGCCAGTCCCCTTCAGAAAAGTTCTAGCCCTTTCTTGGGTTTCACCTAGGGATACCTATACTAAGAAGAGATTTCTAGTTGGATTCGACTTTAACTTCATTCCTATCCTAAGATTCATTTATTCCTGCATTTTAGGTTATTAAAATTCTATTGCCATGCTCCACATTTTTGCTGCTCTGATACCAACTTAAACTATCACGCCTCAAAGAGTATCCTAAACGTAACAGTCCGCCGTATGCTAAACGAGACTTAAGAACACTACCACAATTATTCAAAAGTCTTGTGTTAGTATGCAAGGTGTTCCCTTACGACAGTAGAATACATAAACAATTGGAGATAGATAGTTTAATTGATAAGATAAGCATAAAAACATAAACCACAGATATCTCAGGATCAGTTACACAACATTAAGGGGCATTCCCCTGCTACACAAGAGTCTAGGTATTATCTTATAGGTAAAACCCGATCATTTAAGGTTTACTACTAAAGACAATACAAAACTAATCATAAGCTTCTAGTTTCGTATTACCTGATTTGGCTAGGTTCGAGGATGCAGCCATATGCATGGAAACTGCATTAAGAAGAAACTATGGGGTATAAGATGCTAGCTTAGTAAGTTTCACTTCCAAATTAAATACTTCAACAACAATATGTCAAGCAAGTTATAATAACAATCATATAAAATGCACAAACACGTGAGCATACAATATATAAGACTTTCTAGGAGTCTTATGTTGAATGGATTTGCATCCTCCATTTGGGGTTAGGTGTTTCAGCCCGATACGACCATACATTTCAATTTTTTCTCATTTATATTGTGGTTGATTCAGGTACCCGCCCACTCACAATATTTTGTAGTTGATACAAGTGCTTACACCACTACCATTTCAATTCCGGCCATTATGCCAACATTCGAGTTTACAAGCCCCTCGCTGCCTAGCTATTATGCCTTCTTCCCACAAAAGTATAATAACAATTGCGATGTGACTCAACATATGGTATGCATGGTCAATTTGATTATAAGATCATGGCATAATAATTAACGATTTATAGGCGATCATAGATATTGCAAACATTTCAATTCTATACTAAATCATACAAATATTTACAACAATTCTATTTCATATTCTTATCATCGATTCACACAAATAGAATTCACATGCACATTCCAATTTTATCTTGCCCTAAATCTAATGCTACTATTATTAAAGCACAATCATAAGCATAAAATTTAAAGATAGTGAACTCACTCGGCCATGGTGTCACGCCCCAATGGGTACCCTAAACGCGACAGCCCGCCGTACGTAATATTAAAACTTAAGAATGACTACCTCAGTCACTCAAAAGCTTCTACATTGGTACAAGGCGTACATTCACGTCAAAGGGAGACCGGTGAAGTAATGCATTTTAAGATATTGGCAGCGGAACATACAAAAACACTTAATATAATTCATAGAAACATAAATTCTTACAACTTCTAAGGGGCATTCCCCCAATAAATTCCATAACAACATGGTTCTACTAAAGATAAAATAACTAAAGCTAGAAGATTTTAGAAGAAATCTACTCTATAACTTCAAAACAAATTCCTCCAAAAGCTTCTCAAAATAAAAATTCTACCCGGGTGGTCAGGATGGTCTCGGGTGCAAAAAGGATAATCTTGCAATGTTAAAAGTCTGTAAAGTATAAGCATAACTAGCTTAGTGATATTCCTTATGCAAAAGTACTTATAACAGGCAATCAACCAAGTTTATTAATCAAGCATATGAAATGCAACAACCATATGATCAAACATTACATACGACTATCCGGTTTCGTATGTGTGATGGATTTACCCCTCCATTGGTGGTTAGGGAATGCTTTGAATTGGTCCCAAACGACCTCCTTAAAGTTGCGCGCCTCTTGGGATTCCAATAAACCATACTACTAGTCCTTGGGCTTTCCTTACCCAAAGCGATCGATTCGGCTCGGTTACAACTTGAGATCGTATTCCCTGAACATCCTAAACTCTCAAGGTTGTAGCAAGGTAGCTTGCCTTTCCGGTCCCACGTTGAGAAGTAGTAGCAAAATTTCGAAATGATATTAAATGATATGCATGAGCAATTTATTATATGGGGATTTCAATATGACATTAAATCATTTAAAGCGATCAAACAATATTTGCACACATAACAATACATACATGGAAACATTTATATCAATCACAAATCAGGTTCCAATATACTTATAGTTCACTGATCGCACACAACGATTCACATACGTAATTCCCATGATATCCCACATGCATATCAATTTTATCTTTTCTTAACATCTAGTGCTCTATTCTACAAGCACATGCGCGAATACATAAGCGTAAAGGAAACTCATTCGTCCATAGCATTCTTCTAGGAGTCGAAGTAATCCTCGAGGAAGAGAAGATCTTGGTCCTTGACACCTAAACAAAAGAAATACCCGACATGAGTATTTCATCCACGATCTAATCAAACTCTCTAATTCTATCTTATTGAATTCATCAAAAATCGTATGAATGGAAATCCCAACTTAAAATGGCCATAATTTGCTCATTTTAACTCAGAATTTCGCATATTACATACCGATTTCTACCTACTCGAAAAAGATCTATCTATTTCTAAGGTTATTTTTATCAAAAGAATTTATTTGGGTCTCATAATAGTAATGTATAGATTTGATACGAAATTTCCAAATTTCAAACTCAAGTTTTCAAACTTTACTTCATTCAAGAGCTCTTGTTACAAAAATATAGATATTTTGTATGGTTGAAAAATACTTTGAATATATATATATATATACTCAAACTATATGCATGAATTTAGTGGTGTTGTCTCAACAATGGTTTTGTAAAATAATGCATCTTAAAAGTGAGATAAGTTTAAGACTTGAAAAGAATTAGTTTTGTTTTGAAAATTTTCGTAAACTATCACAAGTGAGGATTTCCTTCCTTAACTCCATTTCTTAGTTATTGAGAATAATTAAATCTTCAAAAAGAAATTTTAATCTTTTAAGATTCCCATAACTTTATTTCTAATGGTTTGGAAAACATAGTTTTTCTAAATATTTCATGGCTATTTGTTCTAAAATTTTTCTAAAATTAGATCCACTTTAAAAGAATAATATCAATGATTTTATAAGTTAATTTTGAAAAACTTTTCTAGTCTTTAATATTTTAGAGTGTTGGTAGAAAACTTTGATAAAGGAGTTTAGGAAAACTTTTATTTAAATAAGGAATTAAGTCTAAAGAAACTTTCTTATTCTATCGGTTTGAAAAGAGAGTTTGTAATAACTTTACTTTATGTATTTCTTGATAAAATCACATATAGTGTTATTACTAAAACTTGAGCTAAACTTATCTAACTTTAGAAAATATTTATTAAGATAAAATAATTCCTTATGTGACAAAATTTATTTTTAAAGAAAGTTCTTATTTTTATTTCTTAAGAAAGCTCATTTTCATTATGGTTGAGACAATAACAACATGTTCATGCATGAATGAGAATATATAACTATGAGAAATAAAAACAACCTAATAAGATAAATTATATAAGAGCATAAAAGTAAAGTCAAGTATTGGGAACCTTAGCTTCATCAAGGTATCCCAGGACTAAGAATAGACTAGTCCCAAAAGAAAAGAAAAGCAAAGAAAGAAAATTGTTTTGACTTGATATAGACAAGTCTAAGACTAGAAAGACTAGTCTTAATAACAACATGAAATAAATAAATTACATAACTTGAAAGTAAATAAATAACAAATGAGCTTATATGCTGCAAATAAACATATATACATAATATACATAATGCTTTATATAAGTTACGTTAGAACAAATAATAATAATAATAACAATAACAACCTAATAATAAAAAAAATAAAAGAATAGAAACATGAACAAAAACAAAACATGAATAAATTATTGCTTCTTTAACTCTCATGATCTAAGAAACATACACTAAACTCATGTTAAGTTGTATGAACATGATGAGTATATGAAAGAAACTTTCACCTAAGGTTATGTATTTGTTGAAGAAGAAAAGAATGGTTTGTTGTAATATGTGGGAATGAGTTTTTTAAAAAAAAGAGAGAACTTGAGAGAGATTTTGAGAGAAGGATTTTATGGAGTGATTTTGGGAGAGTTTGAGTAGGAAATAAGTTGTGTGAAAGAATGAAGAAGGAAGGGGATATTTATAGATTTTTAGAGTGGAAATTAGATGTAATTAAATAAAATGGAAAAGAAAATAAATTGAGATGGATGAGGAGAGAGGAGGCACCGGTTTGCTTAGTATAGGGGGGAGAAATTGATTTATTTTGTTTGTTTTGTAATAAAAGTAGTAATGTGTAAAGTGTAATGTGATTAATGTTGTATGAGGAAGGTAAATTGTAAGGCATAAGTATGGTAGTGTGTAAGAATAGAGTGTAAGAAAAAGTAGAGATAGATGAATAGTAGAAAAGTACTATGAATAGTAGACTAGACATTTAAAATACCAGTAGTAAAGAAAATACGTGTAAACGGCCTATATCTAATATTTTTTGTTATCGAAAAATTCTAAAACTGATATGTTTGAAATCCTTATATTTTTACGAATCTATTGGTATTGTTGGAATATTTTCACTATCCAGTGCACCGGGGCACAGTTTTTGAAAACTGATCCCATTCGAATCCAAAAGACACTAGAAAATTAAGAAGCTAATATTTTTAAGCTTTCCTATATTATTTCGAACCATATTCCACAATTATCTCAATTTCGTTTTCTAGGGTTTAAGACACGGGATTGTCGGATATAGATTCACTAGACTAAACAAAGAACTAGGTTAACTTTAGGGTTTTGGTTCGACTTCCGGTTCTAAGGTTTTCTTATATTATTGAAAAATCTAGGGGCTTACAACCTACCCTTCTTAATGAAAGTTTGTCCTCAAAACTTGACTATCGTACCTGATTCCTCGAAAAGATTTAGATATTTGTATCGGATCTCATCCTCAACTTCCCAAGTTGCCTCCTCATGGGTGTGATTCCTCTAAAGGACTTTGACATAATAGATCTCCTCATTCCGAAGCTTTTGGACTTTTCGATCCAAAATCTTCACCGAATGTTCCTCATAAGTGAGGTTCTCCTTTAGCAATACTGGCTCCAACTCTACTACTCGACCTGGATCCGCTACATGCTTGCACAAGACCGATACATGAAACACATTATACACACCTGACAAGTTTGGCGGTAAGGCTAGGCAATAGGCTAGATTTCCCACTTGTTCAAGCACTTCAAAAGGTCCAATGTACCGTGGGCTCAACTGTAAGCCCCTAGATTTTTCGATAGTATAAGAAAACCCTAGAACCGAAGTCGAACAGGAAGTCAAACCGGAACCCTAAAATTAACCTAGTTCTATGTTTAGTCTAGTGAATCTAGATCCGGCAATCCCGTGTTCTTAAATCCTAGAAAACGAAATTAAAATAATTGTGGAATATGGTTCATAATAATATAAGAAAGCTTAGAAATGTCAGATTCGTAATTTTCTAGTGTCCTTCGGATCCGATCGGGATTAGTTTTCAAAAACCATGCCTCGGTGCATCGGATAGTGAAAATATCCCGACAACACCAATAGACTCGTAAAAATATAAGGTTTTCAAAAATGTCATTTTAAAAATTTTTCGGTAACTAAAAATATCAGATATAGGCCGATTACGCGTATTTTCATTACTACCGATATTTTAATTGTCTAGTCTACTATTCGTAGTACTTTTCTACTATTCATTACTATTGACCTATCTCTACTTTTTTTACACTCTATTCTTACACACTAACATACCTATACCTTACAATTTACCTTCCCCAAACAATTTTAATCACATCACACTTTACACATTACTTCTTTTATTACAAAACAAACAAAACAAATTAATTTCTCTCCCCTATACTACAAGAACCGATGCCCCCTCTCTCCTCTTCCATCACAATTTATTTTCTTTTTCATTTTATTTAATTACATCTAATTTCCACTCCAAAAATCTATAAATACCCTCTTCCTCTTCCATTTTTTCACACAACACAATTCATACTAAAACTCTACCAAAATCACTCCATAAAACCTCTCTCTCAAAATCTCTCTCAAGTTCTCTCTTTTCTTTAGAAAAATCATTCCCACATATTACTACAAAGCATTCCATTCTTCTTCAACCAGCACATAAACCTTAGGTAAAATTTCTCTTATTCACTCATCATGTTCATACAACTTAACATGAGTTTAGTGTGTGTTTCTTAGACTCATGAGAGTTAAAGAAGCAACAATTTATTCATGTTTTGTTTTTGGTCAAGTTTCTATCTTCTTTATGTTGTTATTATTGTTATTATTTTCTTTCTAATCTAACTTATATAAAGTATTATGTATATATATTTATTTAGAGCATATAAGCTCATTTGTTATTTATTTATTTTTAAGTTATGCAATTTATTTATTTCATGTTTATTAAGACTAGTCTTTCTAGTCTTAGACTTGTCCATACCAAGTCAATTTTTTTTTTCCTTCTTTTTTTCTTCTTTCTTGAGGACTAGTCTATTCTTAGTCCCGGGATACCTTGATGAAGCTAAGGTTCCCAATACTTGACTTTACTTTTATGTTCTTATATAATTTTATTATGTCGTTTTAATTATATTTCTCATAGTTACATATTCTCATTCATGCATAAACATGTTGTTATTGTCTCAACCATAATGAAAATGAGTTTTTTTAAGTAATAAAAATAGGAACTCTCTTTAAAATAGTTTTTTCACATAAGAAATTATTTTCCATAAAGACTTAAAGTTTTGTCTTAATAAATATTTTCTAAAGTTAGATAAGTTAGCTCAAGTTCTAATAATAACACTATATGGTATTTTATCAATGAAAATAAAGTTACCACAAACTTTCTTTTCAAGCCAATAAAATAAGAAAGTTTGTTTAAACTTAATTTTTGATTTAACCAAGAGTTTTCTTAGACTCATTTATCAAAGCTTTTCTACCAATACTCTAGAATACTAAAGTCTAGACAAGTTTTACAAAATTATCAAAATATAACCTTTATAAGGATAAGCCTTACTTAGGAAATAAAAATAATAAATAACTATTGGTATTATTCTCTTAGAGTAGGTCTAACTTTAGAAAAACTTTAGAACTTATAACCATGAAATATTTAGAAAAGCTATGTTTTCTTAACCACTAGAAATAAATTTATGGGAATCTTAAAAGATTAAAATTTCTTTTTGAAAATGTAATTATTCTCAAAATTAAGGAATGGAATTAAAAGAAGGAGATACTTAATAAAATTTCCAAACAAAGCTAAAAAGGAGATTTTCAAGTCTTAGTTTCTCTCACTTTCAAAGATACATTGTTTTACAAGATCATCGTTGAGACAACACCACTAAATTCATGCATATGGTTTGAGTATATATATATATATATATATGTATTCAAAAAAATTTTCAACCGTACAATATATCTATATTTTTGTACAAAAGCTCTTGAGTGAAGAAAAGTTTGTAACTTAAGTTTTGAAAATGGAATTTTCGCACCAAATCTGTACGTTACTATTCCGAAACCCAAATAACTTCTGTTGATGAAAATAACCTTAGAAATAGATAGATCTTTTTGAGTAGGTAGAAATCGGTATATAATATGCGAAATTTCGAGTTAAAATGAGCAAGTTATGGCCATTTTAAGTTGAGATTTTCATTCATACGATTTTTGCGAATTCAATAAGATAAAATTATAGAATTTGAATAGATCTTGGATGAAATACTCATGTCGGGTATTTCTTTTGTTTAGGTGTCGAGAACCAAGATCTTCTCTTCCCCGAGGACTACTTCGACTCCTAGATCGCTATGGACGAGTGAGTTTCCTTTATGCTTATGTATTCGCGCATGTGCTTATAAAATAGAGCACTAGATGTTAGGAAAAGATAAAATTGATATGCATGTGGGATATCATTGGAATTATGTATGTGAATCGTTGTGTGCGATCAATGAACAATAAGAATATCGGAACCTGATTTTTGATTGATATAAATGTTCCTATGCATGTATTGCTATGTATGCAAATATTGCTAGATCACTTTAAATGATTCAATGTTATATTGAAATCCCCATATAATAAATTGCTCATGCATATCACTTAGAATATCATTTTGAAATTTTGTTACTACTCCTCAACATGGGACCGGAAAAGGTAAGCTGCCTTACTATAACCTTGAGAGCTTAGGACGTTCGGGAAATATGGTCTCAAGTTGTAGCCAAGCTGCATCGATTGCTTTGGGTAAGAAAAGCCCGAGGACTAGTAGTACGGTTCGTTGGAACCCTAAGACGCGCGCAACTTTAAGGAGGTCGTTTGGGACCTGGTTCAAAGCATTCCCTAACCACTGATGGAGGGGTAAATCCGTCACACATACGAAACTAGATAGTCGTATGTAATGTTTGATCATATAGTTGTTGCATTTTATATGCTTGATTAATAAGCTTGGTTGATTGCTTGTTATGAGTACTTTTGCGTAAGGAATATCTCACTAAGCTAGTTATGCTTATACTCCTATAGACTTTTGACTTTGTAGGATTATCTTTTTGCACCTGAGACTATCTTGATTCCTCGGGTAGAATCCTTATTTTGAGAGCTTTTGGAGGAATTCTGTTTTGAAGTCATAGAGTATATTTCTTCTAAAAACTTCTAACTTTAGTTATTTTATCTTTAGTAGAACCATGTTGTTATGGAATTATCGGGGGAATGCCCCTTAGAAGTTGTAAGACTTTATGTTTCTATGAATTATATTAAGTGTTATTTTGCATATTCCGCTGCCAATATATTAAAACGCATTACTCCACCGGTCTCCCTTTGATGTGAATGTACGCCTTGTATCGATATAGAAGCTTTCGAGTGACTGAGGTAGTCATCCTTAAGTTTTAATATTATATACGGTGGGCTGTCACGTTTAGGGTACCGTTGGTGCGTGACATCAACTTTCCTTGTGAGCGTACTCTATGTATACTCTTGATTGGATTTATCTTTAAATATACATGGTCTCCCACTTGAAATTCGAGAACTCACCTTTTCTAATCTACCCAGCTTTTCTGTCTATCTTGGGCCTCTTTCATTCGTTGTCGGATTGTTCTTACTTTGTCTGCTGCATCTTGTACCAAGTTTAGTTCAATAGCAAGCTTTTCCACATCATCCCAAAACAGAGGCGACTTATAGCATCGTCCGTACAAAGCTTCATATGGGCATTTGTATGGTAGAGTGGTAGCTGTTGTTGTAGGCAAACTCTATGAGCGGCAAATGAGCCTCCCAACTTCCTTTAAATTCCATAACACAGGATCGTAACATATCTTCCAAGGTTTGGATCGTTCGTTCCGATTGTCCATCAATTTAGGGGTGATAAGCCATGCTAAAATGCAACTTTATCCCCATACTCTTTTGTAAACTTGTCCAAAACTTAGATACGAATCTGGGATCTCGGTCTGACACAATCCAGACAGGTACTCCATGTAAACATACTGTCACGCCCTGAAGGGTACCCTAAACGTGGCAGTTTGGCATACACAATATTAAAGCCTAAGAATGACCACCTCAGTCACGCGAAGACTTCCATATTATGTACAAGGCGTCTAACACATGGAGGAGACTCATCGGAGTAATACATTTTACGTTGATATAGCTTGAGTAGCAATGTAAAGGAAATACAAATTTACTATACTTCAGATACAAATCACTATACTTCATAATACAAATCATTAAACTTCAATTACACTTCATCAAAAGATTCAACTACATAAAACTATTACAAGGCAAATCATAAAACCTAGTTGATAACTTCAAACATTCGTATTCTCTGCCGAAATCCCAGAGTCATTCTTGGTTCCAACCAATTCGGTCCCTACTTTGCATTCTTGAAATAACCTGTTCATTTAAACAACTATTGGGGTATAAGCTACACTAGCTTAGTGAGAATTCCCTTAATTCCGTACCATAACAAACAAGTTATAATCAATCATATGCTATGCATAAACAAACACGTGAGCAGACAATTATGTATGGGTATTCGGAACCCACACATAGAACGGAGTTACGCCCTCTGTATCTTGGGTTAGGAATGGTATTGAGTCTACACGACCGCATCTAGTCCCTAAGCCCTCGGCTCTTAGCACTCGACTTGGCTAGGCTCATCCAAGAATGCATCCACATGCGCTTTAGTACCCCTGAATGAGCTCTAATACCGGCTCGTTATCCCAAACGAGTCATCGGACCATACCGATCGACCTGCGTAGGAGTAGCATGCTACCAAATGCAATATGTCCGATGTAATGCATGACCAAATTATATTTTTGCTTAGGTCAAAATATTCATACATTCTTTAGAGTGATCAACCAATATCTGTCACGCCCCGAAGGATACCCTAAACGTGGCAGTCCGCCGTACACAATATTAAAGCCTAAGAATGACCACCTCAGTCACGCGAAGGCTTCCATACTATGTACAAGGCGTCTAACACATAGAGGAGACACATCGGAATGATACGTTTTATGTTGATACAATTGAGTAACAATGAAAGGAAATGCAATCCACTATACTCCAAATACAAAACACTATACTTCAAAATATAAATCATCAAGCTTCAATTACATTTATCCCAAAACTTCACTACATAAAACTATTACAAGGCAAATCGTAAAGCTTAGCCAAAAACTTCAAGCATTCTCATATCTTGCCGGAATCCCAAGTCATTCTCGACTTCAACCATCTCGGTCCCCACTTAGCATTCTTGGAATAACCTGCTCATTTAAACAACTATTGGGGTATAAGCTACACTAGCTTAGTGAGAATTTCCTTAATTCCGTACCATAACAAACATGTTATTAATCAATCATATGCTATGCATGAACAAACACATGAGCAAGCAATTATGCATGGGTATCCGGAACCCACGCACAGAACGGATTTAAGCCCTCCGTATCTTGGGTTAGGAATGGTATTGAGTCTACACGACCACATCTAGTCCCCAAGCCCTCGGCTCTTAGCACTCAACTCGGCTAGGCTCATCCAAGGATGCATCCACATGCGCCTTAGTACCCCTGAATGAGCTCTGGCACCGGGCTCGTTATCCAAACGAGGCAACAATGGACCATACCGATCGACCTATGTAGGAGTAGCATGCTACCAAATGCAATATGTCCGATGCGATGCATGACCACTTTAATTTTTGCTTAAGTCAAAATATTTATACATTCTTTAGAGTGACCAACCAATATCACACATATAACAGAAATAATATGAATAGTGCAGTTATCCAATCAAATCATGGTTTCGATATGCTTTAGTATTCTTTGGCATACATTCATCACAGCCTCATCATATATCCCATCCCCATTCATATTGATTTTTATCTTGTTCCTATAATCTAATGCGACTAACTACAAGCACAATCAAGGTAACAAAACAAGGAGAAAACTCACTCGGCCATTGGATCACCGGTCTTCTAGTAATAATAATCCGGTGGTAGGGAATCGTCGAACTCGGATAACCTAAAAAGGAAGAAATACTCTAATAAGTATTTCAACTCAAACTAATCCAACTACTTCATACGAACTTACCAAATTCGTAATTTGCGTCCTAAGCTGGAATTTCAACTTAAAACGGCCATAACTTGGTCATTTTAACTCGGACTCTCGCAAATTTTATATCGATTTCTATCTACTTCGGAAGAGCTTTCTAAATATGAATTTTAAATCAAGTTTTGAAAATATCTAAGCCTCAGAAACGAGGGATCAGATCTGTACAGCGGTAACATAGATTCCGAAAATACGGTTTTCATGAATGCACTTGAGATTCCTAAGTGTAAAATGAAACTAAATGCAATGGTAATGATTTTCCTTATCATGAATGTCATGATATGAACTCTAATGAGCCTAAGTTCTTATAGCCTTTTATATTTAAAGAACTTTAAATAAACTTTTCTTAGAAACCATTTCATACCATTGTTTAATAAGTGAATTTATTACACTTGGTCACACCTACATATTACAAGGATTTTCTTTTAGAAAAACTCCACTTTGTTTAAAGAAATTTTGACCCTTGTATTATTTATATCCTAAGGCCTTTATTTCTTTAATAAAATCCTTATTTATAAGCTTTTAAGTGGGTCTTTTACTATGGGGTTTCCAAAAATCCGAATTTAGAAAATTCCACTTTCAAGTTGATTCCTTTGAGAAAAAAAGTATTTTATACTTAAAACTTTAAGCATTTATTTTACCTATACCCTAAGGACTTCATTTATAAGAAAATACCATTTTTGAAGTTGGAAAAATAGTGTTTTCTAACCATCTATCTATTCTTACGAATTTTGCCTACAAGACTTTTAGCTCAAAACTTCTATTGGACTTCATCTCTTGTTTTCAACATTTTCTTTAATAAAAACTCATTTAGACTCATGAAAAATATTACCAAACATTATCTATCACCTATAGGCTTCATTTCTCTTGTAAAATATATGTTTAGAAGTTGATAAAAGTGTTTTTAACCTAGGTTTCCAAAGTCATCCGAATTTACACAAGTTCATTTTTTGAAAAGTGTTTTCCTTTTTGACTTTATTAACTTATCTAACCATAGATCTATATACTAAGAAGGTTATTTACTAAAGACAAAAGCATTAAAGACTATTAATGCACATAAACACAAAATAATAATGAAATCTTAAATGCCTACATGATCATGAGTAGCAAAATGATAGATCTATTATTTCATATGCTCAAATGAGTTTTAAAAACATAAAAACTATATTTTTATAAAAGATCTTTTATTTAAAACACTTTTTGTTGGAGAAACATAAAGCTTTTGGTATGAAAGCTCCTTTAAATGCTAGATCCACTTTGTAATGGTTCGGTATTCTTGTCTTGATATCTCATTGTCCTTACCAAAAGATCATGGGGACATTTGGTTGAAATATCCAAGAATCACTTAGCCATAACAAAGATCTAAAGGTGGAAAGAGGTAAAAGTTTACTTACTTGAAGTGGAATGGAAGATGAAAAGAAGAAATGGAAGTTGTGTGTGTGTGCGGGGAAGCTTGGAAACTTTCGGCCAAGAGGGGAAAAGGAGAGGTTTTGAGAGCTTTTTCCACTTTGTGAAGTTTGTAAAAGTGAAAGAATGAGGAAAGAGAGAGAAAAAGTAGCTTATATATTAAATGGAATTAGGTTAAATGAGACTAAAATAATTTAAAAGAATTTGCAAAATGGAGCTTCATGGGGAGGGTTTCACGCCAATCAATGCATGGGGGGAAGGAAAAAGTTTGATTTTACTTTGTTTTGATTGATTTATCTTTGATGTGTAAGTTGTCATAACTTGTATGGAAAGTTAAGGGACAAAAAGCCTTTGAAAAGGGATTGATTTGAGTGATGGTAAGAGTTGAATTTGTAGAGTGTGCTAATAGGTAGACTAGGTGGTACTTTGTGAATAGTGAGAAATAGTTGACAAGACAATTTAATTTCTGGTAGTAATAGAATACGAATAAAAAGGCTATAAATGTATTTTTCGTAAGTCGAAAAAATGTGAAATTTATATTTTTGAAATCCTTATTTTATTTCGATTCTAATGAATATTCACAAGTAAATTTTTGAAATTCTAGTTCCGGGGCATGCTTTTCTATAATGGGTCTCGGGATGACTCGGAATTGAAATTTTCTCAAAATCTGATCTTTTCTTGGTTTGAAATATAATCAAGAACTATATCCAAAATTAAATTTTCTTATAAAAGTTTCTTATTTAGAAACCGAGGAAAAGCCGGAATTAGGGTTTCTAAGTCTTTCTCACAAAGCTTGAATTAAACCGGTTTAGGGTTTCATTTTCCGGTTTCTAAAGTTTACTTGATTACTAGGAAACCCGGGGTATACATTAAAAAAAAAATAATAATAAAAATTGTGTAATGAAATAAGATGAATAGTGCAAAAGACTAATCAATTGCCGGTAGAAATAAAAATACGATAAAAAGGTTATAATTGTAACTTTTATAACCCGAAAAATTATATAACTGATATATTTAGAAATCTCGTGGAATTACAAGTCTAACGGTACTAATGGTATATTTTTGATATCTCGAGCCCCGGGATACGCTTTTCAAAGTCTGTATCCGAACGGGTTCAAAATAGGTCAAAAATTTACCAATCTTATGTTTTTAAATAAACTTATATTACTACGAGATATTATACATATTTAAACTACCTTTCGGCCTCTAGAGTTAGGGGCACTAGATTGCCGGACTTACACTATTGTATTCCGGTTAGGGTTTCCGGATGATTTTTCGGTTTAAACCTTTGCCAAATTGGAAACTGAGATTTTCTATTTATACAACGTATTTAGTTTTAGAAATTTATTTTAAATTTTATTTTTATAAGTACTTAATATCTCTTACTACTTTTCAGAAATCCTGAATTGAATTATTATATCCGGAGTTATATCGGTAATGGTTACCAGATATGATTTGCTTTAAGTTTGAGTTAAATATCGATTTCTGGAATGATTTTGGGGAAATCTTGATTTTTATAATTTGCTTTGAAAAAGGATCTTCATAGTGTTTTGTTTTCGAATTTATTTTTGCTTCTATTTAAGGTTTTATAAACAATTGGTTAACTTAAGGATTATCTAATTTGTTATTTTGTTTCTTGAATTCTTCCTTCTTAAGATTACGAGATTTCAATTTCTAACTCATTCTATGATTTTTGGGAGTTTGATTTGATCGTTAGGGCTTTATTGTGATTTCCGTCTCTTAGGATTTTTAATCTGGTCGTTTGGGGAATTTCCAAAGTCTATATTTTATTTTTAGCAGATAAAGTTTTCTTAATCGTGCCAAAGCCAAATTATGGAATTGGCCTTTGGTGATTTCCTGATCCTTCAAATTGTTATGTTATGGATTAACTTGCTTTTTAGCAAATTATCACTGTGTTTTATTTTTATCCCGATTTTTATGAATTATAGATTAGGTAAGCAGTTTATCTTACGTAATGGTTTTTGGACTTAGGGACTTTTGTAGTCCTTATTTTATTTTTAGATTTTCTCAAGACTAATGAATTCTTACTTTCGTTTATATTTCAGGACTCGTTCAAAGTTCGGTTTTAATTTGGAGTGATTTTTAAGGTTTATTTTCGAAGTTCATCGTAGAATTATTTATTGAAATTTTCTGGGGCTTACAATATCATACACATAACAGAAATACTATGAACAGTGCAGTTATCCAATCAAATCGTGGTTTCGATATGCTTTAGTATTCTTTGACATACATTCATCACAGTCTCATCATATATCCCATCCCCATTCATATCAATTTTTATCTTGTTTCCTATACTTCTAATGCGACTAGCTACAAGCACAAGCAAGGTAACAAAATAAGAAGAAGACTCACTCAGCCATTGGATCACTGGTCTTCTAGTAATAATAATTCGATGGCAGGGAATCATCGATCTCGGGATCTCCTAAAAAGGAAGAAATACTCTAATAAGTATTTCATCACTTAACTAATCCAAACTATCTCATTCAAACTATCAAATTCGCAATTTGCGTCCTGAGCGGGAATTCCAACTTAAAACAGCCATAACTTGGTTATTTTAACTCGGAATCTCGCAAATTATATATCGATTTCTATTTACTTTGAAAGATCTATCTATTTCTAATATTATTTTCAAGTTTTGAAACCTTTGAAGCTTCGAAAAGGTCGGATCAGATCAGGGCAGCAACAATTTCAATTTCCGAAAAATAGTTTTGTAATTGCTTGAAATGTTTCTACTTGTCAATTCAATTATACATGCAATATGAATGATTTCCTAACATGAATGACATGAGATGAGCTTAATGCATGCATGATCTTAATGATTTTTGCAACAAGGAAATTTTATAACTTTTTATTTTGCAAGACCATAATAACAACTATTTATGAAAAGTCTAGTTTTCTAACTTTGAGCATTTCCATTTGTTTTGGATTTATTACTTAAGAAAATATAATTATTTTTTTTAAAATTGAGTCTTCATTATATATATTACTTATGACCTTCATTGCTACATAAAAATTTCCATTTTACACTTTGTAAACATATTTTCAAGTGGGATTGATTCCAAAATCCGAATTTGGTAAAAATTGGTTTTTAAGTGATTTATTTAGGAAAAGCTTGTTTAAAGCATTAAAATTTAAGGCTTTACTATATCAATTACCTAAGGACTTCATTTAACACATAAAACTTACAATTTGAGCTCAAATACTAAGTGATTACTTATGTATCATCTCAAATTATGAATTTGACAATTGATCACTAACTCAAAATTTCTCATTTTGATTCCATTACTTGTTTAACACCTTACTCATGCCTAAACTCATTTTAACTTGTAAAAATTATTGCTTAATGATATCTATTACCTATATACTTCATTTTTTCACATAAAACATGAGTTTTGGAGTTGATAAATGGGTTTTAAAAGTTGGTCTTGGTTGGGATCCGAATTTAGAAAATTTATTTTTGGTCATATCTTTTGATAAAATCTATCTAAGCTTATGAAAATCCATTCCTTACATATCATATCTTATGAGCCTTTCATTTCTTAAATAAAAACTTCATTTTTGAGTTGGAAAACATGTTTTTAAAATAGGCCTTGGCCAAAATCCAAAAATAGAATTTTTATTTTGAGAATAACTTTTGAAAATCACTTTTGATTCTTGTAAAAAGAAGTCTTGATGATATACATATATTAAGCCCTCATTTTCTTAAGTAAAAATTACATTTTAATACTTGGAAAGTGGTTTTCAAATATGATTCTTGCCAAAATACGAATTTCACTACTTTTGTTCAAGTTCAAATCTAAGATCTACACATAATATGAACATACATCTAAATGAAACCCATGATAATAAACTTTAAACTCATAGATCTAAACTTTACTTATAAAAATCATTTACTTATGTTGTCTATACCCTAAGCCCTTCATTTGAAATGAAAAATACACATTTTGAAGTTGAAAAACAACTTTTCTAAATATGATTCCATTTTCATCCGAATTTTCAAAAATTATTTTGGTTGAAAATAAAATAGATCTTGAGTTTCCTACAACTTTCCTACCATCATCATGTTATAGCAAGTTGTTCATGAACATAAACAAAGGTCTAATGCATTTATGAACTCAAAACACTAGATCTAGTCTTTTAAACTAGTTTTTAATGCATGAATCACTAAGATGAACATGCGGATGATAGATCTATGCATAAATCATAAGAAATAACAAAAATAACAACTTAAATAACAAGATCTATGGCATAAACAAAAATCAAGGCTACAAAAATTTAGATCTACAATATATATCAACTTTAAACAAGAAAATAATTGAAATACAAGATAATAAAAGTAGAGAAAAGGAGTGTTTCATTTTTGGCATCATCATCCTAAGCTTTTAAGCTTATGGAAGGTCATGTGATGCATGAAACCTTCATTATACTTTACCTATATCACCTATGGAGGCTTTGAGATGAAGATTTGCTTAGAAATCTTCAAGAAATATGGATGGAAGCTAATGGAAGATGTGGGAGCAGCTTGGTTCTTGAAGAAACAAGAACAAGAAGAAGAAGAAAAGAGAGGAAATAGAGAGAGAAAAGGTTAAAGAATGAAAAAGGGAAAGTGAATAAATGAAGGAGTGAGAGAAAATGAGTGTTTTAATTGTAAGAAAAGAAGAAAAAAATAAAACAAGGCAGCCAAATGTGTGTGTGCTGCACGTGAATGTGTAGGAGGAGAGAGAGTGAATTTTGTTGAAATTTGACTCAAATTTGAATTGTATAATTAATGTGTAATGTAACTTTTTGAAGAAGGATTGAAATATAATTAATTTTAGTCAAAATAGGAGTAAATTAAAGGACAATGGCAGCCATGAATGAGTGAAAAATTTGCCATGAATTGTGGGATAATGTGTAGAAAGATTGAAGTGAAAAGGAAGTGATATGTATAAGGTGTACTTGAAGGTATGGGTTGTAAAAGTACTTTCTTAATAAAATAAATTAAAATAAAATAAAATTATAAAATTTATTCCAAATATTTGTAGCAGATTTTTCATAATTAAAATTAAATAATTATTTGAATTATTTTAGTATTTTAACAAATATGTTACCGGTACGATCAAAATACACGAATATGGGCTATAAATAATATTTTTATAACCCGAAAAATTCTAAAAAATTATTTTATGAAAAGAAAAATATTTTTAAAATATTTTTCAATTATTAAATTAATTTATTTTATTTTTAGTATCTGGTCTTAAACAGAATCAGATCTCGTAAAGACCCAAAACGAACTAAATTTTAGAAAAACAAAATTTTCTATAACATATAAAATATTTATCTAAAAACATAAGGCTTTATAAGAATAATAAAATTTTGTAATGAAATAAAAATGAATAGTGCAGAAGACTAATCAATTACTGGTAACAATGGAAATACGATAAAAGGGTATAATTGTAACTTTTATAACCCGAAAAATTCTATAACTGATATATTTAGAAATATTATGAAATTACCAGTCTAATGATACAATTGGTATATTTTTGATATCTCGAGCCCCGAGACATGCTTTTCGAAGTCTGTATCCGAACGAGTTCGAAATAGGTCAAAAATTTACTAATATGATATTTTTAAACAAACACATATTACTATGAGCTATTCTACAAATTTAAACTACATCTCGGCCACTAGGGCTAGGGGCTAGATTGCCGGACTTAAGCTATTGTGTTCCGCTTAGGGTTTCCGGGTGATTTTTTAGTCTAGATCCTTAACAATTTGGAAACTTATATTTATGTTTATACAACATAGTTAATTTGAGAAATTTATTTTATATTTTATTTTTGTAAGTATTTAATATCTTTTAACATTTTTCGGAATTTTTGAATTGGGTTTCATTTCCGAAAGTTAATCGTTATTTACTTTTTAATAATTCGTTTTTGGGATTTATATTACCCGATTTTATAATTCGGAGTCACGTATGGAATTTATCGTACGTAGTGGTTTTGGAATTGTAGTATATTGAGTTCTTACTTTGTTTTTTTTTTTTTTTTGAGAATTCTTATTTTTCCTAAGATTCGGAAATTTTTCGAATTTGTTCGCGATTTAAGACTTGTTGAAATTCGGTTTTAATTTGGAGTGATTTTTAGGGTTTATTTTCGAAGTTCATGTTGAAATTATTTATTGAAATGTTCCGGGGCTTACACATACTATTTCCCTTATGTATAGCTTGGCTAACTTGTCCATTGAGTACGTCATATTGATCGATATGAAATGAGCTGATTTGGTCAAGCGATCTATCAAGACCCATATGGCATCATACCCTGCCGATGGCCTTGGTAATCCGCATACGAAATCCATCGAGATTTGATCCCACTTCCACTCAGGTATTAGCAAAGGTTTTAGCAATCTTCCCGGCCTTTGATGTTCTACCTTTACTTGTTGACAAGCCGGGCACTTCATCACATAATTGGCTACATCCCGTTTCATTCCATTCCACCAGAAGTGGCTCTTGAGATCTTGATACATCTTAGTTCCTCCCGAGTGTACTGTGTACCCTAAGTTATGAGCTTCACTCATGATTTCCCTTCTCATTTCCTCATCATCCGGCACACATAGCCTTCCTTTCATCTCTACTTCCTCTTCATCTACGGTGAAACCATTATACCTCTCCGCTTACACTTCCCTTTTGATCCTTAGTATGACTTCATCATATCGTTGAGCTTCTTTAATCCGTTCCACAAGGGTTGGTTCCATCACCAAGTTAGATATTTCTACCTCCACATCTTGTCCAATGAATTCGATACTTAGCCTTTCAAATTCTCTTACAAACTCCTTTTGGTTGGTCAACAAAGCGGCAACTTCCTCATGATTCTTTCGGCTTAAGGCATCAGCAACGGCATTGACCTTTCCTGGACAATAATTGATTCCAAGATCATAGTCTTTTATAAGCTCTAACCATCTCCTTTGTCACATATTCAACTCCTTCTGAGTGAATAGGCACTTAAGGCTCTTGTGATCCGTATATATTTCACATCTTTGTCCATACAAGTGATGCCTCCATATCTTGAGTGCGATAACAATGGCAACTATCTCCAAGTCATGCGTCGGATTTTTTCGCTCGTGCGGTCTCAACTGTCACGAACCATAAGCAATCACTTTTCCTTCTTGCATTAGCACACATCCAATACCATTTCTTGATGCGTCACTATGTACCGTGTAAGGCTTCTCAGGGTTTGGCAAAACCAGTATCGGTGCGGATACAAGCTTCTGCTTGAGCTCTTGGAAACTCTTTTCTCTTTTATCGGTCCAGATGAACTTCTCATTCTTTTGAGTAAGTTGCGTTAATGGCTTGGCTATAGTCGAGAAATTCTTTACAAACTTTCGATAATAGCCAGCTAAACCAAGAAAGCTTCTTACTTCTGTTACCGTCTTTGGTTGCTTCCACTCCATCACTGCTTTTATCTTTTCAGGATCAACCGATATGCTACTTCCTGAAACAACATGTCCTAAAAAAGATATCTTATCCAACCAAAAGTCATACTTTGACAACTTAGCATACAACTTGTGTTCTCTCAACGTCCGAAGCGCCATACGGAGGTGTTCCTCATGTTCCTCTCGTGCAGTTGAGTAGACCAAAATGTCGTCGATGAAAACTATAACATACTTATCCGACAAGGGCTTATAGATCCGATTCATCGGGTCCATGAAAGTGGCAGGTGCATTAGTTAATCCAAAAGACATCATTAAGAACTCATAATGTCCATATCGAGTTTGAAAAGCGATCTTTGGTATATCCTTCGGTCTTACTCTTAACTGATGGTATCCAGACCTCAGGTCGATGTGTGAAAACACACTTGCTCCTTGCAACTGATCAAAGGGGTCATCAATCTGGGGTAATGGGTACTTATTATTGATCATAACCTTATTCAACTCCCGATAATCGATAAATAACCTCATAGACCCATCCTTTTTCGTAACGAACAAGACTGGTGCTCCCCATAGCGATACACTTGGGTGAATAAACCCTTGATCCAGAAGCTCTTGTAATTGTTTCTTGAGTTCCTTCAACTCTACCGGTGCCATACGATACGGAGCTTTTGATATTGGCTTGGTATTTCGCATCAAGCTAATCTCAAAATCAATCTCCCTCTTTGGTGGCAATCCTGGTAATTCCTTAGGAAAAACAATAAGAAACTCATCAGGAAACTCATTGACTATAGATATATCCTCTACCTTTGGTCCTTCACCTTCTTCTTCTACAGCATTGATTTGTCGGTCGATCTCCTCCTCATTCATTACTAACTCAAGCGAACTTAATCCTTGCCTCCTTATGACCGCAGATTCTCCTTTGAACTCAATATCCTTCCTATTTACATCGTTAAAATTCACCTTCTTATCTTGACAATCTATCGTGGCTTTAACATGGGTCAACCAATTCATTCCAAGAATTACTTCATACTTATTCATCTCCAACTCAATTAAGTCACTCGTCGTATGGTGTCCTTGGATCTTAAAGGACATTCCTTCAACATCTCTCGGGTGGTTACGACACTACCCGTGGGTGTCTTTATCTTGAAACTGGTCGCGGTGGTGACTATAGGTAATCCACTCTTCTTAGCAAGGTTGGGTGTGATAAACGAATGGTGGCTCCGGTATCAAACAAGGCATAAGCGGTCACACTAGCTACTCGTATACTTCCTACGTTCAACACACTCTAGTTACTAACCATACTATACTTATCTATCTTTCTAAACCTTTAGGCTAAAGAGATATATGGATTCTATTGTTACAGATTGATAGCGTAAAAAGATACTATAAACAAACAAAACGAAAGCTTAAGGTTAAGGCTAACCTGTAACGAGTCCATGATCATAGCCTTCGTCTCCCTCCAAGGCAGCAAACTCACATCCTTCTTCTTCATCATCTACTTCCTCGCACATCCACTGGCCCTCCAGATTGTAGACTATCATCCCATGCATCGAGGTGCTAGAGCGGTTCCCATTTCCATTGCTATTGTTGGTTCTGACAAGGGCGGATCCTCCCGAGGTGTTGGATGACCTCACTAAAGCATTTTTCCTTTTTGGGAATTCATTTGTAAAGTGCCCTGGCTGCTTACACACATAGCAGACACTGGTGTTCTTCTTGGGACACTCTAGGATCTTATGATCCGGGCTGCCACAAAAGAAGCACTTATTTTGCAATTGTGGCAAGACTTTGGATAATGCTTCCCTCGGCATTTCCAGCATGTGATATCTACTTTGGTCACTTCCCTCTGATTGCTCCCACTTCCTTTGAAACTTCCAAAGGTCTTAAACCTCTTATTTGTTAATCCAGAACTTGGTCCTTCATAAGGTTTCCTTCCAAACACAAACACTTTCTTCTCTGAAGCTTTTGTTTTCATCTTTTTGGCTTCTTCTATAATTCGAGCCTTTTCCACTAAACCCTTATAACTTCTAACATCAAATTCCACCAAACGAATCTTTAGGTCCTCATCTAATCCATTCAAGAAAACTTGTCTCTTTAACTCCTTGCTGTGCTTATAGGATTCAGGAGCATACTGTAACAAGCGACTGAACTCGGTTTCGTACTGCTCGTTGGTTCTCCTCTTTTGAGAAATATTCAAGAAGTCAGCACTATACCGAACTCTGAGACTCCTTAGAAAATAGTTCTCCAAGAACTCTTCTCGAAACATATCCCAAGTAACTGGAGCAAGAAATTCTCGCTTCTTCGATTCCCATCATATTCGGGCATTAAACTTCAACATGAATGTCCCAAAACTAACTCTTAAGTGGTGGGGTACCTCATAACCATCAAACGATCTCTCGATTTGGGCCAACCAGTCTTCGACTTCAGCTGGTTTTCCGAAGGTTCCATCAAAGTAGGTGTTACTTTTGATGAAATTGTTGAGCAAGTTTTGGTGTGATATCGGTGGTGGTGGTAATGGAAATGGCGCGGCATGCGACTGTTCGCCGGGCGCTTCTACCGTAGCTTCAGGAGCATTCTGAGGTGGAGCAGGAGCTGGATTATTTTGATTTTGTTGCTGAATCAAAATAGTCAACAACTGGTTCATTTGTCCAAGGGCAGCAACACAGTCATTTTGCTGATTCGGGGCAGGAGCAGAGTTATTCTCCGGTTGGCTACGCGGACGTACTCCTTGTTCAGCTGCTACGTTGTTGGAATCTCTTTGTTCCCTATTCCTACGTCTTCTTAGATGGCTGTTTAATCGTTTAAAATTTAATTTCTATTTTACGCTCTATACTAACGTTTATAGAAATCACGGAAATCACAAATATAAAAACCAAAAATTTAAATCAAAATAAAAACTTAAGGAAATAAATTTGAAAAATAGGAATTGATAGGAGCTTAATAAGAAATTAAGAAATTCAAATATAATTTAAAGAAATCATAAGGTAAGAAATCAAAATCATGCATCTTACTCACAAAAGAAATAATATAAATGCCATAAAAACAAAAGAATTACATTATTAAGAAATCATTAGGTCACTTTTATTTGTTAAACACTTTACTACATCTTTTAAGTAGTTGTGATTTAATACTAAGGCGTTACGTCTTGGGTGAACGTCGCACTTTCTTCTCATCGTGGCTCCTCACTTCTCTTCTCGATCCTTCTATTGAGATTTGAGGGAATCCAAGGTTGGTTTCGCCTTCTTCCACTTCTGGTTTCTTGAAAGAATATCCTTACCTTCGATCCTTTGATGACGATTGCGATTTCCGACATTACCTAAGGTTGATTGTATAGTCTTTTACGTAAATGTATTTTTCTTTTAGTTCCATTATCAAAAAGCAGGTTAACTCTCATTTTCTTACCAGCTGTAACTTAAGAGGGTTGTGTTTTCTTAAGGCTTAAAACGGTTTAGAAATCTACTTATTCTTCTTAAGGGTATAGACTAGTTCTAGGGCCATCTACAAATCTTAGGTATGGTCATGGAACATGTGGTTTCCCATATATCCCCACTTTCCATAATTCTAGGATTCTTCCTAAAACTCTTATGGCTTAATCTTAAACTTATCCTATCTCCAAGACTCCTACTTCTAACTTACTATTTCTTTCCCTAATCTTGATGCTCTAATACCAACTTAAACTATCACGCCCCAACGGGTACCGTAAACGTGATAGCCCGTCGTACGCAATATTAAAACTTAAGAATGACTACCTCAGTCACTCAAAAGCTTCCATATTGGTACAAGGCGTACATTCACATCAAAGGGAGACCGGTGAAGTAATGCATTTCAAGATATTGGCAGTGGAACATAAATAACAGTTAATATAATTCATAGAAACATAAAGTCTTACAACTTCTAAGGGGCATTCCCCCGATAAATTCCATAATAACATGGTTCTACTAAAGATAAAATAACTAAAGCTAGAAATTTTTAGAAGAAATATACTCTATGACTTCAAAACAGAATTCCTCCATAAGCTTCTCAAAATAAGGATTCTACCCGGGTGGTCAGGATAGTCTCGGGTGCAAAAAGGATAATCCTGCAATGTCAAAAGTCTGTAGGAGTATAAGCATAACTAGCTTAGTGAGATATTCCTCACGCAAAGGTACTCATAACAGGCAATCAACCAAGTTTATTAATCAAGCATATGAAATGCAACAACCATATGATCAAACATTACATACGACTATCGGTTTAGTATGTGTGATGGATTTATCCCTCTATCGGTGGTTAGGGAATGCTTTGAACTGGGTCCCAAACGACCTCCTTAAAGTTGCGTGCATCTTGGGGTTCCAACGAACCGTACTACTAGTCCTCGAGATTTCCTTACCTAAAGCGATCGATCCAGCTCGGCTGCAACTTGAGATCGTATTCCCTGAACGTCCTAAACTCTCCAGGTTGTAGCAAGGTAGCTTACCTTTCTGGTCCCACGCTGAGGACTAGTAGCAAAATTTCAAAATGATATTCTAAATGATATGCATGAGCAATTTATTATATGGGGATTTCAATATGACATTAAATCATTTAAAGCGATCAAACAATATTTGCACACATAACAATACATACATGGAAACATTTATATCAATCACAAATTGGGTTCCAATATACTTATTGTTCATTGATCGCACACAATGATTCACATATATAATTCCTATGATATCCCACATGCATATCAATTTTATCTTTTCCTAACATTTAGTGCTCTATTCTACAAGCACATGCGCGAATACATAAGCATAAAGGAAACTCACTCGTCCATAGCATTCTTCTAAGAGTCGAAGTAATCCTCGGGGAAGAGAAGATCTTGGTCCTCGACACCTAAACAAAAGAAATACCCAACATGAGTATTTCATCCAAGAGCTAATCAAACTCTCTAATTCTATCTTATTGAATTCGTAAAAAATCGTATGAATTGAAATCCCAACTTAAAATGGCCATAACTTGCTCATTTTAACTCGGAATTTCGCATATTATATACCAATTTCTACCTACTCGAAAAGATCTATCTATTTATAAGGTTATTTTTATCAAAAGAAGTTATTTGGGTCTCGGAATAGCAACGTACAGATTTAATACGAAAATTTCAAATTTCAAACTCAAGTTTTCAAACTTTACTTCATTCAAGAGCTCTTGTTACAAAAATATAGATGTTTTGTATGGTTAAAAAATCCTTTGAATATATATATAGACTCAAACTATATGCATGAATTTAGTGGTGTTGTCTCAACAATAGTTTTGTAAAATAATGCGTCTTAAAAGTGAGATAAGCTTAAGACTTGAAAAGGAATTAGTTTTGTTTTGAAAAATTTCCTAAATTATCATAAGTGAGTATTTCCTTCTTTAACTCCATTTCTTAGTTATTGAGAATAATTAAATCTTCAAAAAGAAATTTTAATCTTTTAAGATTCCCATAATTTTATTTCTAATGGTTTGGAAAACATAGTTTTTCTAAATATTTCATGGTTATATGTTCTAAAACTTTTCTAAGGTTAGATCCATGTTAAAAGAATAATATCAATGATCTTATAAGTTAATTTTGAAAAACTTTTCTAGTCTTTAATATTTTAGAGTTGTCACGCCCCGATGGTACCTTAATAGTAGTAAACAAGTCACACTTGAATACTATTACTAGATTACCTTCAGATAATGACAAGTTTTTAAAATAACAGGATCTTTTAGTTGCTTGATAAGAAATAACAAATATATAAAAGAAATAACTTAGCAAATAAACATTGCAGAACTATTACAAACCATATAGTTCTTCTAAAGTACACAACTAAATAATCTATTCTAATAGTACATAACCATTAAACTAAAATATAACCGTAGACTTCCAACCTAAGCTCATACCGGAGTCATACTCCTGGAAGTGACTAACCAGGGTCGTAAAGTAAACCTGAAAAAACTGTTGGAGTATGAGCGAAACTACAGCTCAGTGAATAACCAGGCATATCATACATCACACAAGTTATTAGCAAATCATATGTAATGTGAGCACTCAACCATATGCACAGATACAAGCTTGGATGATCTAGAATCCAAACAGGAAAAAGATTTACGCCCTCTTTTTAGGGGTTGAAGAACCATACTCAATGACCCACCTGCCCAGGAGAGACTAAGTACACAGGAGAATCAACGATTTCTCGTTTTAGGGTTATCACTTTGAATATAATCGATTAAACTGACCATCTCTTGCAATCCCCTTAGAAACTCCCTAAGTATTAATCATTTCAAATCGATTCTATGGGCGACGTTCTTCGGTGCCACTTAGTTCCCGTAGGACCGACAGACCAAATAATACCTTGGAAGAACTAACACATTAGAACAACCAAGCATAAACAGAGATCTGAAATATTAATACGTAGTAGGCTGCCACCCTAATATATATGCAATAATGCAATTCGTGCAATGCATGATCAGATTATTTCGTTAAGCCAGAAATTCTTAATCAATTTCATGATGACCATACATTACACACAATCATCATTATACTACTTCACAACATCAAATCATTGTGTTATCGTTTTTGTAAGGATATCTTAACAATCATACAAACAGATCACAACTTACTTTCAACAATACAATTGTTTAATTATCTTTGCATTACATGTTCAACTACTTACAAGCACAAACAGTATAATATGACTGAATTACTCACCTGCTCATACTGACTCAGTCGTAGTAATCAGTTGGTAGATCCTCTAGTGTATCAAAGTCACCTATTAAGATGAATAAAGTATTCATCAATAGAAATTAACTAAATTTCTATACGTGGCTAGTGTCCTAGACTCGATATTTATCAGGTTTTAGTAGTGACTATTACAAATTCTATGTTATTCTATATTGATCTCAAAATAGAAAATTATCTCTATTTATTATTTCTTAGTGTTGTCGTATTTCTCCTACAATTATTTTGTTATTTTTAGAAGTCACATTACTCGAAAATTTAGCTTATTTCAATTTCCATTCTTACCTATTTTTTTTATTTAAAACAAATATTGGACGAGTTATAACTTTTATTAACACTAAATATTTTCTTTTAATTCTAAGGATTTAAGAGTTATTAGATATTACGTAAAACATTCTAAATATTTGTATTTACTCATCTAAGTAGTAATTCTATATTGTGATATATATATATATATATATAATGTACTCAGTAGATGTAGTGTATATATATATATATATTTTCTGTTTAGATCAGAACAAGCTTTCGTTGAAGAACTTTGACTGTACGCCGGCTCAAAGCTGCCGGCCTTCAAACCCAGGTGCCGGTGTAAGTATGGTTTCGAAAATTATTTTATAAGAGTTGCACCGGCTTTGAAAGCTGTCGGCTTTCAACGTACGCTGGCTCTACGCCGTCGGCGTAAATCTCTAGGTAGCCGGCTTATGTTCATTTTTACGTGAAAATTATTTTCACGTACCCTCTGATCAGTGTAAGTCGTTTCTACGCCACCGGCCTATCCATGTAAGCCGCCGGCATTGAGCGATTACATTGCCGACTTTGAGACAGTATTGGTACTGTTCATCATCTTCCTCCTCTGTCCCATTTAAGTTCTTTAAATTTTCCACGTTAAACATACTCAAACTATTCCTAAGTGTTTATATATCTTATATAAGGACATAAAACAATTTTGAACACGTCTAAAAAACATATATATTTAGATCTCGATTCTTACTAAAACATAGCTAGGGTTTCAAATTTTTACCTCGTTGGAGCTCGTCCGATGAATTCCGAAGCTTGTAATTGTGTTTATTACGTTCCTAAGATTATTAGAAGTCAGTTATAAAGCTTAGATTTGAAAGAAAATCATTTGAATTACCTCAGCTTACCTTTGAACTCGTGTTCAAGGGTTTTTAGAAATGTTTTTCCTTTGATCCAAACTTGGATGTGTTGATCTGCTTATTCTCTGTTTTTAGTTCGTTTTTGGTTGATATTTGGGAGTAGTTTCGTGCTGAGGAGTTTGAGAATTGATGAGTTTTGTTTGTTCTTCATTATGAGCTTTGAATACATATATATATATATATATATAGAAGAAGAAGTGGAGGACGTCGGCTGCGTTTTTCTTCCGTATTTTCCTCCGAATTTGATCATCTTTGGCTGTTGTTTTATCCTAATTAATGCTAAGGTGACTTGTCATTGTTCCATTGTGCTTGGGTTGCTTTTATTGAAAATTTGGGTGAATTATTGATCACAATTCCAGCTCCTCTTTCTTCTTCAAATTCCCACCGAAATGCAGCCGAATACATATATATATATATTAGTTTATTATTTTAATTTAGTTTTAGGATAATTTAATGAGTTATACAGGTACAAATTAGCTAATATTTGGGAGTTTTTGTACAAAAATATGTTTATAGGATTATACAAAACTCTTAGATTATCAAATAATACAATTTTAGATTTTATATATACGTAGTTAATAAATTGTATAACTTTATCTCCCGCAATTAAAATTTCTTAAGCTCGTTAGGTCAATTTTTGTTTCAGGCTTTAATAGCTTAAGAAAACTCAGTTTAGAACAATAATGTGATTTGATTATTTATTTGGACTTCAGATTTTGAGTTATTCAATAGTTTATGTTTTCGTTGTATATTTATAATCCTAACGGTTCATTTTTGGGTCATCGTTTTCTGTTTATAAGCGTCCATAATCGTTTACTTAGTATTGTACTTAATACGGAATCTAAATTATATATGTGTGTATATATATATATATATATATCTCTTTAGTTTTGACACCTAACATGAAATCTTATTAGTAGTGTTTAATTTTATTTAGGAATCTTGAATTTAGGGTTTAGGTTTGAGTCTAAGCTCATTACTGCTCGTTGTTCTAATCTCAAATCATTATCGAAATCAAAACAATCATTTAATTTCTATATTTGTATTTTTCTATTTAAACCTATTTGTATATCAGGTTTCGGGTTTAGATTTTGGATCTTCTTTTAATCCTATCTTGAATTATTCATTCAAGGTACGAAATCTCGTTTTTGGTATCAGTTAGGGTTAAAGAATTTCTTTATTCGAATTCTAAATCCTTTATCTAACCGAATTCTACGCATTGATCTATTCTTAGACTTTGATTAAAATCTAAATCTATTATCTAGTTCATATGATCTATTGTAAGGTCGTATACTAATGTGGAAAATTTCCGAGGTTTACAAGAGTATTGGTAGAAAACTTTGATAAAGGAGTTGAGGAAAACTTTTGTTTAAACAAGGAATTAAGCTTAAAGAAACTTTCTTATTTTATTAGTTTGAAAAGAGAGTTTGTAATAACTTTACTTTATGTATTTCTTAATAAAATCACATATAGTGTTATTACTAAAACTTGAGCTAAACTTATCTAACTTTAGAAAATATTTATTAAGATAAAATAATTCCTTATGTAACAAAATTTATTTTTAAAGAGAGTTCTTATTTTTATTTCTTAAGAAAGCTCATTTTTATTATGGTTGAGACAATAACAACATGTTCATGCATGAATGAGAATATATAACTATGAGAAATAAAAACAACATAATAAGATAAATTATATAAGAGCATAAAAGTAAAATCAAGTATTGGGAACCTTAGCTTCATCAAGGTATCCCGGGACTAAGAATAGAGTCGTCCCAAAAGAAAAGAAAAGTAAAGAAGGAAAATTGTTTTGACTTGATATGGACAAGTCTAAGACTAGAAAGACTAGTCTTAATAACAACATGAAATAAATAAATTGCATAACTTGAAAGTAAATAAATAACAAATAAGCTTATATGCTCTAAATAAACATATATACATAATCTACATAATACTTTATATAAGTTAGGTTAGAACAAATAATAATAATAATAACAATAACAACATAATAATAACATAAAGAAAAGAATAGAAACATGAACAAAAACAAAACATGAATAAATTGTTGCTTCTTTAACTCTCATGAGTCTAAGAAATATATACTAAACTCATGTTAAGTTGTATGAACATGATGAGTATATGAAAGAAACTTTTACCTAAGGTTATGTATTTGTTGAAGAAGAAAAGAATGGTTTGTAGTAATATGTGGGAATGAGTTTTCTAAAGAAAAGAGAGAACTTGAGAGAGATTTTGAGAGAGGGATTTTATGGAGTGATTTTGGGAGAGTTTTAGTAGGAAATAAGTTGTGTGAAAGAATGAAGGAGGAAGGGGATATTTATAGATTTTTGGAGTGGAAATTAGATGTAATTAAATAAAATGGAAAAGAAAATAAATTGAGATGGATGAGGAGAGAGGGGGCACCGGTTTGCTTAGTATAAGGGGGAGAAATTGATTTATTTTGTTTGTTTTGTAATAAAAGAAGTAATGTCTAAAGTGTGATGTGATTAAAGTTGTATGAGGAAGGTAAATTGTAAGGTATAGGTATGGTAGTGTGTAAGAAAAAGTAGAGATAGATGAATAGTAGAAAAGTACTATGAATAGTAGACTAGACAATTAAAATACCGGTAGTAAAGAAAATACGCGTAAATGGCCTATATTTGATATTTATTGTTACCAAAAAATTCTAAAACTAATATTTTTGAGATCCTTATATTTTTACAAATCTATTGGTGTTGTCAGAATATTTTCACTATCCAGTGCACCGATGCACGATTTTTGAAAACTGATCCCATTCGGATCCGAAAGACACTAGAAAATTAAGAATCTGATATTTTTAAGCTTTCCTATATTATTACGAACCATATTCCACAATTATCTCAATTTCGTTTTCTAGGGTTTAAGAACACGGGATTGTCGGATCTAGATTCACTAGACTAAACATAGAACTTGGTTAACTTTAGGGTTTCGGTTCGACTTCCGATTTTAGGGTTTTCTTATATTATCGAAAAATCTAGGGGCTTACACATGGTCTCCGGTCTCTAATGGTGGTGATCTGGAAACACAAATTTCTCCCGATTCCTAAATCACCTAAACGAAAGAAATACCCCAATGAGTATTTCATACCATAACTAATTCCAAATTTTCAAATAAGACTCTTTGAGTTCGTAATTTTCATGGTAGGTGGAAATCTCAACTTAAAATGACCATAACTTGGCCCTTTTAACTTGGAATTTCTCAAATAAGCTATCGATTTCTATCTACTTCGAAAAATCTATCTATTTATGATATTATTTTTAAGTTTTCAAAATGTTTAGGTCTCGAAATTCTCGGATCAGATCTGACCAGTAACTAGAATTTGCATTTCAGAAATTGTTTTGTGAAATTTACATTATTTCTACTGAGTGTATTACATGTGCATGCATTATCCACAAGTTATTATCATACATGATATGATATGAGCTATCTATATGTATTTCCTTAATGATTTTTGGTTTAAAAGAATTCTTGGAAAAACTTATACCTTGTAATAATGTCAAGAACACATATTTGAGAAAACTAGTTTTATTCCTTTGGAAACCATGCATGTTTTTACTAAGATAGAGCCTTGATGACCTATATACCTATACCTTCATTATCTTAATAAATTTCTTCATTTAAAGGTTGGAAAATAGATGTTTTAAGGTAAGCTTTGCCTAGTGATGAATTTTGCACATTTTTGGAAATGAAAATATTGTTTGATCTTAGTTGAAAATCTTTTCCTTTGTTTTAAATTTCTACTTTGATAAAACACATTTACTCTTGTAAAAATCAAGTCTTTATTATATATATTCCCTAAGGCTTCTATTTTTTCATTAAAATACTTATTTTGACATTTGGAAATGGGTGTTTAAATGGGGATCCTTTTTAGATTCGAATTTTGGGAAATTATTTTTGAGATTGTTTCTTGAGAAAAAACTGATTTAATCTTTCTAAAACTTAGTCCTAATCAAAGATACTCCTTAAGGCTTTCATTTCTTTGATAAAACTCTTGTTTTAGGGTTGGAAAATATGTTTTTTCTTGGCATATCATGCTAATTACGGATTTCAACATTTTTTGTTGGTGTTGAAACATAAATCTAACTTAACTTTTGTAACCTTTTTCTTGTTTTGAAAATTTCTCTTAGTAAAACTAAGCTTATAAAAAAAATCACTCCTTTATGATACCTATCACTTAGGCCCTTCATTTTACATGTAAGATTTTCATTTTGAAGTTAGAAAATAGGTTTTCTAAATGATTCTTTCTCAAGATTCGAATTTTCAAAATCAATTTTTGATAGAAACAAAATTGGATCTTGAGTTTTAAATCAACACCTTCGCTAAGACTATGATGTAGCAAGTCTTTCATGCATGTAAAATAAGTAACCATGTCGTTTTAACTACTCTAAACCAATAGATCTACTATACTACTGATGTTATGAATGTAAATGCATCATTAACAATATGGAGGGAAGAGTAATAATGAAAGTATAAGCATAAAATCTTCATAAGAATAATATATAGCAATAATATAGTAAAATTCTAGTATATCAACTTTAATGGTAAGATCTACATACTGTGATGGCAAGGATATTATATTTTAGTGTTTCCACATCCCTAACATAAGGCTCATGAGGATTTTTGGTGGAACCACACATGTATGACCTTGTCATTGCATGTTTTTACAGTGGTAGGGTCAAGATCTATTACCTATTTAGTGTTTGGAGAAGGAAACTTGATGAAAAAAAAAATTATGTGTGTGTGTGGGGTAAGGAGGCTTATAGCAAAGAGGGAGAGGGAGAGGGAGAGGGAGGGAGAGGAGAGAAAAGCTTTCCAAAGTTTGATGATAAGAAAAAGAAGGAAAGTGAAAAAGTGAAAGGTAAAAGAAATATTATATAGGAAAATAAATTAAGGTTTTGTATGAATAATTTATTAAAAAAAAAAATCAAACAAATTAGAGAGTCAATGGGGGGATGTGTGCCGGTTCCAATTGAGGGGGAGAGAGAGAGTTTTGAATTTGTTTTGTATAATAAAATTCAATTTTAATAAGCGAATTAAGTAATAAAATGTATTGGAAAGGTAAAATTGTAAGGAAATGATGTAAAATTGTAAGAATAGATTATAAGGATGAAGAATAGGGTATGGGTGGTTGTATTTGGTGAATAGTGAGAAAAAAAAAGCAAAAAGTTGATTAGACAATTAAATTACAGGTAATAATAAAAATATGATAAAAATGTTATAACTGTAACATTTATAACCCGAAAAATTATATGACTAATATATTCGAAAATATTATGAAATTACGAATCTAACGGTACTAATATCATATTTTTATTATCCCGAGACACGCTTTTCAAAGTCTGTATCCGATCGGACTCGAAATAGGTCAGAAATCCACTCATTTGATATTGTTAAGCATCCTAATATTAATACGAGCCAATCTATACTTCTCACTCGTGTATCGACTTCTTGGTTTGAGAACACGGGATTGTCGAATTTAAACTGCTAGGTTTCTTGAGGTTTTGTTAACTTAGGGTTTCCGGTTGACTTTCCGATTTAGGGTTTTATTTTGGAGTTAACTCGTTTCTATTCTTCTGGGGTTTTATTCTTGGAATTGATAGACATAGGGTTTCCAGGTTCGACTGGTCCAAGCATATTTTTTTAGGGTTTCGATTTCCGGTTTTAAGTTTTCTAAAATCAAACTCAGGTTTGCTAAGAAAATGAGGGTTTACAATAATCTTTTCCCATCATAGTGCAAAACCTTTCCCTTCGGAGTGCATATTCTTTCCCTCCGGTGTGCAAAATCTTTCCCTTTAGGGTGCATATTCTTTCCCATTAGGGTGCAAAATAATCTTTTCCCTTCATGGTGCAAAACCTTTCCTTTCGGGGTACATATTCTTTCCCTTCAGGGTGAAAAGTTTTTCCTTTGGGATGCATTTTTTTCCCTTCAGGATGCAAAATCATATTTTCCCTTCGAGGTGCAAAATAATCTTTTCCCTTCGAGGTGCAAAATAACATTTTCGCTTCGAGGTGCATATTCTTTATACCTGCTTGGGAGGGCGGAAATTTTTTTTTTATATGAAGTTTTCAAAAAACCTTTATTTATTAAGGTAAACTTTTGCAATCTAATCCGCCAAGTGTAGGTTTTGGACAAAAATGGTGTCTCTTTTTGTCTTCATAGTGGAGTTTTTTTCAAACTCCACCATAAAGAGAGGTAGCTGTCGACACCCCAATTTTGTCCCCATTTAAAAATATTAAAAAATGAAAAATTCAAAAGTCATAAAATTGTAAAAAGATAGAAAATACAAAAAAAAATTGAAAATCATTAAAAATAAAAAAAAAATTAGTTAAGTAAAAAATTAAAAAAAAAATTATAAAGTTAAAAAGAATATTAAAATTAGAAAATCAAAAATTCAAAAAAAACTCATCTTTTTTTAGTAAATAAGCTTTTCAAATTAAAATAAAAAAATTGAAAAAAAATTAGGAAAATTCATTTAGGGCTTCTTATTAGTTTAATAGTGCTCTGGGCTATTTTTAGAAATCAATTAGAACCTTGGACCCATGTCAATTTTTGTCCATTTTTTTTGAAATCATTTTATATTTGTTTTTCATAACGTAATTATATTTTAAGTTAGGACAATTAATAAGAACATCAGCTTAGCTCAGTTGGTAGGGGTGTGGAAAAGACAAGGTAGAAGCCTAAGTTCGATCCTACACGAGTACACACACGGAGGATTTATTTTTGGCACGTACATTATTGGTCTGGGAAGTCGCACACATGTGCTACATGTGCATTGTCACGCCCTAAAGGGTACCCTATACATGACAATCTGCCACACTCGGTATTTAAACTAAAGTATGATAACCTCAATCATTTCATGAGTTTAGATACCGGGAGTAAGGCTTACGTTCGCCATGTAGGAGACCTTACATTGAATAAAAATAGCTTAAGAAGACATACATAACAATAAGAATATAAATCATAACAGTTATAACCAGATTAATCTATTATAAAGATCTAAGTGGCATGCCCCGTCAAAATATTAAAAGTCCTTAGGTTCACGAAAGTCTCTTAAACAACATATATGTATATATATATAAGATTAAGAAGATTAACTAGAAGTCTATACCTAACATCTAGGTCCCGACTTTTTTAAAAAGCTCCTTAAGTTCCAAAAGCTATACCTGAGGAAAGTGGCCTCTCAGGAATAGCCATAAATAATGGTACTGCAACAGGAAACTATAGGGGTATAAGCTTTTGAGCTTAGTGAGTTTCACTTCCAAATTAAATACTTCATCAACAATAGGGCAAGAAAATTATATTAGACAATCATATGAAATGCACAAGCACGTGAGCATACAATACATAAAACTTTTTAGGAGTCCTATGTTGAATGGATTTACACATTCCATTCAGCGTTAGGTGTTTCAAGCCCATACGACCATAGATTTCAATTTTTCTCATTTATATAGTGGTTGATTCAGGTGCCCACCCACTCATTAATTTTGTAGTTGATTCAAGTGCCTAGACCACTTCCATTTTAATTCAAGCCATTCCATGCCAACATTCGAGTTTTAAGGCTCACTCATTGCCTAGCTATTATGCTTTTTTCCCACAAAGGTGTAATAACAAATGTAATGTAATTCCACATATGATATGCATGGACAATTTAATTATAAGATTATGGCATATTATTTAAGTGAATTATAGGCGATCATAGATATTTCAGACACTTCAATTTTATACTAAATCATACAAATATTCATAAAAATTCCCATTTTGATATTCTTATCATCAATTCAACCAAGCAAAAATCACATATACATTCCAATTTTATCTTGTCCTAGTTCTAATGCCACTATCATTACAAGCACAATCTTAAGCATGTAATTTAAAGATAGTGAACTCACTTTGCCATGGCGTAAAAATCCACTTAATCGTAATAATCCTCAGGAATGTCTAATCCGTCTCCCAAGTCTCCTAATCAAAAGAAATAACTTCAATGAGCATTTCTATGAAGTTTGAATGAACTTACAAATTCTATTCTATCAAGTTCGTCTAAGAGGAAATTCTAACTTAAAACAGCTATAACTTAGTCATTTTAACTCGAACTTTCACATATTATATACCAATTTCTAGCTATTTGATGAGAGCTATCTATTTCTAAAGTTATTTCCATTAGGCATGGTCGTTTGGTCCATGAAAAGCAGGGTACATAATGTTATACGAGATTCCCAACCCACAAACCAATTTCTAATTTTAATCCAAGCATCAATCACAAGCATTGATAGATCCTTTGCTATCTTTATATCTTGAAAGACTCGTTTATATACATATATAACTCAATATCATGCATAATCATTGGTGTTGATCAATCTATTTCCTCATGTACTTAGACAATACTCCATGGGATGTGTATGACACTATTTTTTTAGTTTTGTTTCTATCAAGTGTATTATATGTACATGCAATACCTACTAGTGATTATTATGAATGTCATGAGATGAGTTATCTATATGTATATCCTTAATGATATTTGATATCAAGATTTCCTTTAGAAAACTTTTTCTTTGCAAAAATTTTGAAATTACTATACTTAAGAAAATTAGTTTCATTCCTTGCAAAATCACTCTTGCTTTTATCAAAGTGCAACCTTAATGACCTATATGCCTAACACCTTCATTATTTTAATAAAATTCTTCATATTGGAGTTGGAAATAGATGTTTAAATAGGTGGTTTATGTAGTTACAAATTTTACAAAATTTTAAGGAATGAAAACATTGTTTAATCTATATTTTAAAACATTTCCTTGTTTTATGATTATGCCTTGATAAATTTCACTTGTCAAAATTAGGTCTTTATTACATGTGTTCCCTAAGACTTCTATTTTTCCATTAAAATCCTCATTTTGGTATTTGGAAGTAGGTGTTTAAATAGAGGTAATTTCTAAATCCGAATTTTGAAATTTGTATTTGAGATTGTTTCTTTTGTAAAACTCATTTAATCTTTCTAAAATTAATTCCTAATCAAACCTACTCCTTAAGGCTTCCATTTCTTTAATATAGCTCTTGTTTTTGGGTTGAAAAATAGGTGTTCATATTTCAAGCTTTCCTTATTACGAATTATAAGTTTGTTGTTGAGATTGAAACATAATGCTAACATAACTTTTGTAAACTTTTCTTGTTTTGAAAATATCTCTTCGTAGATGTAAGCTTTACTCATCCAAACCATTCCTTTATGATACCTATTCCCTAAGCCTTTCATTTTTAATGTAAAATACTCATTTTGAAGTTGAAAAATATCTTTTCTAAATGGGGTGCTTTTTAGATCCGAATTTCTAAAAACCATTTTTGTTGAAACTAAAATAGATCTTAGACTTTTTAACATTTTCCCACTATTGTTATGCTACTACAAATCCTTTATATTCATAAAACAAAAATCTAAGGCATTTATGTACTCAAAACAACTAGATCTAGTTTATTATGCAAGTCATAAATGCAAATGCAACATCAATATTAAGTAGATGTGATTAATGGATGAAAAAATGCACAAAATATCAATAATAACAACATAAAACAACAATGAAGCAAAATAATAGCAAAACAACTTAATCACAAGATCTACAACATTGTGATGGTAAATATATCATGTTTTAAGTGTTTCCACATCCTTAGCATAAAGCTCATGGAGATTTTTGGTGGAACCACATTTGTATGATCTTGTCATGACATGTTTTATGGTGCTAGGGTGTAGATCTATTACCTATTAATGGTTTGAAACAAGAAAACTTAAAGAAGAAAAATGTGTGTGTGTATGGGGGTTACGGCATGGAGAGGAAGAGAGGGAGTGAAAAAAAATTTGCAAGGGTTTGTTTTAGAAAGAAAAGAGAGAAAATGAAAAGTGAAAGATATAAAAGAGTATTTATAGAAAAGTGGATTAGGGTTTATGTAGAATAAAAGAAAGAAAAATAAAATAAATTGAGAGAGAGCATGGGAGGGGGGCGCTGGTTCTACAAGGAAGAGAGAGAAAGAGATGTGTGTTATTTTATTTAATAAAATTCAAAATTTAAAAGTAACTTAAGTAATAAAAGTATTGAAAAAGCAAATGTAAGGAAAATGATGTAATATTATAAGAATATGTTGCAAGGATGTAAGAATAGGGTATGGGTGGTTATACTTGTGAATAGTTTGATTAGAAATCAAAAAGTAGATTAGACAATTAAATTACTGGTAGTAATAAAAATATGATAAAAGGCTATAACTATAACTTTTATAGCCCAAAAAATTATATGTGTAAGCCCCGGAAAATTTCAGTAAATCATTCCAAGATGAACTTCAAAAATAAAGCCTAAAAATCACTCCAAATTAAAACCGAATTTCGACTAGTTCTAAATCACGAACGAATCTAGAAATCTCTTAATCTTGAGGAAAATAAGAATTCTTAAAAACAAAATAAGAACTCATCATACTTCAATTCCAAAACAACTACGTACGACAAATTCCATACGTAACTCCGACTTATAAAATCGAGTAATATAAAGCCAAAAATAAATTATTATAAAGTAAATAACGATGAAACTTTCGGAAATAAAAGTCAGTTCAAGAATTCCGAAAATGTTATGAGATATTACATACTTACAAAAATCAAATTTAAAATAAATTTCTCAAATCAAATATGTTGTATAAACATAAAATATCAGTTTCCAAATTGACAAATATCTAAACCGGAAAATTACCCGGGAACCCTAAGTGGAATACAATAGTTTAAGTCCGGCAATCTAGCGCCCTTAACCCTAGAGGCTGAAGTGTAGTTTAAATGTGTAGAATAGCTTGTAGTAATATAAGTTCGCTTAAAAATATCAGATTGGTAAATTTTTGACCTATTTCGAACCGTTCGGATCAGACTTCGAAAAGCGTGTCCCGGGGCTTGAGATATAAAAAATATACCATTAGTTCCGTTAGACTCGTAATTTCATGAGATTTCCAAATATATCAGTTATATAATTTTTGTTATAAAAGTTACAGTTATATCCTTTTTATCGTATTTTCATTACTACCAGTAATTTATCAGTCTTTTGCACTATTCACCTCTATTTCATTTCTTTTATTATTTAAAACCTTATAATTTTAGATAAATATTTTTATATTATAGAAAATTTTGTTTTTCTAAAATTTAGTTAGTTTCTAGCTTTTACGAATCAGATTTTGTTTAAGACCCGATACTAAAAATAAAATAAATTAATCTAATAATTGGAAAATATTTGAAAAATATTTTTATTTTCATAAAATAATTTTTTAGAATTTTTCGGGTTATAAAAATATCATTTTAATCCATATTCGCGTATTTTTATCATACCGGTAACATATTTGTTGAAATATAAAATAATTCAAATAATTATTTAATTTTATTTATGGAATTTCTGCCACTCATTTAAAAATATTTTTTCTAATTTTATTTTGTATTTTTCTTAATAAAAAGTACTTTTTCCAACCCATACTTCAAGTACACCTTTCACATATCAGTTCCTTTTCACTTCAATCTTTCTACACATTATCCCACACTTCATGGAAAAATTTTCCCTTCTTTTTGCTGCCCTTGTCATTTAATTTACTCACAATTTGACTAAAATAAATATATTCCAATCCTTCTTAATGAAGCAACACATACACATTAATTACACATTTCAATTTTAAGTCAAAATTCAAACAAATTCCCTCTCTCTCTCCCTCTCTCTTTCACGTGTAGCCCTTGTTTTATTTTTTTTCTCTTTCATTTAATACACTTCTCTCTCCATTTAATGCCTCTCAATTATTTCCTTTCATTTTCCTGTGAAACCCTCTCTCTTTTCCTCTCTTTCTTTCTTCTTTTGTTCTTGTTCTTGCAAGAACACAAGCTGCCCCTACTCCTAAACTTGCTTCCACACTTTGTTCTTGAAGATTTTTAAGTAAACTTTCCTCTTAAAGCTTCCATAGGTGATATATGTAAAGTATAGTAAGAGTTTCATGCATCAAATGACATTCCATAAGCTTAAAAGCTAAAGATGATGATGCCAAAATGAAACACTCCTCTTCTCTATGATTATTATCTTGTATCATTCTTATTTTCTTATTAAAAGTAGTTATAATTTGTAGATCTAACTTTTTGTAGCTTTGATTTCGTTTATGCCTTAGATCTTGTCATTTGAGTTATTATTTTTGTTATTGCTTATGATTTATGTATATATTCATCATTCACATAACCATCTTAGTGATCATGCATTTATAACTAGTATAGTAAGCTAGATCTAGTGTTTTGAGTTCATAAATGCATTAGACTTTTGTTTTATGTTCATAAACAACTTGTAGTAGCATGATGATAGAAGGAAAGTTTTAGAAAGCTCAAGATCTATTTTATTTTCAACAAAAATCATTTTTGAAAATTCGGATGAAAAATGAACCATATTTAGAAAAGTTCTTTTTCAACTTCAAAATGTATATTTTTCATTTAAAATGAAGGGCTTAGGGAATAGATAACATGAATGAATGATTTTGATGAGTAAAGTTTAGATCTATAAGTTTATAGTTTACTACCATGGATTTCTTTTATATTTATGTTCATATTAAGAATAGATCTTGATTTTGAACTCAAATAAAAATAATAAAATTCGTATTTTGACAAGACCCCTATTTAAAACCACTTTCTAAGTATCAAAATGAAATTTTTACTTGATATAATGAAGGCTTAATGTATGTATATCATCAAGACTTCTTTTTACAAGAATCAAAGGTGATTTTTAAAAGTTATTTTCAAAATAAAAATCTCATTTTCGGATTTAGGCCAAGGCATATTTTAAAAATATGTTTTCCAACTCAAAAATGAAGTTTTTATTCAAGATATGAAAGGCTCTTAAGATATGATATGTAAAGAATGGATTTTCATAAGCTTAGATAGATTTTATCAAAAGATATGTCCAAAAATAAATTTGGCAAATTCGGATCTCAACCAAACCAATTTTGAAAACCCATTTATCAACTCCAAAACTCATGTTTTATGTGAAGAATGAAGGGTATAGGTAATAGGTATCATTAAGTAGTGATTTTTACAAGTTGGAATGAGTTTTGATGAGATTAATGTGTAAAACAAGAAGTAGAATCAAGATGAAAAATTTTGAGTTAGTAGTCAACTTGTAAAATTCGTAACTTTGGATAATGCCCATGAAAACACTTATTATCCAAGTTCAAAATAAAATTTTTATGTATTAAATGAAGTCCTTAAGTAATAGGTATCATAAAGTCTTAGATTTTAATACATTACATAAGTTTTTCCCAAAGGAATCATTCAAAAAGTGGATTTCTAAAACTTCGGATTTTTGAGTAAATCCTATTTGAAAACATATTTGGAAAGTGCAAAATGCAAATTTTTATGTAAAAATGAAGGCCTTGTGTAGTATATGTTATGAAGACTCAATTTTAACTAAGATAACTAGAAATTCCTAAGAATTAATCCCAAAACACAAATAAGTTGTCAAAGTTAGAAAACTAGATTTTTCATAAGTAGTAGTTATTGTGGTCTTGCAAAATAAAAAGTTATAAAATTTTCTTTTAGCAAAAATCATCAAGATCATGCATACATTAAACTCATCACATGTCATTTATGTTAGGAAATCATTCATATTTCATGTATACTTGAATTATCAAATAGAAACATTTCAAACAATTACAAAACTATTTTTCCAAAATGGAGATCGTTACCAATCAGATCTGATCCCTCTGTTTCGTGACCCAAATTTTTTCAAAACTTGAAAATAATATTAGAATTAGATAGATCTTTCGAAGTAGATAGAAATCGATATATAATTTGCGAAATTCCGAGTTAAAATGACCAAGTTATAGCCGTTTTAAATTGGAATTCTGGCTTAAGACGAGAATTACGAATTTGATAGTTTGTGTAAGATCGTTTGGATTAGTTGAGTTGAAATACTTATTAGAGTATTTCTTCCTTTTTAGGTGACCCCGAAACCGACGATTCCCTACCACCGGATTACTTTTACTAAGAGACCGGCGATCAAATAGCCGAGTGAGTTTTCTTCTTATTTTGTTACCTTGTTTGTGCTTGTAGCTAGTTGCATTAGAATTATAGGAACAAGATAAAAAAATCGATATGAATGGGGATGGGATATATGATGAGACTGTGATGAATGTATGCAAAAGAATACTAAAGCATATCGAAGCCACGATTCGATTGGATAACTGCACTGTTCATATTATTTTTGTTATGTGTATGATATTGGTTGGTCACTCTAAAGAATGTATGAATATTTTGACCTAAGCGATAAATTAAATTGGTCATGCATCGCATCGACATATTGCTTTTGGTAGCGGGCTACTCCTACGCAGGTCGATCGGTATGGTCCGATGACTCGTTTGGATAACAAGACCGGTGATAGAGCTCATTCATAGGGAACTAAGGCGTATTGGGGATGCATTCCATGGGTGAGCCTAGCCAAGTCGGCTGCTATGAGCCAAGGGCTTGGGGACTAGCAGCGGTCGTGTAGACTTTCAATATCATCCCTAACCCAAGATACGGAGGGCGTAAATCCGTTCTGTGTGTGGGTTCCGGATACCCATACATAATTGTTCGCTCATGTGTTTGCTCATGCATAGCATATGAACGATTATAACTTGCTTGTTATGGTACGGAATTAAGGAAATTCTCACTAAACTGGTGTAGCTTATACCCCTATAGATGTTTAAATGAACATGTTATCTCAAGAATGCTAAATGGAGACCGAGATGGTTGAAGCCGAGAATGACTTCGGGATTCCGGTAAGAAATAAAGATGCTTGAAGTTATTAGCTAGGTTTTATGTTTTGCCTTGTATTAGTTTTATGTAGTGAAATCTTTTGATGAATTGTAATTGAAGTTTAATGATTTGTACTTTGGAGTATAGTAAATTGAAGTTCCTTTATATTGTTACTCAAGTTATATCAACATAAAATGTATCACTCCGATGAGTTTCCTCCATGTGTTAGACGCCTTGTACATAATATGGAAGCCTTCGCGTGACTTAGATGGTCATTCTTAGGCTTTAATATTGTGCACAGTAGACTGCCACGTTTAGAGTACCCTTCGAGGCGTGACAATATAACTGATATATTTGGAAATCTTATGAAATTACGAGTCTAACAGTGCTAATAACATATTTTTAGTATCTTGAGCCCCAGGACATGCTTTTCAAAATTTGTATCTGATCGGGTTCGAAATATGTCAAAAATTCACTAATATGATATTTTTAAGCATCTTAATATTATTATGAATTCTCTGCCCATATTTCGACTTCTTAGTTTAAGAACACGGGATTGCTGGATCTAAACTACTAGGGTTTCCTAAGGATTTGTTGACTTAGGGTGTTTGGTTGACTTTTGGGTTTAGGATTTGAACCCGAAATTACCATAAAAATTAGGAGTATATAACCTACCCCCCTTGTCACGCCCCAAAGGGTACCCTAAACGCGACAGTCCACCACACGCGATACTTAAACTTAAGTATGACACCTTAGTCATCCCATAAGTTTGCATATCGAGTGTAAGGTGTACTTTCACAACTTTTAGGATCACACTTTGATTCGAGTAGTCTTAAGAAAGCATACATAGCATTAAGAATAAATCACACAGATAAATAGTTAAGCTTTACAAAAGCCAAGGGGGCATACCCCCGAAATAATAGGAGTCTACATCATTTAGCTCCAATTACATATATCTGAATTTATTTAAAGAGATTTTCCTAGAAGTCCACGCCTATACTAGGTCTCGACTTCCTCAAAAGCTCTTTAATCCAATGTAGATAAACCTGCACAAAGTGTCCTCTCGGAAACCAAAAATAGGACACTGCAACAAAAACTATTGGGGTATAAGCTAATTGCTTAGTGAGATTCATTTTCCAAGTAACATACTCGATCAAGCTAAAATATCTATACAAGCAAGTTATAATTAAGCAACCATATGAATGCACAAGCATGAGCAAGCAGCATATGACTTTCCGGTAGTCATAAGTGAATGATTTACGCCCTCCATTCGGGGTTTGGGGTAGTTCATAAGTCATGCAACTACATTCCAATGTTGGTCCATAAGACATGCAACCATAGTCCCAATCTTAAGTGGGGTGGTCCATAAGACATGCAACCACAATTTTAATGTTGGTCCATAAGTCATGCAACCATAGTTTTCATTATTTGAATGGGGTGGTCCATAAGTCATGCAACCCTAGTCCCCTTCATTAAAGACCCGCTGCCTCCCGATCATACTTTTGTTCCCACCAAAAGCATTCTCGTAATGCAATGTGACTCACTACGTGATATGCATGTACAATTTATTCATATAATCATGGCATATTAATTAGATAATTTTAAAAGTGATCATACAGATTTCAGACACTCCAAATCTATACTAGCTCATACAAGTTATTGCAACAAAGCTTGCCTCGATATACTTATCGTTCATTCATACAAGTTTAGATCACCATTCAATCACAATTTTATCTTTTCCTAAGTCTAATGCCACTACTACTACAAGCACACCCAAGAGCATAATTAATTGAGAAATGAACTCACTTGTCCATGTAGTGAAATCCACTAGTCGTAATAGTCCTCGGGGAGTGGTAACTCGTCCTCCAAATTACCTAAGTACAAAGAATACCCTCAATGAGTATCTCTTATGAAGTTCTATTAAACTTAACAATTTTATTTACTAAGTTCGTCAATTTCCGTCTAGGTTGAATCCCTAACTTAAAAAGGTCATATCTAACTCATTTTAACTCGGAATTAAGCTTATAATATACCGATTTATACCTACTTCGAAAGAGCTATCTATTTCTAAAGTTAATTCAAACATTTAAGATCATTTAGGGGTCGGAAACATAATGTACAGTAGGGTTGCGAAAATCCAAGAATTGCACCTTTGTGAAAAATTGCCATATCTACTCTATTTAACTACTTAGACCAATTTATTTTAGTCCTAAGCTTACAAGGAGATTCTCAAAACAAAATTAAGAGATTACACACTTATCTAATACCAAACATAAAGTTCAAATGAAACTTCTAAGAATCCATTTTCATAAATCCGAAATTTACAAGTTGAAACTCATTTGTTTTGTTTTGAGTAATTCCTTTGCTAAAACTTACTTAGTTTAATGAAAATAATTTTCCTATTTATATTATCAAAGCATTCCCTTTTTAATATAAAATACTTGTTTGGAGATCAAAAAGAAGGTTTTAAAATTTGGTCTCCCCATAATTACGAATTTCCTCTTTGAAGTTTACAATGAAGACAAGACCTAAATTTTGTCTTTTACAAAACAATTGATTTAAGCAATACTTTTTAGGAAAACTCATTTAAACTTATGAAAATTCATCCCTTAAGATATCTATACCAAGAGCCCTTTATATTTTTGTCTAAATCTTCATTTTAAAGTTGAATGATGGGTTCCAAAAATAGGTCTTGGTCTTGATCCGAATTTCGTAAATTTATTTTGGATATATCTCTTGAGAAATTCATCTAAACTCATGAAAAACAACCCATCACATATTATATCCTAAGAACCCTTCATTTCTTGAATAAAATCCTCATTTGTGAGTTGAAAAACATGTTTTTATTTTAGGTCTTTGTCTTGATCCGAAAATACAATTTTTGTTTTTGAAAATCAACTTTGATTCTTGTAAGATGAAGTCTTGATGATATATATCCATCATACCTTCATTTTCTTAACAAAAACTTCCATTTTAAGACTTGGAAGAGGGTTTTTAACATGGAGCCTTGACAAGTTACGAATTTTACTTTTTCATTCCAACTTGAATCTAAGATCTACTCAATATATAACCATGAAAGCATAAGAAAAACTTAGTAGTAGGCCTTAAACTTCTAGATCTACACATAAACATAACTAAAGCTTGATAAAACTCTAGATCTACAAGCTATCACAAAAACAAGAAGATAAACAAGCCTTCCATATAACAAAAATACTAAGAACAAAAGAGATCATCATCTAGAGGAGTGTTTCACTTCTTGGCATCATCATCCATAGCCTTTTAAGCTTGTGGAATGTCCTTTGATGCATGAAACATCCATGGTATCATCCTAGAACATCTTATAAGAGCAAAAAGGGAAAGATTACCTCAAATATTTGCAAGAAATATATGTGGAAGCAAGAAAGAAAAATGGGGCAACTTGTTCTTAAGAAGAACAAAGCAAAGAAGAAGAGAAGGAAAGGGAAAAGAGAGGGTTTGAGAGTTTTTGGAAAATGGAATGAAAAGTGAAGAGAGAGAAAAGTAAATGAGTATTTATATTAGGTGGATTTAGGGTTTGTTTGTGTAATAAAAGGAGTTAAAATGAAACAAATTGGGGGGAAAAGTATGGGGATATGCGCCGGCCAATGAGGGAGTGAAAGGAAGATATATTTGATTTCATTTGAAATTTGAATTTGTGTAATAAATTGTATTAATTGTAATGATTTGTGAAGAGACAAAATTTCTTGGAAAACAAAATGAATTGAGTGATTGAAAGGTTGTAAGAATAGGGCATGGGTATGTGTGTAGTAGGTTGTACTTGTGAATAGTAATAAATAGTAGATAAGACATTTACTTTATCGGTAGTAACGAAAATACGGGAAAAAGGCTATAACTGTAATTTTTATAGCCCGAAAAATTATAAAATATATATTTTTGAAATCCTTATAAAATTCCGGTTCTAACGAGTATTCCGGAATATTTTTCTGAGTTTCTAGTTCCGGGGCTCGCTTTTCCGTAATGGAAGCTCGGGAAAGCTCGGAATAGAAAATTTTTTTCGAAATCAAAATTTTGTATGGTTCGAAATATACTATAAAACAATAATCCGCATTTAATTTATCTTATAGAGGTTCTTTTATATAGAAATCTAAGAAAAGCCGGAATGAGGGTTTCTAGTTACTTGTACTAATCCTATTTAGGGTTTTGATTTCCGATTTACGGAGCTTACTCAGTTACTAAGAAAACCGGGGTTTACACCCCTTAAGGAAAGTTTTGTCCTCAAAACTTGAAAAGTGTACATGATTCTTCAAACAAACTAGGGTATTTCTGCTGCATCTTGTCTTCCACCTCCTAAGTTGCCTCCTCATGCGAGTGATTCCTCCAAAGAATCTTAACATATTTGATTTCCTTATTTGTTAACTATTGAACCTTTCAATCTAGAATCTGCACCGGATGTTCTTCGTAAGTGAGGTTCTTTAACAATACCGGTTCCAATTCCACTACTTGATCCGAGTTGGCTACATGCTTTCGAAGAACAGAGACATGAAAAGCATTGTGCACTCTAGACAGATTGGTGGTAAAGCAAGGTGGTATGCCAACTCTCCAACTTGTTCAAGTACTTCGAATAGACTAATATGCTGAGGGCTTAACTTTCCTTGCGAGCGGATTTGGTGAATATTCTTGATAGGATTTACCTTTAAGTACACATGATCTTCTATCTAGAACTCAAAAACCCTCCTTTTCAGATCTGCCCAACTATTTTGTTGATCTTTAGCCTCCTTCATTTGTTGTTGGATGACTCACACCTTATCAGTGGCATCTTGTATAAGATTCAGTCCAAGAACCAATTTCTCCACATCATCCCAAAAAAAATGGGGATATGCACTTTCGTTCATATAAAGCTTCATAGGGTGGCATCTTAATTGTCGAGTGATAACTGTTGTTGTAAGCAAACTTCACAAAGGGTAAGTGTGCTTCCCAACATCCTTTAAACTCTATCACACATGCTTACAGCATATCTTCTAAGGTTTATATGGTTCGCTCAAACTGTCCATCGGTCTGAGGATGATATGTCGTGCTAAAGTGCAACTTAGTTCCCATACACTTTTACATGCTCCCCCAAAACTTGGACACAAACCTTGGGTGGCCTCGGTCTGATACAAACTTAGCTAGTACTCCATGTAGACGAACGATTTTCTTGATGTAGAGCTTTGTCAATTTATCCATAGAATAAGTCATACATATTGGTAGGAAGTGTGCGGATTTAGTTAACCGATCAACTATAACCCATATAGCATCATGCTCCATTGGTGTTTTTGGCAATCCACACACAAAATCCATGGAAATCTGATCCCACTTCCATTCCAATATTGGCAGGGGTTTCAGCAATCCTCCTGGCCTTTGATGCTCTACTTTCACTTATCGGTAAATCGAGCATTTCAACACGAATTCAGCCACATCCCATTTCATCTTGTTCCACCAATAATGTCCTTTGAGATCTTGATACATTTTCATTCCTCCTGGATGTACCGTATACCTAAAATTGTGAGCTTCACTCATAATCTCCTTTTGTATCTCTTGGTCGCTTGGTACACAATGTCATCCCTTCATCCTTATTACATCTTGGTCATCCACCAAGAAGTCGGTGTATTTTCCTTCTTGAATTTCCTTCTTTATTCTTTTTATTATCTCATTGTAACACTGAGCCTCCTTGATTCTTCCCACTAAAATGGGTTCCATCACTAAATTTGCTATCTCCACCTCTGTATCTCCTCCCATGAACTCAATGCTTAACCTTTCAAACTCCTTTACTAATTCCTTTTGATCAGTGAGCAAGGCTACTACTTTTCCATGATTCTTATGACTTAAGGCATCGGCAACCACATTTACTCTTCCCGGGCAATAATTAATCCCCAAATCGTAATCCTTGATTAACTCAACCAGTCTCCTTTGTCTCATGTTTAACTCCTTTTGTGTGAACAAATACTTAAGACTCTTATAATCGATATAGATCTTGCACCTTTGCCCATAAAGGTAGTGTCGCCATATCTTTGAGGCGAACACCACTACGGTTACTTCCAAATAATGTGTAAGGTAATTTTGTTCATGTGGCGTTAGCTGTTGTGAAGTGCAGGCAATCACTTTCCCATCTTGCATAAGTACACATCTAAGACCATTTCTCGATGCATCACTATGAATTGTGTAGGGTTTCTCAAGGTTCGGTAGAACCAAGATTGGAGCAGAAACAAGCCTTTGCTTAAGTTCTTGAAAACTTTGGTCTCTCTTTTCCATCCATATAAACTTTTCATTCTTTTGGGTTAGTTGATTCAAGGGTTTAGCTATCTTGGAAAAATCCTTAACAAACTTCCTATAATAACCAGCTAGACCCAAAAAGTTTCTTACTTCTGTTACTGTCTTGGGTAGCTTCCATTCCATTACGACATTTATCTTCTCAAGGTCCATAGATATACCCTCTCCTGATACCACATGTCCTAAAAATGAAATCCTATCCAACCAAAAGTCACATTTGGAAAATTTGGCATATAACTTATGTTCTCTTAAGGTTTGCAATGGCATGCGCAGGTGTTCCTCATGTTGCTTGCATGTTTTAGAGTAGATAAGGATATCATCAACAAAAACTATAACACACTTATCCAACAAGGGCTTATATACTCGATTCATTAGATCCATAGATGCAGCAGAAGCATTCGTTAACCCAAAAGACATCACTAAGAACTCATAATGTCTATATCGAGTCCAAAAAGCCGTCTTAGGTACATCTTCCGGCTTGACTCTCAGCTGATGGTATCCTGATTGAAGATCAATCGTTGAAAACACACTTGCTCCTTGTAGTTAGTCAAAAAGATCTTCAATCCTAGGGAGTAGATACCTATTCTTGAGTGTAACTTTGTTCAACTCTCGGTAGTCCACACATAACCTTATCGATCCATCTTTCTTTTTAACAAGCAGAACCGGTACACCCCATGGTGACACACTTGGCCTTACAAATCCTTGAACCAAAAGCTCTTGTAATTGTTTCTTTAACTCCTTTAGCTCAATCAGAGCTATGTGGTAAGGCACCTTAGATATCGGTTCCGTGTTTGGTGCCAAATTGATCTCAAAGTCGATTTCTCACTTTGGGGGTATTCTTGATAGTTCATCAGAGAAAACATCTAGGAACTGTTACGCCCCAGCGGGTACCCTAAACGTGACAGCCCGCCGTACACAATATTAAAACTCAAGAATGACTACCTCAGTCACTCGAAAGCTTCCATATCGGTACAAGGCGTACAGTCACAATAAAGGGAGACCGGTGGAGTAATGCATTTTAAGATATTGGCAGCGGAACATGCAAAATAACACTTAATATATTTCATTGAAATAAAAGTCTTATAGCTTCTAAGGGGCATTCCCCCGATAATTCTTAATAACATGGTTCTAAATATAACATAACTAAAGCTAGGAGATTTTAGAAGAAATCTATTCTATAACTTCAAAACAGAGTTCCTCCAAAAGCTTCTCAAAATAAGGATTCTACCTGGGAAATCAAGGTGGTCTCGGGTGCAAAAGATAATCCTGCAATATCAAAAGTCTATAGGAGTATAAGCATGACTAGCTTAGTGAGATATTCCTTACGCAATAGTACTCATAACAACAATCAAACAAGTTTATTAATCAAGCATATGAATGCAACAATCATATGATCAAACATTACATACGACTATCCGGTTTCGTATGTTTGATGGATTTACCCCTCCATCGGTGGTTAGGGAATGCTTTGAACTGGGTCCCGAACAACCTCCTCAAGTTTGCGCGCGTCTTGGGGTTCCAACGAACCGTACTACTAGTCCCGGGCCTTCCATGCCCAAAGCGATCGATCCGGCTCGGCTACACCTTGAGGCCGTATTCCCCGTGTCCTAACCCTCAAGATGTAGCTAGGCAGCTTACCTTTCCGTCCCACGCTGAGGAGTAGCAGCAAAACTTCGAAATGATATTCTAAGTGATATGCATGAGCAATTTATTATATGGGGATTTCAATATGGCATTAAATCATTTAAAGCGATCAAACAATATTTGCACACATAACAATACATACATGGAGACATTTATATCAATCACAAATCGGGTTCCGATATACTTATCGTTCATTGATCGCACACAATGAATCACATACATAATTCCCATAATATCCCACATGCATATCAATTTTATCTTTTCCTACATCTAGTGCTCTATTCTACAAGCACATGCGCGAATACATAAGCGTAAAGGAACTCACTCGTCCATAGCGCTCTAGGAGTCGAAGTAATCCTCAGGAAAGACAAGGTCGTGATCCTCGACACCTAAACAAAAGAAATACCCAACATGAGTATTTCATCCAAGATCTATTCCAATTCTATACTTCTATTTTAGAGAATTCGTAAAAATCGTATGGAATGGAAATCCCAACTTAAAATGGCCATAACTTGCTCATTTTAACTCGGAATTTCGCATATTATATATCGATTTCTACCTACTCGAAAAGATCTATCTATTTCTAAGGTTATTTTCATCAAAAGAAGTTATTTGGGTCTCGAAATAGAAGCGTACAGATTTGATACGAATTTTTCCAAACTTCAAAACTAGAGTTTTCAAACTTTACTTCACTCAAGGGTTTTTGTACAAAAATATAGATATATAGTACGGTTGAAAAATCCCTTGAATACACATATATACTCAAACCATAAGCATGAATTTAGTGGTGTTGTCTCAACAATGTTCTAGTAATACAATATGTTTTGTAAGTGAGATAAGCTTAATTTTTGTAAAGAAATTAGTTTTGTTAAGAAAATTTCTTTTTACTAAAAGGAAGCATCTCTTTCTTTTAACTCCATTTCTTAAATAAAAGTAGATTTAATCTCCTTCAAATTTCTACTACCTTATTTCTAATGTTTTGGAAAACATAATCTTTCTAAATGGTTATATCCACTTTTAAAAGAAATTATCTTATAAGTAAATTTTGAAAAACTTATTTTAGACTTTAGTGTTGGTGGAAAACTTTGACAATTGAATTTAAGAAATCCTTTGTTTAGGTCTAAAGAAACTTTCTTATTTCTTTGAAAAGAGATTTTATAATAACTTTACTTTATGTATTTCTTGGTGAAAACACATATTATTACTAAAACTTGAGCTAGCTTATCTAACTTTAGAAGAATATTTGTTTAAGATAAATTTCAAACCTTTAAGGAAAATAACTTCTTATGTGACAAAATTTATATTTAAAAAGAGTTCTTATTCTTATTTTAAAAAACTCATTTCTATTATGATTGAGACAATAACAACATATTCATGCATGAATGAGAATATGTAACCATGAAAAATATAAAAGCAACATAATTAAAATAAATAAGAGCATAAAAGTAAAGTCAAGTATTGGGAACCTTAGCTTCATCAAGGTATCCGGGACTAAGAATAGACTAGTCCTCAAAAGAAAAGAAAAGCAAAGAAATAAAATTGTTTTGACTTGATATGGACAAGTCTAAGACTAGAAAGACTAGTCTTAATATTGCATAAAACAAGTAAATAAATAAATTGCAAGACTTGAAAATAAATAAATAACAAGTGAGCTTATATGCTCTAAATAAATATATATACATAATATACATAATACTTATATAAGTTAGGTTAGAAACAAATAATAATAATAATAACAACATAATACATAAAGAAAAGAATAGAACATGAACAAAAACAAAACATGAATAAATTGTTGCTTCTTTAACTCAATGAGTCTAAGAAACATACACTAAACTCATGTTAAGTTATATGAACATGATGAGAGAATATGAGAAACTTTTACCTAAAGCTTATGGGTTTGTTGAAGAAGAAAAGAATGGGTTGTTGTATTATGTGGGACTTGGTTTTCTAAAGAAAAGAAGAGACTTGAGAGAGATGTTGGGAGAGGAATTTTGTGGAGTGATTTTGGGAGAGTTTTAGTATGAATTTTTGTTGTGTGAAAGAATGGAAGAGGAAGGGGGTATTTATATTTTTGGAGTGGAAATTAGATGTAATAAAATAAATTGGAAAAGAAAACAAAATGGGATGAAAGAGGGACAAGGGGCGCCGTTTTGAGTGTAGAGGGGGGAGGAAATAATTATTTTTGTTTGTTTTGTATTAAAAGAAGTAATGTGTAAAGTATGATGTGATTAAAGTTGTATGGGAAAGGTAAATTGTAAGGTATAGGTATGGTAGAGTGTAAGAATAGAGTGTAAGAAAAAGTAGAGATAGGTGAATAGTAATGAATAGTAGAAAAGTACTATAAATAGTAGACTAGACAATTAAAATACGGTAGTAACGAAAATATGCGTAAAAGGCCTATATCTGATATTTTTAGTTACCGAAAAATCCTAAAACTGATATTTTTGAAAACCTTATATTTTTACGAATCTATTGGTGTTGTTGGAATGTTTTTGCTATCCGGTGCTCCGGGGCACGATTTTCGAAAACTGATCCCGATAGGATCCGAAGGTCACTAGAAAAATTCAAATCTGATATTTTTAGGCTTCCCTATGTTATTACGAACCGTTTTCCACAATTATTTCAATTTCGTTTTTCTAGGGTTTAAGAACACGGGAGTGCCGGATCTAGATTCACTAGACTACTCACATAACTAGGTTAACTTTAGGGTTTCGTTTTAACTTCGGTTCTTAGGGTTTGCTAATATTATCGAAAAATCTAGGGGCTTACAGGAACTCATTAACAACTAGTATATCTTCAACTCGGGGAAACTTTTCTTCCTTCTCCATTGCACTAAAGGAACTTTCTCTTTTGGTCTCAACTTCCCCATCTACAAGTAGTTCGAACAAACTTAACTTAGTTCCCCTGAAATTGCTGTTTCTCCCTTAAATTCAACATCCTTCCCATCCAAGTCCTTAAACTCCACTTTCTTCCTTCTACAATGTACAACAGCTTTAGCAAAGGTCAACTAACTCATACCCAAAATCACTTCATATTTACTCATTTCCAAAACAGTCAAATCACATCTTGTGTGATGTCCTTGAATCACTATTGTGCAGTCTTTCAACACTTCATTGGTCGTCACCACACTTCTGATTGGAGTATTGACACGAAAGTCGGAGGTGGTGATGGCTATTAGTAATCTAACTTGTCTCGTCAAACCGGTAGTGATAAATGAATGTGTGGCTCCAGTATCGAATAAGGTGTAAGCAACCGTCTTATCTACTAATATGCGTCCTGTATTCAACATGGCTAATTACTATCCCAAACCATTCTAGCCCATTCTCCTAACTTTATCTTAGATTACTACACTTGTTTTTCTTTTTCTAATCCTTGGATCCTAAGCAATTCATAATCAATTGAAAAACAGAAACAAGGGTTAGAAGACTAACCCGTCACAAGTCCAAAATCTTGGCTATTGTCCTCTTCGAGGGCAGTAAAGTCATAGCCTTCGTCCTTAACTTCCTCATAAACCCATTGTCCCTCTAGATTATATATCCTCATGCCATGTATAGCCGATCTAAAACGGCTGCTAAGGTTTCTGCTATTCCCATTTCCGGACCTTGCTGAGGATGATCCTCCAAATGTCCTGGTTGGGGCACTTATTGGCAAAGTGTCCAACTTGCTTGTAGACATAGCAAGTAGTTATAGCTTTCTTCGGGCACTCTGAGATCTTGTGGCTTACCTCCCCACAGAAATAGCACTTGTCTCTCAGCAGTATACCTTTTAGGTAGTGCTCTCCCTTGCACTTAGCAACTTATGGTCTTAGGAGTGTTCTTTCCCCCATTTCCTCGTATTTCCTTTGATGCCATAGAGTAGCTTGAACCTTTTCTAGGGATACCTTGAACTTGACCCCCCCAAGAAACTTTCTTCCAAACATAGAGGGTATCCTATTTGTAGTCTTTGTCTTTCTTTTCTTGGCCCCTTCAATGATCCGGGCTCTATCAACCAATTTCCTCAAAGTGCTGATGTCGAACTCCTTAAGTCTCATTCTCATATCTTCATCCAAACCATTCAAAAAAACTTACCTCTTTAATTCCTCATTGTATTTGTACGAGGTTAGTGTCACACCCCATAGGGTACCATAAACGTAACAGTCCGCCACATGCCATATAAGACCCACAAATTACTATCTTAGTCCTTTGGGACTCTTGTATAGATGTAAGGCGTACCTTTGCGACAATAGAATACTTGAACTGATGGAGGTAAAGAGTTTAAATTGACATTAAATAGCATTAAAATATAAATCAAAACACATATACAAATGATTACAAAGATTAAAGGGCATTCCCCCGTAAAAGAATATTGTTAAGAGGTCTATTGCAGTCGTCCAAAGTCTTTTGGTTTCTAACGGAAGTCTGAACAGAATTAAATATAACTTCTAAAGGAAACGCCTAGCTCCTGTACCCGAGCTGTCAGGTGCCTCTGTCTAAGCCAGACAAAAGAGTGCTGTAACAAATAAAAACTGTAGGAGCATAAGCTACATTAGCTTAGTAGTGAGAATTTCCAAGATTTTATTCATAACATACATACAAGCAAGCGATTAATCAGGCAAATGATATGCATCAAACATATGGGATCAACAGACATATGACTAGCCAAAAATCATATATGAATGGAATTTCGCCCTCCATTCCGGGTTAGCAGATTAACGAATACTGCGGTACTACTAAAATATGCCTTTTTTGGATCACGGTCAACCAACTTTTAAATTCATTTATGATCACGATTAACCAACTTTTACTTATCAATTCCAAATAGTCAATTAGGTCAATTCTTTAGGTGATCAATCAATAATTATAGTCAAATCAATCCTAATTCATGACCATTAGTTAATCACTCGACTTTGATATTCTTATTTTCAATTTCTCTTATCAACAGCAAACATACATAATTCCCATTTATCCCCATCATATCTATCCATTTTATCTTTGCCTAAAGTCTAATGCAACTATCACTACAATCACATACAGTAAACAGAATCAGAAAGAAATATCACTCGGCCATTGGAACACGGTCTTCTAGTAATAATAATCTGGTGGAAGGGAATCGTCGATCTCGGGTCACCTAAAAAGGAAGAAATACCCTAATAAGTATTTCATCACTTAACTAATCCAAATATTAAACAAAACTAGTAAATTCGTAATTCTCGTCATTTGCGAAGTCCGACTTAAAACGGCCATAACTTGGTAATTTTAACTCGGAATTTCACAAATTATTATCGATTTCTATCTACTTCGAAAGATCTATCTATTTCTAATATTATTTTCAAGTTTTGAAAATTTTTGGTCTCGAAAACATTCTGACCAGTAGCAAATTCCAATTCCGAAAAATAGTTTTGTAAATGTTTGTAATGTTTCTATTATATAGATCAACTATACATGCAATATTGATGATTTCCTATCATGAATGGCATGTTATGAGCTTGGTGTAGGCATGATCCTGATAATATTTACTAAAAGAAAATTTTAGAAATGCTTTATTTTGTAAAATTCCATGAATACATACTCTTAGAAGACTAGTTTCATGACTTTGATAATTCTTTTTTGTTTTGGAATTATTCCTTAAGAAAATCTAGTTATCCTTGCTAAATTTAAATCTTCATTATATCTATTCCTTAAGGCCTTTATTTCTTCATAAAAATCCCCATTTTATACTTTGTAAACATGTTTTCAAATAGGGTCCATTCCTAAATCCGAATTTTGTAAAATTAGTTTTTGAGTGATTTCTTTGAGAAAAACTTGTTTAATACTTTAAAATTCTAAGCTCCATTATTCCTATCCCCTAAGGACTTCATTTCCCAAATAAAACTTTTATTTTGAGTTTGAAAAATAGGTGTTTTCATGCCATTATTCCTAAATTACGAATTTCTTAAAGTGACAAGCAACTCAATATTTCCTATTTTATTTCTACTCCTTGTTTTACATATTTTTCTTAGTAAATCCCATCTCAACTTATAAAAATCATCACTTGATGATATCTATTACCTATACTCTTCATTTTTCATATAAAACACAAGTTTTGGAGTTGATAAAAGGGTTTTTAATGTATGGTCTTGAAACCATCAGAATTTTCATTTGACTTTTTCAAACAAATAATTTTCCTTTTGAGTTTCTTGTCTCATCTACTTAAAGATCTATAAACTACAACCTTTATATACATAAGAAAAAGGTCTTTATGATCATTAATGCATCAAAACACAAAATATCCACAAGATCATGAATGTCAAGAATAATATGAGCATTTAAATGCTAGATCACTACTTAGAATGCATGAAATGGAGTTTGAAAATATAAAAATAGATTTTTGTGCAAGATCTTTGTTTTATTCTACTACCACATGCATGAACATGAAGATCATCCAACAAAAACATATTTAAGCACAAGATCTACCCTTGTGATGGTTTGATATTCATGTAGTAGTATTTTCTTGTCCCTAGCAAGAGCTCATGGGGACTTAAATGTGAAAATACTCATGAATGGTCTTGCCATTACAAGGTTTAATGGTAGAATGGTTTAAGATTCATTACCTAAGGTGTGTATCAAGAGGAGATCAAGAAGGAAAAATGAACTTGTGTGAGTATGTAAGGGAAGTCATGGCAATGGAGAGAAAAATAGAGAGGATTTGTGTAATTTTTGAAAAGTGAAATGAATGAAAGAGAGAGAAGGCATAAAAGATAATATATAGTTGATCTGATGTAAAATGTGTATGTAATTTCAGATACTACCAACAAGTGTACTGGGTCTTGATCAAGTAATATAAAAGTGAGTTAAGTATCGTTTCCACAAGGACTAAATTAATTACTAGATTGATATTAGTTTATACTAATATTTAGGCAATCAAAATGTGTCAATCAACTAACTAATTCTATCTACTATGAATGCAATGATATTGTGAGAAGTTATATAAGATGAATGTGGGAAGAAACAGAATCCATTCTAATTTTTACTAATCATGCTGAATTTATATTATATGAATAATTAGGATTGTGGATATTTGTAAGAAATTGTCAAGACCTAAAACTATCAAGTTTTAGTAAACCATAAAATAATTTATTAGCTTCCGCTATATAAATTATCAATGGAATCTAATTTACAATCATAAATCTTCCAATTCTATAATTATCTAATATCCTAAATTAACTTCTCCTAATTCCATAGTAAGAAATTAAAATAAAATATTGCATGAATTGCATAGAACAATTTCTAAATTAATATTAAACTTAATTGCTTTCACAATTGTTGTTTAATCTCAATTCATGAATTCCTATGAACCCTAATTCTTTTTCCAAATTATTAGAATTCTTATCAATTCAATTTCAATCAGAAATAAAATAGATAATTAGGATTCAATACAAATATTCCATAATTCTAACAATCCTATAATATAAATTCAAGAATCATTTTAGCAAAATTAGGATTTCATCACTTCCCACAAAGAAAGGTTTAGCTACTCATGAATGATGATTCAATAATCAAATAAGAATGTGCAATTGATAACATTATGAACAAATAATTCAGATAAATGAATTGCATAAGAAAGAGATTAGATATCACCAATTCAAATATCGCAATCTTCAATTACAATTCTTGAAAGCTCAATTCTCTCACGGATCTCTATGAAATACTAAAACTATTTGTATACTGAACTATTCTCTATTTTGCTTCTACTTGTTCAACTAGAGGGGGGAGATCCCCTTTATATAGGAAAACTTTTGTGCAAAGCATTAATGGAAAATTGCAGTTTCAACTTGTACGCCGATAGTTACATAACAGATCCCGGTGGCTTATAGACGGCGTAAAGGCTTCTTCTTCCTTGCACGAGCAGTGCACTGGCAGCTTTCATCTTCGGTTGCAAGTTAGGCCGCTTCTAGCCAGTGGCTTAGATATAGATCTAGCCGGCGTATATAATGAGAAATGAAAGGTTGGACCAATTTATAAGGAAAGCCGTCCCTTAAAGTCGCGGCTTTGATGCCGGCTTAGACAATCCATCAAATTTGGTCTTTTCATTGTCACCGAGCATGTGTTATCTACTTGTCGCTTCAAATCTTTGATCTACACTGCCTCAACGCCGGCAGCTTAGTATCCGGCGTCGGTTGTAACTCCTTTTGCACTAGCATCGTTTGGATTCTGAGCTGCTGGCCTTCATTGTACGCTGGCTTATTCATCTTCTACGTCGGCAGCTTTTAGGCGGCATATAATTGGTTGAGTCAATTCTTGTAAGATGGTAGTGTAGGCATCGGCTTTGAGTGAGTGCATCTTATAAGCCGTCTCAACACTAGCGGCTTTAAAGTCAGAAAAGCCGGTGTATCCTTAAATTTTTCCCATTTTCATTCCAAAGTTTCTTGTTTTGATTTCTCTAGTAGTAAAGAAAATACGAGAAAATGGGTTATATCTGTAATTTTTACAAACCAAAAAATTATAAAATTTATATTTTTGAAATCCTTATTAAATTTTGGTTCTAAAGAGTATTTCGGAATATTTTTCGAATTTCGAGTTCCAGGGCCCGCTTTTCGGTAATGGATCTCGGGAAGGCCCAGAATGGAAAATTTCTCGAAATCAGATCTTTTTTATGGTTTGAAATATATTTTAGAACAATATCCATATTAAATTATTTTACAAAAGTTCTTTTAGTTGAAATCGAAGGAAAGCAGGATCCAAGATTCGAGGACAAAAGTATTTTAGGCGAGGAGAGATGTAAGATACAGATAGTTAATTTATAAGGAATGGTAGGCGTAATAAAGTATTATTTATAAGGGTATTTTTGCCTTTGAACAGATGAATTTGAACATAAGGAAGTCACATGCGAATGATCATATAATTTTGGAGTGGATCAGCATTTAAGCCGCCAGCCTTTAATTCTAAGCTACCAGCCTAAATACAATGGATGACGGCCTAAACTCCAACTTGGAGCCTCGAATGAAATTTTGCAAATTGGGGATTTTGGCGTATACCGACATACAGGCCGCCGACGTACTTTTATAGGCCACCGGTGTACCCAAGAAGGCCGCCGGCCTAAAGTGTGGCCTTGACCTTTATTTGTTCCCCAAAGATTCTAAACCGCCAGCTTTGTTTCCTTCTTGTCCAGCCTATATCCTTATGAGAAACAACTCTATAAATACGTCTTACCTTCTGTCCTATCTTTCATAACATCTCTTAAACTTTTAGAAACCCTAGCAAACACTCTCCAAGGTGGATTTCTTCAAGGAATTGACTAAGTGATTTCTCCTATTCCTTTAGTTCGTTTTAGAATGATTCTTTCTAAGATTTTCATTGTTGTTGATGAAGGAGATTGATCATTGTGGAAGTTGAAGGATACCCTAAGTGTAGAAATTGAAGATTTGCAGTTCTACAATTAATTGAAAGAAGATAAGAATCAATCTGGAACTATAATTCATAGATATTAATTTTTTAAGAAAAATTAAATCATATATGTTTTTGTGGATGATTTATAAATGCATAAACAATGGTGAATAGGTATTCTTGTGAATTAGGGTTTCTCTATTTCGTTGATGTTGATTTGGAGATTCTACGAATTTCATAGGAGAAAGGTATGTTGGAGAATTCTAGTTTGATGACCTAGGGTTTAATGTTTATATTGCTTATGTTGTTATCAAGGTTGTAAATTGATTTGTGGACGGATGATTCCTTGTTTAGGTGTTTATTGAGAGTAGGATTTCTATTCCTTAAGCTGAAATAGGTACATCCTTACCGTGTTTGATTGTTTGTGCTTGTAGGATTAGATGATTATAACTGACATAATTCTATTTTCAGCCTAAATTAAGAGTGTGTTGTATGTGCTTAGCTGCGGTTAGCAAAGACCATGCAGAGTGTGGTACTAACACTGGCAACCTGATGATCTTTGTGTGAGGTTATCCCGAATGGACTCGTGCATTGAGATGATTCCGATAGATTAAGAGTAGTGCGAGTACAAAACCCAAGTGTGTGGGAGATTCCAACACCATATATGTATTATATTACCTATTTTCCTATATGCTTGTTTTTTTTAAGGAGTCTAAGTTGCTTCAAGTTTAGGATTAGTCGCGGATGATCTCAAACTGTGTTGTATGCTGGATAAATAAAAAGATAATAATTAGTGCTTGCTGCATTAGATATTTGGTCGTATATGAATTGTTTAATGTATGATCATGTGCTTGTGTTTCCAGTTTAGATGTACTGGGCCTTTGTGCTCATAGCTTTTTATTTTCAGGTTCAAGTGAAGACCAGATTATGTATGACTTATCTGGCTTTGATGTTTTCATAGAGCCTGGGGAGGATCATAGTGGAACTGACTACCTAGCTGATATGTAGATGGCTGGATTGGAGTTAGATTGATGATGATTAGTTTATTAAATTTCCTTTAAACTTCCAGTTGCAAAGACTTTATGAATTATTAGTTTTAGGATCCTTATGAAAACTTTCTCAGTTGGTTTGGTTTATACTAACATGGATGTTTTAGGAGTCCTGTTTCTTGATTTTCTATATGAAGTATTCCTTTATGTGAGTTATGGGGTTATCGGATGGCATATGTAGTTTATAGAGATTTAATAACCTTAGCATGTTCGTCCAAAAGTGACGATACGTGGCGGGTTCTAATGCCTTTAAGTTAGGGCATTACAATTTGTTTAGTATACTCTCTTGGTGAATGAAAATCCCTTCTTTTGTTTGCTTGATTTGTAAGCCCAAAAAGAAATTCAATTCACCTATCATGGACATTTCAAATTCAACCTGCATTAACTTTGCAAACTCTTCACAATATTTTTCCTTAGTTGATCCAAAAATTATATGATCAACATATATTTGTACAGCTAGTATATCATCATTATAATGCTTTAAAAATAAAGTTGTATCAATTGTATCTTTTTTATGTCCACTTGAGATGAGATACTCACTGAGTCTCTCATACCAAGCTATTGGTGCTTGTTTAATTCCATAAAAGCTTTTCTTAACTGAAGAACATAATCTTGTTTAAAAGGATCCTCAAATCCGAGTGGTTGTTCAACATATACTTCTTCTTTAATATAAGCATTCAAAAATGCATTTTTCTTCTTCCTGTGAATATCCTTTAGCTACAAGCCTAGCTTTATTTCTTACAATATTTCCATTTTCATCTAATTTATTTTAAAACACCCATTTAGTACCTATCACAGATTTATTTTGAGGTCTAGGTACTAGATTCCAAACATTATTTCTTTGAAATTGACTTAGTTCTTCTTACATTGCATTAATCCAATTATTGTCATTTAAAGCTTCGTCAATGTTTCTTGGTTGTATTTTAGATAACAAAGCAAAATGATTTTCAAAATTTTGTAATTTAGATCTAGCTCTTGTTCCAGATTCTATATTACCAATAATTAGGCTAGGGGGATGAGATAGTTTAAATTTCCAACTCTTTGAACTTTCGGTATTATTAGGATTATTTTCCACCTTATGTAGTTTTGAGTTATCAGGTTTTAAATACTCGTCAGACTTACCTTCTGCTTTAGTCTCTACTTTAGCAGCTTTTTGGATTTCATCAAAATTACTCTTTGCTTTACTTTCTAACTTAGCTTTTTGAGTTTATCAGACTTACCTTATGTAATAGTTTCTGATTTAGCATATTCTTTTTCTTTTTCAAGTAAAAACACATCATCAACATCATTCTTTACTTTATCAATAAAACATATATTAATAGATTCTTCAACTACTTTAGTTGCTTTATTAAAAACAAGATATACTTACTATTTTGTGAATATCAAACAAAAATTGTTTCATCTGATTGTTCATCAAACTCATCAAGATTATTTGCATTCTTTTTTCACAAAACATGTACATCCAAACACATGAAAATATGAAATATATGGTCTTCTACCATGAAATAGTTCATATGATGTTTTTGTAGTGTGGTCAAACATACACTCTATCCATGATATAGCAAGCGGTTGATATGGCCTCAACCCAAAATGTATTCAGCTATTCCACTTTCATTTAACATAGAATGTGTTATTTCTTATATAGTTTTATTCTTTCTTTCAACTACACCGTTTTGTTGAGGTGTATAAAGTGCTAAAAAATTATGAATTATTCCATGTTCTTCAAAAAGTAATAAACAAAGCATTATCAAATTCTTTACCATGATCAGTTCTCAAAGAAACAATAGAATACCCTTTTTCATTCTAAATTTGTTTAGCAAATTTTGAAAACATGTCAAAAGTATCAGATTTGTTTTTTTAAAAGAATACCCATGTATCTCTTGAAAAATCATCAACTATCACAAGTCCATATTTATTTCCTCCTAGATTTAAAGTTCTTGTAAGTCCAAACAAATCCAGATGTAAACGCTTAAGAGTTCTTTTTGTTGAAATCAAATTTTTGCTTTTATGAGAAATTGAAACCATTTTGTTCTTTAAACAGGTTGTACATTTCACATCATGCTTTATGTCAATTCTAGGCAATCCAACAACAAGTTTCCTTTTAAAAAGCTTTTCCAGTTGATTAAAATTCACATGACTAAGCTTTTTATGCCATATATGTATATTATCATTCATGGTCAAGAAGTAACATTCAACACTCATATCAAATTGTGTGATTAGATATATGTTTCTTTTCCTAAATCCTTCAAAGAATTTTACTCCTTTAGAATTATATGCAAAACATTTGTTTTCCTCAAAAGTCATTTTATAGCCTTTATCACATAATTGACTTATGCTCAAAAGATTATATTTTAATCCTTTTACTAGAGAAACGTTTTCAATCATATATGGAGGTTGACCAATAGTACCTGATTCGATGATTTTACCTATGCTATCATCTCTAAATCTTATATATCCTTTTTCTTTCCATATTATGCTAGTGAATAAGGATGCATCCTCAATCATTTGACCTGAACATCTACTGTTCCAAGTACCAAGTTCCTTTTATCTTTGCTCCTTATTCCTGCAATTATGCACAAAAAAGGTGATCAAATCTTTTTAGGAACTCAACTAAACTTGGGTCCTTGATAAGTCAAGCTCATCCTATCTTGTTTCTTAACTTGATGTGTACTGAGCTTGTTTCTTTTGTAAAAGAAATATTTTTCAATATGACCTACTTTATTGCAAATGAAACACGCATAGGAATGTGTTATACCTTTGATTTACCTGTTGAAAATAATTTTTCTTAGGTACCATTTATTATATCCATACCTGTAGTCTCTGCCATACCTTCTGACTGGATATTTTTGTTTAGGGTGCCTTTTGAAGTATCCTCTGTTGTTACTACTCAAGCTCTTTTTAACAGATTCTTTATTCTTAATAGATTTAAGATTTATGGACTCACTTCCTTTAACAATCACAGCCTTTTTCACATTATTTGATGAATTACCATGTTCATATCCTAGTCCATGTTTAACACTTGTAGGTCATTGATTATTTATAAGCATGTTTAGTTTTTTGTCACTTTCATCAAATTTATTGAATGTGTTTTTAATGGATTTTGATAGATCCTTCACTCTTATTTTCAAATCTTTATTTTTATTTTTCATAACTTCATTCTCTTCTCTTAAAACATCACAATTGACATGTAATTTCTCATTATCAATTTTTAGAATGTCATTTTCATCAACTAGCAACTTATTTGTTTGACTCAAAACATCTTTTCATTTTTTAAAGCTTGAATTTCCAAATCTAATTTTGAAAATCTTTAAATCAGTCTTCTTGAGATTTTTCAAAAGCTTTTTCATTTCCATATACATCTCATTATCAATCGTATCTAGTTCAAAATCTGAATTTACCTCTAATGTTTCCATCAAGCACAAATTTGCTTCTTCCTTATCGTCACTTATAGCTTATGAGTTAGTCTTTGATTCATCCAAATCACTCCAAGTTGCCATCTTTGCTCGACTTTTCTTCTTGAACTTCTTCATCTTCTTAACCAGAACAAGGCACTCATATTTAATGTGTTCTAGTTCCGTGCATTCGTAGCACATAATCTCCTTCTTTTCTTTCTTTTCTTCTTTACCTTTATAGCTTTTTTCTTGCGTCATACTTGTTAAATTTATTAAAATTTTTGAACTTTTTACCTTTCTTTTTCTTTAAAAATTTGTTGAATCTTCTTTCAAGCATGTTTATGTTCTCATCATCGCTGTCCTCATCAGAGTCAGATTCAACAACTCTTTTAGCTTTGAACGCAATTGCTTTTGAACTATTCTTGGGTTCCTCAATCGTGCCAAGATGAGATTCATAGGCCATTAGTTTTTCCCTTAATTGACTAAGCATGAGCTTATTTAGTTCTTGGGCTTTTTCTATAGCTGTCTTCTTGGCATCCCACGACTTTGCTAAGATCCGAAGCATCTTCCTAGCAAGATTAGAATCATCCAATTTCTTTCCAAGAGATGTTAGCTCATTAGTGATGGTAGTAAAACAGTTAAAAGCTTCTTTAATTTTCTCATCAGACTTGATTTTAAACAATTCATAATGTAGAAGTAAGGCATCGATTTTAGTTTCCTTAATAGTGTCAGTTCCTTCATAAGTTACAGACAAGGTATCCCAAATTTCTTTTGTTGTTACATAAGAGGAAATCAAGTAAAATTCGGATGGGGCTACTATAGTAAGTAAGAGATTCTTAGCCTTATTGTTCTTCTCTATTAGCTTTAATTTGGCATAAGTGAATCGAGCTTCATCAATCATCGTTACTTGATTGTCTCCAAATACAATTACCTACCATGAACCATAGTCATTAGCTTTTATGTAAGTTGACATGCACATCTACCAATAAAAATAATTTGTGCCATCAAAATATGGAGCTTTATTGATTGCAATGTTATTTTCAACCATTGTTGGATCACTCATTTAAACAAAAGAGAATCGCTCTAATACAATTGTTGGTCCTAAAAGAATAACCAAGAGGGGGTGAATTGGTCATTTAATAAAAATTTCACTTTTTCAAAAACTTAACCAAATTCACACCACTTAGTTAATCAAATTATAATGGTTTAAACTCACTTGAAAACAACAAACTTAGCCACCAATAAATTTAACCAAAATTTGGATAAAATAAGTTTACTTAAGTTGAGCAAATATTTAAAGTTGAGCTTCCAATTACTCTGTAATTTAGTCTCTAATTAGAAAATAAATTTTCAGTTACTCTCTGATTTCGTCTCTAAGTATAGGATGCAGCAAAAAAAAAATAATAAACATGCACGAAATTAAAGAGATAAGGTAGAGAAGATTGAAAAGTCAATTTATAGAGGTTCTGCCTCGAGCGTCAGTTCTCTCTTCTAGCTCCAAGCTAGGGACTCAGTATTCTACATTGGTATGTTCCACTATCCAATCAAGAAATGAGAATACAAACTTGTTCAACTACAATGAACTTCAATCATTTTGCTCAGCCTATCTAACTTCACCTAAGCTATTTATTGATCTAGAGAAAGATATTACTCTCACTCTTCTATAATCTCAGAAAATCAAATGAGGAAAGAAGAATATGAAGTCTTCTCAAATTTTCATGCTAGTAAAATAAATTTTGAAATGTCAAAATTAGCTCCATCGAATGTTGAAGGAGTTACTGTAAATTGAATGCTTTTGTTTTCACGCTTATATATTTTCTTGTCTTTTCTTATGATATTTATTTATTTTCTTCAATGGCTAGAAAATAAACGTTTTCCTTTGTTCTTGATATCCCTCGTATGTTGAACAGAGTGATTTGAGATCTCCCAAATGATAAGGATCAAACTTGATCGTGATCTGTTTTCTACTGAAAAAGACAAAGTTGAACGTTAAATATTAATCATATTTTTATGTCTTGTTGAAGATATCAACTTGTTGTCGATGGGTCTTGAAAATTTTGACTTTATCGATCATATCATCCTCCAAAAATATCGTATCAACATCCCTTAAAGATTGGTCAATATCCTACTGTTCGTTATCCTCTTCAAATTCAAATTTCTAGCTTTGTAAATATTAACTTGATTATTGATGTAGATCCCATAAAATGCATCTTTATTGTTAGATCTGGGTCGAATCTTATTCATGTCTTAACATTGTTCTTAAATACGTGAGCTTTAACTTGCTGTCAAAACATTAAATCTTTTAATCCAATATAAACTTGAATCTCCTAGATATTTAACCAACTTTGTGGAACATATTTGAATGTATTACCCATATAAATTCAACTGTGGAGCTGAGTCTTTAAATCCATAAAAAACCAAAGAAAATTCAAATTCTTGAAATCTATTCATGAAACTTGTTTGTTGTGTTCATAGGAAATTTTACTCTTTGATATACTTTCTGACCATTGTAAGTGTCTTGTCAACCAGCAAATTACCTTCTGAGTTACCTTATGACCATTCACTTGTTCTTGAAAAAACATTCTAAATACTTTCTGAATTACTTTTTGAGTTGAATCTCTTTTGAAAAATATTTTCATAAAACTTTGATGATTCTTAAATTTACTGCACATTTAATAAATTTATTAGTAGTCAATTAATCTTTTTTGTTATCATCAAAACTCATATTGAGAGGAACCAACATTTTTTTTTAATTGTTGTTTTTTTGGATTTTTTCAATTTTTTTTTAAATATTTGCTAGTTCAAAGGGTCATGAGCCGACCCTTGAACCAGCATGGACTGGACCGGCCCTTGGCCTGGCAGGCCGATTCCGAATTGGTCTAAACCCAACCTATGAACCGGCGGTTCAGGGCTGGCTCAAGGCCGAGCCAAATCGGAGTCTATGTCTATTTAGCTTAGCTTATAATATTATCGTCACTAAATTACTCCTTATTAGTTAAGTTCCTTTTTTTGTTTTAATATCATGTTATTATCTAGGACACTTTCCAAACATTATATGCATTTAACGTTACATTATTGTAGTTACTGATATACTTAACGTATAATTCAATTTACGAGTTCATTAGTAATTAAGTAAGCACTTGGATAAGAAATGAATCTTATTGGTAATTAGAGTTATCAAGTGGAAGATAGGTGATTACTATAATATAACACCCAGTTATACATTATGGAGATACAAATGAACCATGAAATTTTGATACGGCCAAGAAATACGAATGTGTGTATATTGGTTTTCAGTATTATATATAAATCTATCATCGGACATATTGATTTTAATAGGTCTATTTTTTTTTTTTTGTTATCTTTAAAATAAAACAAGAGAAATTGATAATAATTTTAATATAATTTTAGCTAATGAGGCTAAACATGCAATTCTATAATTCTTTGATACCATTTACTTATTCTAGTTATGTTAATACTATTTACTAAATCAGCAAATATAGATAAAAATGTGCCTTTTAGTTGTAATGAATCGTATATTAATCAGAAAGATTCTTATTCATTAAAAACCATTCATTTTTTTCACTTATCTACTGGAAAGGCTCGTATTAATGTTAAGGAATCATTTTTATTAGATTAGATTTTATTAACGTACATATACATTAGTTATGGTATTTAAGGGTTATCGTAGATTTATATGTCATTCAATTTAGGCTTCCTTTGATTTATGTAGCCTAAGATTATCATTGCATCAATACATTTATATAGGTTATTTTAGGGTATTCCTTCACAACAGTTCGGACTTTTAGGGGGTATGAGTTTTGGTAAATTTGTGATTTAAGATTTAAAAAAAAAAATTGCTAAGTTTTTATTTTTGTTTATTATTTTTATTATTTTTATTATTTTTTTTTTTTGCCGATAGCTAAGTTTATTTGTCACTGTTTTTGCCATTAAGATTTTAGATAGTTTCATAACTAGTGTTTATGGTGTTGACTTGGTGAATGAACATGGTGATTTTAATTTAAAAGCTTTCATTTTCAGAAACTTTCAATCTTAGAATGTTCTCAGTTATTAAATTATTTTTTTATATAGTCATATTTAATTATTTTCTAGAGCTTTGTCCATTGCTGATTTTGAACTGTGGATAATAATATTTTGTCATATTTTCAAATTAATGAAAAGTTGGGAGCAATCGATTTCAAGATTTTCTTAAAGCTTTTCAATATTTTATTACATGCTTTGTCAATTATCAAGAATTGGGTTCACACTAAATCAGAGGGATTGCATATGAAGCTAAATTAAAATAACCGTCTAGTACTATATATACTAAATTCCTAAGAAGGAAGCACAAATTAGAAAAAAAAAAAAAAGAAGCTAGTATTGTGAAATACCGAAACTAAATATATTAAATTAAATTATATAATGATTTGCTTGTTGATTTTATGAATAAATTGGGAAAATTTAAATTATAGAATATCAATTCTTTGTATAACGAGACATTGGAATTTATATGTGTTAAATTATATCGCATTGTGTTGCTTGATGTATGATTTGATTTCAATAAATTAGATGACTTTGTTTCATATGTTAATGCGATTAAGTAATTATATTAAAGTGCAGTGAGTTGAATTTTTTTTTAAAGAAGAAGAAGAAAACTAATTGATGTCATTAAAAGATCTAGGCCCAACTCTTTAATTATATGCATTTGTGATGCAGTGGAAAAAATAACAAATAATTATTTGAAAAAGTGACATAAAATTTGACGATGGCAGTTTCATAATTTGGAGAGTTATGGATTTTGACTGAGCGGACCATATTCTGAAGAGAATCGAGCCAACGAGTAAAACTCACCAGCTTTGCTCGTGATGCATGCCGGTTTTTGGTCAAATTCCTTTGTTTAGGCCACCAAAACCTCGTTTTTACTATTTTTAGTAACTTTTCTTTATGTCATATTTTGATAGGATACTCTTTTTTATATGCCGTTTGTGATATTAATCTTATCCATTCATTTATTTTCGCCCTAGGTTTTATTTAGATAGGTTTTCTTTTTTGGTAAAAAAAGCATATTATATATTCTAGGGTTACAGTAGGCGCAGACATGTGTTGTTTTGAATGAAATTTCTTTGAGAGTGTTCTCTCTATTCCAAAATTTATCATCTTTGTGTAGATTTCGATTTTTTATGTCAATATCTAGGTATTCTTAGAATCAATTGATTTGAAGATCACAAGCAGGTATTCATGCGCGAATCAACGTCTTGCAATAGTTTCCTTTTACCTCCACTGCATTAGTTGGTATCAGAGCCATGTTCACTCTTGGAATATCATGGCACCTCGCAAACAGGTTAACCAGCGACGTATAGATGAGATTTATGAGTGTGATAACTTAGATCAGAGGATTGGAGTTATGATCGATGAGAAGTTAGAACTGAGGATCAGACAGATGATCAAACAGCGAATGGATGTTGCAATAGCCCAGATCACAATGATGGTGGAGGCTCTTGCAATGAATCAGAATCGAGGTAGGAACCCTAACCCTAACCCTTACCCTAACCCTAACTGTAACCCTAACCCTAATATGAGGGTAGGTGAAGATTTTGAGGAAGATGATGATGAAATGTAGTCTGTCGTTGAGAGCTTTTATGAAAAATGGCCACGTAGGCATGGTAGGCCACACATTGAGGAAGATTACAGATGCTGGGAAATGGGGATGAGGACTAAGATTCCAGAATTTCATGGTACTCTTCGGCTGGAGGAATTTTTAGATTGGCTGGCTACAGCAGAGGAGATATTAGAATTTAAGAGGGTTCCTGATGATAAGCGTGTGTAACTAGTGGCAACACGATTTCGTGGTAGGGCCACAACATGGTGGCAGCAGACGAAATTGATACACTTGAGATTGGGCAAGTCGAAGATTGAGACATGGGAGAAGATTAAAAAGCATCTATGAGCGACCTTTTTCCATATAATTTCCAAAGGATTATGTACTAGAGGTTGCAGAATTTGAAACAGGGCAGCAGAACTATTGATGATTACACCACAGAATTCTATCAGTTAGTCAATAGAAACGAAATTTAGGAGACAGAGGAGTAGTTGGTGTCTCGTTACATTAGAGGACTATGATTGTAGCTTCAGGATACTAACATTTTGTTTGGCCTAGTTAATATATCTGCTGCACATCATAGGGCTTTGATTGTCGAAAGACAACAAAAGCGGTTTGGAATGGTGTGTATGGCAGTGGGATAATGAGTAGTGGCCGTAGTGGTGTGAATCGTCCAGGAAGTAGGGTTACAGGTACTAACACTACGGGCTGTTTCAGTAAACCTAATACTGATCGTCCTAGTACTAGTGGAATAAAGTGTTTCAAATGTGGTGAGGTTAGGCACCGACAGGCTGATTGTAAGGAAGGGAAGAAAGCACTTTTTGCTGAGAATGAGAATGAGGATGAGGAGGATGCTACAGATTTCATTGGAGCAGGGGGCGATGGTGAACCAATTTTTGATGAAGATCAAGGCGGAGAAGAAGTTATGACTGGTGACGGCAGGGAGAATCTAGTAGTTTGGCAATCGTGCATGACTCCCAGAGTAGCTAAGGAAGAGTCGCTTAGAAACAATATTTTTCAGTCTACTTATACCATTTTAGGTAAGGTGTGTTGATTCATGATTGACTCCGGAAGCTGTGAAAACATTGTGTCTACTGAAGTTATACAAAGCTAGGCATTGAGTCTGAGCAACACCCGAAACCTTACAAACTAGCTTAGTTGAAAAAAGGGGGAGAGGTAATAGTTTCCAAACGTGCTTTCATTTCTTTTTCTATTGGTTCTAAATACAAGGATGCTGCATGGTGTGACGTGGTGATAGTGGACACATGTTGTTTGCTGTTTGGAAGACCCTGGCAATTGGATAGAGGTGTAATGCATGATGGACGAGCTAATTCATATAGTTTTGTGTATAAAGGGGTGAAGATTATACTAGTACCCAATAAGGATTCCACTATAACTAAGCCGACAAAACAGGGTGGTGGTAGTGTCACGCCTCGAGGGTATTCTAATAATAATAATCAAGAACCACTCGATTACCGTTATTAGTTTACCTTCTAGGAATGACATGATTTTCAAGAACAGGATCTTTTAGTTGCTGGGATGGAATAAACAAACATATATAAGATGTAAATTAGTAAACAACTATTACAAACTACAATATTACAGATCATATGCTTCATAATTCCTTACAACCTTAATTGACGATTCTAATGCACATTAAATGCATCAAAAGACTACTACAGATATAGATGTACTAATCCTATACTACTTTAAACTTCTGGCTTCTAATCTCTTACCAGAACCATGCTCCTGCTAGTAATGAGCCAGGGTCGCAGAGTGAATCTGAAAGGACTGTGGGAGTGTGAGCTATAATACAAGCTCAGTGAATAACCAGAACTTATTACATATAACATACAAGTTATTTATCAGTCATATGAAATGCACCAATCAAGCAAATGAACATTACAAGCTTGGATAACCCGGAATCTAAACAGGATGAAGATTTACGCCCTCCCATCGGAGTTGAAGGATCACAATCTATGGTCCACCTACCCAGGAAGACTTAAGCTTTCAGGAAATAATAATCTCAAATTTAATTATTCCTTTAGGCTTATCATGTTTCATTATTTATTTCCTGTTTTAGCTTTAGAAACTCCACTAAGTGTTAGTTATTCCCATGTAATACCATAAGCGGCGTCCTTCGTTTACTATATAGTTCCTATGGTATTAACAGAACAAAAGTAATCTTGCAATTAACTACTAGCTCTCTGACCTAGATAATTCAAGCATTACCAGAGATCCGAGAAACTAACACGTAGTAGGCTACCACTTACTCAATGCTTTTTATGCACAGTATGTAATGCATGATTATTTTCCATTATGGTACCAGTAGTTTTTAGTCATTTTGGGGGTGATCAAGCAATACAGACACTCAATTAGATACTACATACATTATCAAGATACATACAATTGTGTTATCACTTAGTTTAGAGTGACATGGCAATCAATGGAATACAATACAAAACTTTCATATTTCAAACAGATCACCAATTTTTATTATCTTTTTATTTAAGGTTCACTACTAGTACAAGCACAACCAATATAATAAGGCTGAGTCACTCACTGCCCATTCTAGTTAATCGTAGTAATCTTCAGGTAGGTCCTCCCCAATACCCGAGTCACCTATTGAGATAGATAATATAAATATTAAAATTCCAGACTATACAATTTAGTTTCTATGAATATTTAAATGTCCTAATGGTCGGTTGGGTATCTGTTTTATTCTTAGCTAATTCTTTTGAAATAGCTCTAAGTTCTATATCCTTGTACTCACAGCTTTATTGTATTGGTTCTGGTTGGCTATGTGAATCTATCAATTGGGTATTTGGAAAGTTAATAATTTCGTTAATTCATTTTTATTGTCCAAAATATCAGTTTTCTTTTAAATTACTTAATAAATTTTTCTTATAGAGTATAGATGTTCCTATACTCACAAATTTGGAGTATTTAAATTTCCATTGTTATATATAAATATTCTAGTATATACTTAGTATTTAATAAATCATAATTTTTATACATATATATATATATCTTTTATGAAAACATACTCATTAATAAAAGAATTTATTAACTTAATTATAACTATTTTCGAAATTTTTTTCTCTTTTTTGTAAATCATAAGAACATTAATAGCTATCATCATTAATAGCACCAAAATAATTATAATATCAATAATACTAATAACAATAATGATAACAATAATAATAATAAAATTATAATAATAATAATAAAATAATAATAATAATAATAATAATAATAATAATAAAATTTCCTGAAATAGCTTAGAAGGAATAATTATATTCCATCACCTTAAGAGTTATACTAATTGTCTTATACTTTAATTAATATTATTACTAAGGTAATTTTAGTCTTATATTCATATTATTTTAGAAATAATATTTTCGAAAATTTTAACAAAATTATTTTAAATATTAAGATTATTAATGATTATAATTAAAAACTTATTATGTGGAAATTACTTAATAAAGTAATTTATATTTCTAAAAATTTCTTTTTAGATTAATAGATTAAATAATTAAACATCCTATATCAGAAAAATAATTTTATTTTTAAATTTAAATAAATAAATTTCGGATTTAATATTATTATATTATAATATTACTATTACTATTCCAGAAAATAAATAAATGCAGGAAAAATATTAAAAATTCCAAAATTACTTATATTAATATTTATTATATAATTATATTTATTTAGTTTCGTCTTTCTTTTCTTTTTTTTATTTATTTATGGCCGAGGGGTACACGGGTTATACACGCCCGTGTACCTAGCCCGTGCTCATCGGGAGCACTGTTCATCGTCTTCCCCGATGAGCCGTGGCCATTTCCGGTGAATCCCGACGTCAAAACGTCGGGATTTTGGATCCAAACAACTCCTAATAACCTAATAAACCTAAATATCCAAGAATCATAACCTAAAAACAACATGCTATCCATGATTTCGAATCATCAAACTCGGCTAGGGTTTGGGAAAAATACCTTCGTCGCGACCTCACGATGAAATTCGAAGCTCCTAGTGGCCTTGGTTAGTTTCCTAAGATGTCTAAGAGTCAGTATCAATCTTTAAAACTAGAGAAAACTCGCGGAATAAGATTGACTTACCTCAAGCTCGTTTTTGAACGTTTTTCCTAGATTTTTGTTCGAATTTTCGAACGGGGTTGGTGCGAGGGTTTAAAAGTTGTTTTCTGGGTTGGTTCTACTCCTAGTAAGCTATGGTTGTATTCTGGAAAGTTTGGGAAAGTTTGGAGTTTGTTTGCTTAGCCGTCCGAGTTCGTTTGCATATATATATATATATATAATGTAGTGCAAGTTTCCAGCCGCGTTCCTTCCTCAAATCTGCACGAATTGCTCTTGTTTGTTGTCCATTCCTTCCCTTGTTTGATTGTCATAAATATGGGGGATGATTTGGCCGATTTGCATTGGTTGAAACTATTTATATTGACTTTAACTTTGTTTAGGTGAAGGATTTTCGGCTCACTAAAAAAAGAAGATCCCAGCCCTTCACTCCAAATGGAAACGTCTCCAGCAAGCTGAGATTATATATATATTATTATATAATAGTTAGATGTTATTTAGTTAAGTTTTCGGGTAGTTTATTACACTATTAGGGTATATTTTAGCTTATATATGTAAATATATATATACAAAGGTCTTTAATGGATCCTACAAGATGTTTAGTTTAACAAAAAGTACAAATTTAAGCTTAATAGTACGTATCTAATTGTTTAAGAAAAATTTATCCTACGCGATTTAGGTTTATAAGCTTTTCGGGTCAATTTTCGTTTCAGGCTCCAAGGGCTTTAGAAAACCCTAATTTGTTATTGGTATGATTCAATTCTGTATTTGAGGTCTAGATCTCAAGTTATACATCAATTTATGTTTTTATTGGGTATTTATAATCCTAACAGTTTATCTTAAGATCACAATTTTCCTAACTAAAACCCTATTGAGTCTTTACGTAATATTACTACTAATATATAGGCTATACTAGTTATATATATTAGATTTGGATACTCACTATGAAATCTTATCAATGTAGTTTATTACTGACTAGCTCTCAAATTTTAGGGTTCCAATCTAAATATAGGTTCATTACTATACCTTGTTTAATTCCCGGTCTCTATTGAATACTAAGGTAATCACTTAATATCATATTTAGGTTTTCCTATATAACTGTCTGTTTGACAAGGATTCGGGTTTAGGATTGAAGTTTCCTTTGATCACAACCTGAATTATTAACTCGAATACGAATCTTGTTTTTGGAATCAATTGGGGTCAAAGAAGTCCTTTTATAAAGTCTATGAGTCCAAACCGATCAAATTTAAAGTATCTATCTAAACTAGGTTTCTAATTAACTCCTAGGTTACTAGTCAACTCATAATTTCTAATCTAGGGTCGTATCGTATGTGGAAGTTTTCGGGGTTTACATTTTCTCCCCCCTTAAAATAAGCTTTGTCCTCAAAGCTTGAAGCGTACCTGGATTTTCGAACAGCTGTGGATAATTCTTCTTGATTTCTCTTCCAACTCCCAAGTTACTTCTTCAGTCCGAGGATCCCATAGCACTTTGACGTAGTGGATCTCTTTATTTCTGAGAACTTGTATCTTCTTGTCTAGGATTCTAATAGGTGTTTCATATAGTCAATTTTCTTTCAGATCAATGGTTCCAGCTCAACAATCTTATCTGGATTTGGTACATACTTCCTTAGTACCGATACATGAAAAACATTATGTATACCAGATAGTTTGGGTGGCAATGCAAGGCGATATGCCAGATTTCCCACTCGTTCCAATATTTCAAATGGTCCTACATATCTAGGACTTAGCTTTCCTTTTACTTGTCTGCTGAAGACTTTTTATTGGACTTACTTTCAGGTAAACATGTTCTCCTCCTTAAATTCTAGTTCCCGTCTCTTCAAATCTGCCCAGCTTTTCTGTCTATCTTGGGCTTCTTTCATCCTTCTTTTTATCACTGAAACCTTGTTGATTGTTTCTTGAATCAGTTCGGGTCCAACTAGTACTCTTTCCAGATTATCCCAGAATAATGGAGATCGACACTTTCTACCATATAAAGCTTCATAGGGTGGCATCCCTATACTCGAATGGTAGCTATTATTATATGCAAATTCCACCAGTGGTATGTTGATCCCAATTTCCTTTAAATTCCAAGATACATGATCTCAACATATCTTCCATTGTCTGAATTGTTCTTTCTGTTTGTCCATCGGTCTGGGGATGATAGGCCGTACTAAACTCAACTGAGTTCCCAATGCTTTTTGTAATCCTTGCCAGAATCTAGAAACAAACCGTGGATCTCGATCTGATACTATATTACTGGCACTCCATGTAGTCTCACAATTTCCTTTAAATACAACCGGGCCAACTTCTCCAAGGGATAGGTCATATTGATTGGTAAGAAATGGGCTGATTTAGTGAGTCTATCCACAATAACCCAAATAGCATCATAACCTGCACTTGTCTTGGGTAACGAACATACAAAATCCATAGATATTTGATCCCATTTCCATTCTGGAATAGACAATGGTTTCAACAATCCCCTGGTTTTTGATGTTCTGCTTTTACTCTCTGACATATCTCACATCTGGCCAAATTGAGCAATATCATTTTTCATTCCGTTCCACCAATATGCACTCCTCAGCTCTTGTGTAGGTCTTGGTTTCGCCTGGGTGTGGTATATCCAGAATAGTGTGCTTCATTCATTATCTCTTTCCTCAAACTTTCATCATGTGGTACACACAATCTTTTATTCATCTTTAATACTCCATTTTCATCTATTTGAAAATCCTTATATTTCCCTTGTGATACTCTTTTGATGATTGCCTGGAATTCTTCATCCTTTCCTTGGGCCTCTTTTATTCGTTGTAGTAAAGTGGGTTCCAAGGTTAAGCTGCCCAATTCTGCGTCCAGACCTTGTATTGAAAATTCCAGTTTTAAAATTTCAAATTCTCTGATGAGTTCTTTCTGTCCTGTCAACATTGAGGCTACCTCTCCATAATTTTTACGGCTTAAAGCATCGGCTACTGCATTCACCTTGCCAGGATGGTAATTGATGGTTAAATCGTAATCTTTAATTAATTCCAACCATCTACGTTGCCTCATGTTCAATTCCTTCTGGGTGAATATATATTTCAGGCTCTGATGATCTGTGTATATTTCACACTTCTGCCCATACAAATAATGACGCCAAATTTTGAGCGCAAAGACAATAGCAGCTAATTCTAGATCATGAGTAGGATAATTCATCTCATGGGGTTTTAACTGTCTAGAAGCATAGGCTATCACTTTCCATTCTGCATTAATACACATCCCAAACCATTCTGGATGCATCACTATAAATAGTGTAAGGATCCTGGTCATTGGGCAGAACTAGTATTGGTGCAGAAACCAGTCTCTTTTTCAACTCCTGGAAACTCCATTCACGTTTCTCATTCCACAAACTTTTCATTCTTTTGGTCAATTGCGTCAGTGGTCGTGCAATTCTTGAGAAATCTTGTACGAATTTCCGATAATATCCTGCCAATCCTAAGAAGCTTCTTATCTCGTAACAGTTCCAGGTCTTTTCCATTCCACAATAGCCTTAATCTTAGCAGGATCAACAGAAATTCCATCTCCTGACACAATATGTCCTAGAAAGGATATACTTTTGAGCCAAAACTCACATTTGGACAACTTGGCATAAAGCTGATTGCTTTGTAGTTTGCAATACGGTTCTTAAATGTTCATCATGTTGTTCCTCTGACCGAGTATATTAATATGTCATCTATGAAGACAATCACACAAACATCCAATAAAGGTTTAAAACGCGATTCATCAAGTCCATGAAAACAGCAGGTGCATTCGTCAATCCAAATGGCATAACTAGGAATTCATAATGACCATACCTAGTCCGGAATGCTGTTTTTGGTATATCTTCTGCCTTGATTCGGATTTGATGATAACCAGATTTCAAATCAATTCGAGAAAACACCTTTGCTCCCTTTAATTGATCGAAAAGATCGTCAATTCGGGGCAAAGGGTATCTGTTCTTAATAGTTACTCGGTTTAATTCTCTATAATCAATACAGAGTCTCATTGAACCGTCTTTCTTCTTGACAAACAATACTGGTGCTCCCCATGGTGATACACTTGGTCTGATAAATCCTTTATCCATCAATTCTTGTAATTGCACCTTTAGTTCCTTCAATTCTACTGGTGCCATGCGATATGGAGCTTTTGATACCGGTTCTGTTCCAGGTATCAAATCAATTGAAAACTCCACTTCTCTATGTGGGGGTAATCCTGGTAATTCATCAGGAAATACTTCTGGATAGTCGCATACTGTTCTGATAGTATGAACATCTATCTTCTTGGATTCATCCTCAATTTCCCATGATTATCCCCGCTTGATTCCATATCTATTTCATTTTCACCTCTATGGTCATCATTCGCCCTTCGACTTTCTTGAGGACTTCCCCTTTAAATTCTTTTCTTTCTCCTTGGTATTCATAAAAGATATTGTCTTAAGACGACAATCGACTTTTGCCTTTACAGCAGTCAACCATGTCATACCTAAGATAACATCATATTTTTGGATGTCACCAAGATTAAGTTAGCAAAGGATTTCTGTCCCCCAATTTCTAATGGATATCCCTTTTATTTCACGAGTCATCACTAAATCTCCTGTGGGTGTAGTAACTCCTAGTTCCTTAGTCATGGTCTCGATGGATATTCCAATCTTCTTGCTAATCCAGTATTGATAAAAGAATGTGTTGCTCCCGTATCAAATAAAGTATAAGCAGGTTGACCATTCAATTGGATTGTTCCTAATTATTAAACATAGGTTATTATTCTCTACAGAATGTTTGTTTATCAAGTAGGGTTATACCGACTAAACTACTTAAATAAATAAATTAATTATCAGATTAAGTACCTGCAATGAGACGTAGTCGTCTGGATCAGCTTCATCCCACACATTTTCTTCATCCTCCTCTTCTATTTCTCCTTCCTCAATTGGGGTTCCCTGCATAGCATATACCCTTGCTGCTGTCATGGCTTTGCTAGTATTAGCATTCCATTTTTGGGTCCTGTTGTATGGCAATGCCTTTAGGTTGGAAGATCCAGCAACTGCGTTCACTCGTTGTGGACAATGAGTTGATATATGTCCAATCTTCTTACAAATGAAACAAGTTGCACTATTTTTCTTTGGGCATGCAAAAACCATATGTCCACTTTCACCACAGTAATAACATTTTTGTTGTAGATGTGGACAATTCCTCGGGTAATGAGCTCCCTTGCATTTCCAGCACGAAACATTTTCAACATTCCTATTTTTCACATTTCCCATAGGTTTAAAGAATCTCTTTTTCTTAGGAACAAAACTTGTCCCTGTCTCCTCAAATGTTCTTTTACCAAATGTCAATCCCCGTTTTCTATATCTTTCAACTTCATATTTCTTGGCACGTTCAATGGTTCTTGCTTTTTCAATCATGGCTGCAAATTGGAAATTTCAAACTCGGCTATCTCCTTTGAAAATTGGGTTCTAATCCTGCCAAAGGTTTGCCTCTTTAATTCATCGCTGTCTCTGTAAGCATCTGGTGCAAATTGAGTAACCGATTGAATTCGTGCTCATATTCATCAATTGTCTTACTGCCTTGTGTTAGATTCATCAGGTCAGTACTATACTTTGCCTTTAAACTGCTGGGAAATATTCTTTAGAATTCCTGTTTAAACGTTTCCCAACTGATGGGTTGAGGCAATATCCTTTGTTTAGAGTTCCACCACAATCTGCTCTAACCGAAGCAAATAAGTTCCATACGGTACTCTTAAAGCTTCCGGTACCTGGAAGACATCAAGAGATCGTTCAATTTGAGCTAGCCAGTCTTCAGCTTCTTCTGGCTTACCAGGTAATCCTTCAAAGTACCGATTGCATTTGATAAATTCAGGCAATAAATTTCTTTGAGGACGCAATGGTGGTGGCGGTGGTAATTCTGGTTCATATCTTATTGGTCCTTGTACCTCAGCCGCCGATTCATTTGGATTTACCGGTCCATTTTCTTGAAATTGAGCAGGTGTAGTATATCTTTCATTCCTCCCAGTGTTCACAGGAGGAGCTTCTGGTACTCCAGTTGGAGGTACCGCATGTGTAGCTCGCATATTTTGTAGAGCTTGCAAGATTAACTCATTTTGTTGTTGCAGGTTTTTCAACACATCCTCTAATTGATTCTGAGGTGGTGGAGGAGCATTTGTTGAGGAATTTTCAATATCCTTATGTTTCTACCTGCCTCTTCCTCTTGGCATTCTAGTACATAAAACATATTACTTGAGTTAATTATAAAACTCATACCAAAGAGAGATTACAAGTAATCATACATATTTCACATCCATATTTCATAATCAAAACACACATAATATTATATAGTTAGTGCTTTATATACAACCAAAATTTGCACTAACACTAGTTCTATGTTCTCTTTATCCACTACAGGATTATCGTGCTTCATACTACATACCCTATTATATTCATATAACAGTAAGTTCATCAAAACAGTACATCAGTTATATTATCTATCAAAGCATATATCAAGGCTAATCTATGGGCTAGGGTACAGAGGTCCCTTGCCCTTTTCCCGAGGGCCCAACTGTGGATAGTGATCCTCCTCCTCTGAACTACTATCATCACTCTCCATCTCCCTTTACCTGGTGGTGCTAGTCAGATTGGTATCCATCATCCGGATACCTTTAGAGCAGGTTTCTCCATAATGCCAGAAGGTGTCACATCTTCCTCAATCCCCCCATGAGCAGTACCAGTCCATGAGCATAATTATAATTGGAGACAAATTTTTCTGCTTCCTCCTTCTCTTTTTACCTTCTTTTTCATCTATCATAGCTGTAGTCACACTTTGCATAACCACTGTGGTCTGCATAGCTGCTTGTCTTCTTTTGTTAGCTGATCTCCTAATGGACTGAGTCTCACCTTCATCTTCTGGTATGATAGGGGGCCTGTTTGTCAAAACACTTCTAGGAAACGGCTTCTGATCACATGGTCAGCATCCACTCATCATCAGGAGCAGTATCCTCCCGAACTAAGGCATGATCATACCTGATATCATGTGCATATACCCAATCACCTCCAATAGGAATCCAGATCCTAAAGTCTGGAAGATCAGGCCTCACTGATCGGGCTGACACAATGAAGGCTATATTATCAATCTCTATGCCTCCACCCTTCTGGATGATCAATCTCTCAAACCTGTAGATGGTTTCTACTGCTGTGCCATTATTTGGAAAAGCTCTTTCCACTAAAAACAACCAAGTCTTCAACAGGGTTGTAAACCTTTTTCCAGTGCTGAAAATTTCATCCAGGGTCTTTGTAATGCCAGACAATGCCAAATCTTCTACTAAGACTCGGAGTCGGCGCCTATAATCAGTAAGTTTCCTCCTCCATCATGCTAAAAATTTGCCATTTAATATGACAAACTGCGGGATTGGTCTGCACACAATAAAATTTGTATGATTAGTAATCACACAGATTTTATTCCTAATTGTGCATCTAATTCTACTAATAACTACCCCACTAACTCAATGGTTCTATTTGGATCTAAATTGGTATTTTTAACTGCACATTTACTAATTCACTTCTTACATATATTTGTTTTTCCTATACCAGCAACCATGCTCTGATACCAACTTAAATCTGTCACGCCCCGAGGGTATTCTAATAATAATAATCAAGAACCACTCGATTACCATTATTAGTTTACCTTCTAGGAATGACATGATTTCAAAAACAGGATCTTTTAGTTGCTTGGATGGAATAAACAAACATATATAAGATGTAAATTAGTAAACAACTATTACAAACTACAATATTACAGATCATATGCTTCATAATTCCTTACAACCTTAACTGATGATTCTAATGCACATTAAATGCATCAAAGACTACTACAGATATAGATTCTAATCTATACTAAACTTTAAACTTCTGGCTTCTAATCTCTTACCGGGACCATGCTCCTGCTAGTAATGAGCCACGGTCGCAGAGTGAACCTGAAAGGACTGTGGGAGTGTGAGCTAAAACACAAGCTCAGTGAATAACCAGAACTTATTACATACATACAAGTTATTTAACAATCATATGAAATGCAGCAATCAACAAATGAACATTACAAGCTTGGATAACCCGGAATCCAAACAGGATGAAGATTTACGCCCTCCCATCGGGGTTGAAGGATCACAATCTATGGTCCACCTACCCAGGAGAGACTTAAGCTTTCAGGAAATAACAATCTCAAATTTATTATTCTTTTACTTATCATGTTTCATTATTTATTTCCTGTTTAGCTTTAGAAACTCCACTAAGTGTTAGTTATTCCATGTAATACCATAAGCGGCGTCCTTCGTTTACCATGTAGTTCCTATGGTATTAACAGAACAAAAGTAATCTTGCAATTAACTACTAGCTCTCTGGCCTAGATAATTCAAGCATTACCAGAGATCCGAGAAACTAACACGTAGTAGGCTACCACTTACTCAATGCTTTTTATGCATAGTATGTAATGCATGATTATTTTCCATTATGGTACCAGTAGTTTTTAGTCAATTTGGGGTGATCAAGCAATACAGACACTCAATTAGATACTACATACATTATCAAGATACATACAATTGTGTTATCACTTATTTTAGAGTGACATGGCAATCAATGGAATACAATACACAACTTTCATATTTCAAACAGATCACCAATTTTATTATCTTTTTATTTAAGGTTCACTACTAGTACAAGCACAACCAATGTAATAAGACTGAGTCACTCACCTGCCCATCTAGTTAATCGTAGTAATCTTCAGGTAGGTCCTCCCCAATACCCGAGTCACCTATTGAGATAATAATATAAATATTAAAATTCCAGACTATACAATTTAGTTTCTATGAATATTTAAGTGTCCTAATGGGGTTGGGTATCTGTTTTATTCTTAGCTAATTCTTTTGAAATAGCTCTAAGTTCTAATCCTTGTACTCACAGCTTTATTGTATTGGTTCTGGTTGGCTATGTGAATCTATCAATTGGGTATTTGGAAAGTTAATAATTTCGTTTAATTCATTTTTATTGTCCAAAATATCAGTTTTCTTTTAAATTACTTAATAAATTTTTCTTATAGAGTATAGATGTTCCTATACTCACAAATTTGGAGTATTTAAATTTCCATTGTTATATATAAATATTCTAGTATATACTTAGTATTTAATAAATCATAATTTATACATATATATATATATCTTTTTATGAAAACATACTCATTAATAAAAGAATTTATTAACTTAATTATAACTATTTTCGAAATTATTTTTCTCTTTTTTGTAAATCATAAGAACATTAATAGCTATCATCATTAATAGCACCAAAAATAATTATAATATCAATAATACTAATAACAATAATGATAATAATAAAATAAATAATAATAATAATAATAATAATAATAATAATAAAATTTCGAAATAGCTTAGAAGGAATAATTATATTCCATCACCTTAAGAGTTATACTAATTGTCTTATACTTTAATTAATATTATTACTAAGGTAATTTTAGTCTTATATTCATATTATTTTAGAAATAATATTTTCGAAAATTTTAACAAAATTATTTTAATAATATTAAGATTATTAATGATTATAATTAAAAACTTATTATGCGGAAATTACTTAATAAAGTAATTTATATTTCTAAAAATTCTTTTTAGATTAATAGATTAAATAATTAAACATCCTATATCAGAAAAATAATTTTATTTTAAATTTAAATAAATAAATTTCGGATTTAATATTATTATATTATAATATTACTATTACTATTCCAGAAAATAAATAAATGCAGGAAAAATATTAAAAATTCCAAAATTAATTATATTAATATTTATTATATAATTATATTTATTTAGTTTCGTCTTTCTTTTCTTTTTTTTATTTATTTATGGCCGAGGGGTACACGGGTTATACACGCCCGTGTACCCAGCCCGTGCTCATCGGGGAGCACTGTTCATCGTCTTCCCCGATGAGCCGCGGCCATTTCCAGCGAATCCCGACGTCAAAACGTCGGGATTTTGGATCCAAACAACTCCTAATAACCTAATAAACCTAAATATCCAAGAATCGTAACCTAAAAACAACATGCTATCCATGATTTCGAATCATCAAACTCGGCTAGGGTTTGGGAAAAATTCCTTCGTCGCGACCTCACGATGAAATTCGAAGCTCCTAGTGGCCTTGGTTAGTTTCCTAAGATGTCTAAGAGTCAGTATCAATCTTTAAAACTAGAAGAAAACTCGCGGAATAAGATTGACTTACCTCAAGCTCGTTTTTGAACGTTTTTCCTAGATTTTTGTTCGAATTTTCGAACGGGGTTGGTACGAGGGTTTAAAAGTTGTTTTCTGGGTTGGTTGTACTCCTAGTAAGCTATGGTTGTATTCTGGAAAGTTTGGGAAAGTTTAGAGTTTGTTTGCTTAGCCGTCCGAGTTCGTTTGCATATATATATATATTATATAATGTAGTGCAAGTTTCCAGCCGCGTTCCTTCCTCAAATCTGCACGAATTGCTCTTGTTTGTTGTCCATTCCTTTCCCTTGTTTGATTGTCATAAATATGGGGGATGATTTGGCCGATTTGCATTGGTTGAAACTAGATTTATATTGACTTTAACTTTGTTTAGGTGAAGGATTTTCGGCTCACTAAAATATAAAGCCCCCAGCCCTTCACTCCAAATGGAAACCGTCTCCAGCAAGCTGAGATTATATATATATATATATTATATAATAGTTAGATGTTATTTAGTTAAGCTTTCGGGTAGTTTATTACACTATTAGGGTATATTTTAGCTTATATATGTAAATATATATACAAAGGTCTTTAATGGATCCTACAAGATGTTTAGTTTAATAAAAAGTACAAATTTAAGCCTTAATAGTACATATCTAATTGTTTAAGAAAAATTTATCCTACGCGATTTAGGTTTGATAAGCTTTTCGGGTCAATTTTCGTTTCAGGCTCCAAGGCTTTAGAAAACCCTAACTTGACTATTAGTATGATTCAATTATATTTGTGGTCTAGATCTCAAGTTATACATCAATTTATGTTTTATTGGGTATTTATAATTCTAACAGTTTATCTTAAGATCACAATTTTCCAACTAAAACCCTATTGAGTCCTTTACGTAATATAACTACTAATATATAGGCTATACTAGTTTATATATTAGATTTGGATACTCACTATGAAATCTTATCAATGTAGTTTATTATTGACTAGAGCTCTCAAATTCTAGGGTTCCAATCTAAATATAGGTTCATTACTATACCTTGTTTCAATTCCGTCTCTATTGAATACTAAGGTAATCACTTAATATTTATATTTAGGTTTTCCTATAAAACTGTCTGTTTGACAAGGATTGGGTTTAAGATTTAAAGTTTCCTTTGATCACAACCTGAATTATTAACTCGAAATACGGAATCTTGTTTTTAGAATCAATTGGGTCAAAGGAGTCCTTTTATAAAGTCTATGAGTCCCAAACCGTTCAAATTGAAAGTATCTATTAAACCAGAGTTTCTAATTAACTCCTAGGGTCACTAGTAACTTATAATTTCTAAACTAGGGTCGTATCGTATGGTGGAAGTTTCGGGTTTACAGGTAGTAATTCTAGTATGTTATCCTTAGCCAAGTTCGAGAAGGAGATAAAGCAATCTGATATTGTTTTTGCTTTGTTGGGTAAGGAGGTTAGTGGAGACATGGAGATACCTGGAATAGCAGTTCCAATAGTAGAGGAGTTTCGGGATGTATTTCCTGAGGATTTACCAGAGGGGTTACCGTCGATGTGTAATATTTAGCATCATATTGACCTTGAACTTGGTGTAGCTTTGCCAAACCGACCACATTATCAAATGAGCCCTGTAGAACATGAGGAGTTAAGGCGACAGGTTGAGGAGTTGCTGACTAAAGGTTTCATCAGGGAGAGCTTGAGCCCGTGTGTCGTCTAGCACTTCTAACACCCAAGAAGGATGGCTCTTGGCGCATGTGCGTGGACAGTCATGTAATTAATAAAATCAATGTCAGGTATTGCTTTCCTATTCCTCGCCTAGATGATTTACTTGATCAGCTTTGTGATGCAAGGGTGTTTACAAAATTGGATTTGAAGAGTGGGTATCATTAGATTCAGATTCGAGTCGGTGACGAATGGAAGACGGCTTTTAAGACATGGGAAGGGTAATATGAATGGCTGGGTTATGCCATTTGGATTATCTAATGCACCCGGTACCTTCATGAAGGTAATGAACCAAGTCTTGAGGCCATTCATTGGTAAATGTGTTGTCATTTACTTTGACGACATATGATTTATAGTGCAAATTCAGAAGAGCATCATGAACATTTGAAGGCTGTTCTTGGTGTATTACGAAGGGAAAAGCTTTATGCAGCCATGAAGAAGTGTGTGTTTTTCACATCTGAGGTACTTTTTCTTGGTTATGTAATTTCTAGTGAGGGCCTACAGGTTGACCAAGCTAAAGTGGCAGCTGTTCAGCAGTGGCCTAGGCCTGGCACGCTCACTGAGGTTAGGAGCTTCCATGGCCTTGCATCTTTTTATAGGCGCTTCATTCCACACTTTAGCAGCATTATGGCCCCGATAACAGATTGCATGAAAGGAAGGAAGTTTGTGTGGACTGAAGAAGCAGATAAGGCCTTTAAGCAGATTAAAATGCGACTGACCACTGCCCTAATATTAGTACTTCCATATTTCCACCAACCTTTTGAGTTACACGCAGATGCATCAAAGGTAGGGATTGGTGCCGTGTTGAGCCAGAATAGTAGGCTAATTGCTTACTTCAGCGAAAAGTTATCAGGGTCAAAATCTCAATACACCACTTACGATGTAGAGTTTTATGCTATGGTGCAAGTAGTTAAGCATTGGCGACATTATCTATTCCACAAGGAGTTTGTCCTCTACACTAACCATGAGGCTTTAAAGCATTTGCACAGCCAGGACAAGGTTTCGGCTAGACATGCTTCTTGGGTAGCCTACTTAGAGCGTTTCACCTTTGTTGTGAAGCATAAATCTGGTATTACCAACAGAGTCGCTGATGCATTAAGCAGACGTCGAAGCCTTCTAAACAAAATGAATGTTGAGGTACCTGGTTTTGATGAAATTATTCTAATATGATTTTGATGATAACAAAAGAGAAATGATCTATTTGATATAATTGTTTAAGGAATGCAAACTTCATATATTATATGCTTGGATATTTTCTATATGTATCAGAAGTTATTTCAGAATCTTAATTTGGATATTAATTAGACAGAAGCAAGTTCAGAACCTTTTGAAACAAGAGTAAAATTAGTCAGAAGCTATTTCAGAACTTTTAAAAGCTTAAGAAAAGTCATCAGAAGCCTTTTCAGAATCTTTTGAAACAAGAGGAAATTTTTCAGAAACGTTTTCAGAACCTTTTAAAGATTTGCGTGTTGTTCTTCAAAGCTTTCATCCGATTGAAAATATGATGTTTTCAAGGGCCTAGCTCCACGTGTCAAGTATATTTAGGTAATATACTTGATGTGTTTCACTTAAGTTGGTTTTATATCAAGGGGATAATTCTTTTAAAGATCTACGTATCTTATAAGTTTTTAACGTTTTTGATGTGATATGAATTTATAGAAATGTTCTTCCGATTTTATGAGATTAGTGTGTTCCTAAGAATCATAAAATCAGTTGGTAAGATAATATTATGGATAAGTAAAATTTAATGTTTACGAAATATGTGAAGTGGATAAAAGTCTGATTTTTTATGGGATACGATCAAATATTTTTATTAACCGAGATATTAGGAAGTTTTTTTAACAATTTTTTTTTTTATCTTGAAGAAGATATATCTGCTGGTTGTTATCAAATAAAGGACAAGATTAAATATATCTTGCTGGTGATATCTTTGGAAGAAAGAGTTATCCATCAACAAACTTTTGAACGTTCAAATCAGTTGGAAGATGAGAACAAATCTTTTGCAAGCGGAATCTGGGGGAAACAATCCTCATCCTTGAGATATTTTATTTAAAACGTCGTGGAAGAAAAAAAAAAAGAGAGAAGAGAACATCTTCTGATTTTCAAAATATCCTCTCGTGACACTCAGTAAAAAAGAAAAAGAGAGCTTTTGGTTATCCTCTAATTAGTTTT